>CABEGB010001369.1:0-603365 GCA_901521435.1 Crematogaster levior
TTGCCGTGCAAATTAGAAATTATCCATAGACGATCATTTTTACTCGATATACACATTTTACTTGTACACATCTTTAATTACATGAAAAATTAATTACAAAATTATTCCTCACGCATATGTGAGAATGATATCATGAGTATGTGAGCATGATTCGCACAAATGTATCAATTAATACTCGAGTATAGGTTGATGCACGCCACAAGAAATGACATGATATTGTTATTCTGCAAAGATGTTTATTTTCTTTATTTTGTTATAAGGAGTGGAGATTATTAAAAATCATCGTTTGATTAAAAATATTTGATTATTGATGTGCATCTGCTCTTTCCATACAATTTCAAAACAAAATGCGAATTTGTCTTGCCATTCTTTGCTGACTCATGTTTCACACTGCTAATTGCTAAAATCGCATGCATTTTACAAATAAATGAAATGTATTTATGTTTATATTTACTGCAGTTTTTATGTTAATTTAAGTGACATTTGTTTGCTAATACTAATTGATGCAGTCTTGACACATTAATTATATATTAATAGAATAAAACTGATATTTAATTAATAGTGCATAGTACTATCAAATCATTAATATATCTCTTTTTTATTAAATATTTTAATTCATATTTGTTGTAAATAAAATGACAAGAGAGTTCCTTTGTCTGTGATACAAACACGAATACAATTTAGTGTATTTGTTAGCGTTGTTTACAAGTGATTAGATATTGATCGAGACAGACAGTGCAGAATGTTTTTACGTGTATTCTACAATCTATTTATATTCGATGCGCTTGCAAGTACGTGCGCATTCAGATAAGTAAGATTAGTCGACAAAAGAAGAAATATTTCACTCTTACTTTATTCTTATATGCAGTCTGAAAAATTTCTTTGGGATTCGTTATCAAATATCGATGTTATATATATTTGAAGCTAACTGAAGTGATAAAAATAGAAAATAATAATAAAAATTAATAATAATTTTAATCGAATTATATGAATGTCGAAGAATTAATTTATAATTAACTAATGTTTATTTCTACCAATGTAGATTAACTTTAATCTGGATTTAATTTGTTTTTTAATTTTTTTTTTAGTTTTAAGAATTAAAAAAAGATAAAAAGTAAGTTAAACTCAGATTAAAGTTAATCTGCATTGATAGAAATGAACATACGTTGGACATGAACATAAATTGAAAATAACTGGAGATCGGGAAATATAATTAATTTGTGAATTAATAATTATATTGTTACGTCCGTGTAGATTTAGAAGTGCGCCAGACAGACTCTACGGGCGCTAGAGCATTCTCGAATACTAAAGAAATAACTTGGCAAGGAATTATAACATTTGTTGGTATTTATTAAAAGAGAATGCTTGTAAAGTTTTGACGATTCTGAAAAAAAAAACAATAGTAACTATAAATAATAAATCAATCGCTCTCATTGTTAAGGAGCGACGTTAATCTCGTTCTTCAAGGGTGGCTCAGATCAGCTCGGACTAATCGTCCAAGCACTCGCGCAACAATATAAGACGTGAAACTATAACTAAAGGAATTCAACTTTGATTATTTGGTTTAATTTTATTGTTTATTTTTTGTCCCAGTTTTATACGTGAAGTTAATTTGTAAAAAAAATGCAAGACAGTCTATGTTTTTCTATCGAGTCGAGGTAGTTTTTGCTAAATAAAGAAACAGTTATTTATTAACAATGGTTACATCTTACTCGCTATCGGAGACAATGCCTGAAGTTATTTTAATGTCAGAAGGGGGCGATGCTATGCATAATTTATTAAGACTGACTTCACACTGCAGCTTCTGCGCGATGTTCGAGACAATCCTCGCTTCTAAGAACCAATAGATCAATCGAGATGGTTAAACTCTAAACATGTTTGTTCAAGGATCTCGTTTTGTAAAAGGTTAAATGCTTAAAGGTTAAATAAAATTAAGTTATCTTGTGCTTTAACGTTAACATCTAAAACCAAATTTGTCGTATTGATCATAGCATAGTAAAAAGAAAGTTTATATTCATTATATTTATAATTATATTTTTTTAAATATGCAAAAAAACATATAGTTCGTATTTAATAACTATATTATTATCTTGGATGATTTGATAAAAAATATTTCATAAAAAGTTATTCGAAAATTTTTGCTACAGAGATGTAAAATAAATTAAGAGTAAACATTACTTAAAAAAAAAAGTCTTCTAAAGAGAATTATGTTAGTTATAAGACCTCTCTATTCTCCGAGACTGCAAATTAATTAAAGATAGCCACAATTACACGTAATGAAAGGGAATGTTTCAATTACCTCGTTTTTAAGAATACTGTTACTGTTGGGCACGTTCCTTAATCGCAATTAAGCGACTGCGAAAGTAATTAAGGCTGAAGACTGCAGCTACCAAGTGCAGAAATGAAGAAAGGATTTGACGTTTAAAAAAGAGGCAAAAGTGAATTGTTTAGTCAGGGGAACCTTGCAATTAAAGTATCTCGATTAAATGCTTTCGTCTGCCAATTATTTTCGAGAGATTGCATGAAGAGATTAAATATTCGTCATTCTTATCGATGTTAGTAGGATCGTGTTTCATGTAATTAAAAGTGATGTGTTTGTACGATGTTAAATCAGTTTCTGTTAAATATGTTTTGCAAAATGCTTCTAATTTTTTAATAATCTGTCCAATAATAACAAATAATTAAATTAATACAATATTTATTTTTTTACTTTTTCGTATGTGAATGTACTTTCTTATAATTGAAAGTGGGAATAGGATGTTAAGGAAGCGATATTTTTCGAGAATCTCGACAGTCATCGCAATACGTCGTTGAACAAATCTCACGGCCGACGAAAAAGAAAAAGAGAAACTGTGCAAGTTGTTCCCGTATAAAACAAAGGGAGTGTTAACTAAGTCTTCTGGTCTCTAATTAAACGATAAACGGTATGGTATTGTTGACCGGAAGTGTCGTGAATCCAGTGAATGTGGCACAGTGGCATTGGCCAGATAGGTTGGCAGTGCGATCAACTCATTCTTTTATTTTCTTGTGTACCGGATACGACTGGTATCGACTAAAAGAATCCGTCGTGTATCAAATTATGGCTTCCTCCCATTTTTTAGACTCGGTTTACTTTAATACATCTTCTTTCCTTTCTGATTTTTAATCTGTTTCCCGTTTAGAGTACTCTCTTGTTACTTCTATTAAACAGTCTTTATATTTTAGATAGCAATATTTACAGGTACACATGTAAATATTTTAGTATAAAATAAAATTTTATGGTCTTTTAAACCTAAAGTTGCTAAGTAAGTAATACGATATTATTCTTTTTCTTTCTTTATCCTTTAATTTTTCAATATTCTATATATAAAATATTTCTCTAAACAGACTTTATTTACTCTATATATTATTGATCATTTTATATCATGTATTCATAAACACATTTTGCACAAAGCGTAAAATTTTCGACGATATTTGCAAATTTAACTATTTTATGTGGTAATTTGACTGTACACATAATTATAACGCAAGTTATATTGCCAATACGATATTATTATGAATATTATAATGTTCATCATTTTTGTTAATGCTTAATATCTATCTATATATCCATATATTAATTTTATTTAATAAACAATAAAAATGGTAATAATAATGAAACATGTAATAAAAAAATTATAATTTTAAATATATAATTTTTACAATATATGCATTATTATATAATTAATATTTGTAACATTTATATATATAATTTTTACAAAATGTATGCATTATTTTTCCATCTTATTTTATAACGACACACTTCGACAATTTTATATTTGAAATTTCATACTTGAATTTTAAAACCTGATATGTGACATCACGAATCCACTACATCATTTTTTCAGTTACGTTGGTAATCAGCACGATGTCGACAAAATGAATCTGGTATGAGATTTTCGCAGGCGATAACTGCTTGAATTCATTACTACGTATAAAATACAAGATTAATTGTGATGATACTTTTTTCGTCCGTCCTCGAAACACACCGGCCACCTTTTCGCATTCTATTCATTGTCTACTCAAGCTGGAACGACGTTAGCGAGACCGGGCGAACCACCGCTCGTTGTCTCGGTCTGATGATCGCGGTTGCAGCGTTGACGATGATATGACACACAAAGATCTCCGATTATGATGTCTTTTGTGTCGTACACCTGCCTGACAGCTCTCTATTTTCTGATATATCAGATGATCGCATCGACATCGTCGCACCGATCGTTAAACGCTGTGTCGAAACCGAAAAAGTAGATAAAAATCCGGCCGCTGGCGAATTTTGAAGCGCAACCGAGAAGGGACCTAATATTATGCGCAATTCACAATTATGCATACTTTATTAAACTAGCGGGTAGGTCTGCACTTTTTAGAATTCATCCTTCTTCGCTTACGAATCTGCCAATTATATCGGCAGGAACGCTTATTCTCAAAGGGACGTAGAAATGTGAACAAAACATCTCGAAATTAGATGATTAGAGGGAAGATACATTGTCTTTAAATGTCATTATCTGAAAATTATGCGCACGATGCTCTTATATTCGTACAATTGTACGATAAATAAACCTGTTGGAATCGTTACTCGAGTTTTAATGGTAGCAATCTTTCTATTCAATTTCAAGGTATTAATCTTTAACTTAATTTTTGAAACAGAGGCGCATTAGCACAAGCTACTAATTGTAATAATTTTGTAAATTCTTCTTCTATCTTCTATTTTTCAATTTAACTTCTTCTTCTATTTTTCTTTTAGTTTCTTCTCGTTTTAACGAAAAACTTGAATGTCTATATTGCGATTAAAGTACGTTAAATAGATACAAATTAAAGACAAATTAAAAGACAAGCAGAGTAGAGCGTGAAATTGTAGTGGCATCTTCTTGGAAATAGCGTAACAAACAAGTTGTATAGTTATCTTTAATGCAATATTAAGAGCTGAAAAATACATATTATGGTAATATCTATGTATCCTCGTTGATATTTTATAGCTGCATTATAGTATATGTCAGTAAAATACAGATAAAATATGACAATGTGTTGCCGAGGAAGCCCATAATTTAAAAATATAGAACTGCAGATTTTTTAAGCATCTGTAGAACCGTCCTAATTTGTCTAATGCATGTTCACTGCATTAAACGTAAAAAAACATTGGGTTTCCGCATCTGTTTCATAGCGTATAACATACATATGTCACTTTTTATTAGGGATTAGGCTTTTTATTAGGAAGATGAAATTTTAACGACACTTGCAAACGACACTACATTATGTATGTAAACGACACTTGGTTTCTTCATTAATCATTTCGTGTAATTTCAAAGAAATATATATATATGTATCACATTAAAAACTTGTTTTCATAATATGCGAGATTATTTTATGATTTCACATTATTGTATAATTTTAATCAAATTTATCAATAATTTTGCAAATGCGTTTTTGAACGAAATTTATTTTGTATTGTATCTATAGTTGTTTGGATATCTTTGATTTTTATGTTTAATTCTGGAACTTTTGATAAATAAATATTTAACACGCTACCTATTATTGGAGAATTTTTTATCGAAATTAATTATGAGTAATGTTATAAACCAATTTATTTTAAAATCTTTCATTAATGCATTTTGCGTTTTTAATGATGTAGTTTTTTATTGTAATAGAAATTTGCACATTATAGAAAAATATATCTCCAACATAATTACTCAAAATTACTCTCGAAATATTGGGAAACGTTTTGTGATCAGGATTGATATGTCAGTTCGCGCGAATATAAAACAATTTCATTCTCAAGATGTCATAATTTTTATTTAATGATACAGGAAACAGTGAAATTTTCTTGTGTAAGGACAACGTGCACGACGTATCCGGTCGTCATAAACGGTAGTGTAGAAGACGCTGAAGGAATATGGCGCACAGAGGAGCGCTCAGGGAAACGGTAATTTATCGAAGAGCCAGTGGCTCTAATATTCTTTAATAGATATCCTATAGCCTGATTGAGGTACTTCAGATTACTAGCACAACCTTAAATGCTGGTGCTACTTTAGCGGCGTTCCATGCTTGAAACTTCGGTCGGCAGACGCGTACTATTAGAGGCTCGACGTGCTGTTTTACTGCGCAGTAAATGCAGGTATATAAGGCACGACTTTTAAATTCACTTACGCCGCACTGGCTACACCGTTGGAATTAAAACACGAACTTTATTGCGCCTGATCGGTTTTCCGTCTCGCTTACTATCTTCGACTTTTCGCTTCAGGGCGAGATAGATGATTGCGCGACCGCGGGAAAGTCGGAAGAAAGGAAATTGTCGCGTCCGTTTTTTTTTCAATTGATGAGTTTAAATTGATGTTTTTAAAAACAGTGCAAGATACAATAATTCATAAAACCATGAAATTTCTAGTCTGAAAAAAAAGAATAATTTTACGTGTTGAATTATTTTGTAATCCTATGAGAAGATAATTTAAATATCGTAATTGAAAGATAATCGCTAATTTATGAAAGCAATTATTTTTTTGGAGAAAATGTTCTTAAATAATTGATAATTGATGATAATATAATTAGTCGATGATAATAAGTGGTAATACTATCTTACCGATAGGGTATGGAATGCAAAATAAATAATCCAAAATATATCATCTTTGAGAAAGTTTATTAATTTAAATGAACATTTTTATGCATTCGTCAAGAAGTCTCAGTAGATGTTGTTTTTGCACAAAGGCACGCATTGACTTTTCGCCAATAATGTCTGCGTTTCTGTCAACGTCATGTAGAGGGACTCCGCGCAGCTACTTTCTAAAACATTTGCCATAAACTTCGTTTTAATGGGTATCGTTGATTTAATTTGCACGGAGGTGCGACGAAGTATGGCCCGGCACGGCGTGTCCTATTTACAAGAGGCGGTTTACGAAACACATGTACCACACCGGTGACATTAATCGTCGCGAGAGCTTAGGAGCTTGTGGGACGAGCGTATTTACAAGCGGCCGCGTGTAAATGCGTTGCACTGCGGCAACATTATGGTTCGAGAAACCGCGCGATGCGGATCTCTTCATTTACCTATGCCGCGCTTCGTACACAGGCGACAATGGGGCGCGACGAGAACAATGGCGCGAACGAGACACCGCGCGTTACGTAAGACCGTCGCGAATTTCGCAATTGGCATTACGTACGTACGTACGCCGAGGGACTCGTGGGTGGAGTTGTGGATGCAGAGAGATGTGTTGTCTGCTTCATGAGAAAATGGCAGATTCGTATCGCCGGAGAACAACGTATCGTGCCGCGCGCGGCGGTTTACTCTCTTTACGGGGCGCGGTTATTTTATCGTTCTCGCAAAGTTTACGGCACGGGGAACGCGCCTTGTGCAGAGTATAATACGCTTCTGATTTTCTCACTCACGCTGACTCGTTTCTCGACTTTTAACATCAAATCGTCCTTTCTTTTAGCGAGGCCGACCAATTAGGAAATGCGTGGGTGACGCACATTGCAATAAGCGCTTACCGCTTCATCGCTTAGTTGGCACAATTTTCATTTTTATTGTTCCTTTTTTGTGATTCAAGGTAACATTATAAGTTTATGCGGAGTTAAATTACGTAGAATTGGATGTAATCGGGTCAAACAATTTGCCAGAACTTTAAATTACGATATTATTATACGTATCATTTTTACTAAAGCAAAAAACATCTGATATTTTTATGAAATTAACGAGTTTCGTGTTTCATGCACATTGACAAAGAAAAATTCCTTCTCTCATATGAAGCATCTATTACAGAACCTTCATAATTACATGCTCCAAACTAGTTCTATCGGACTTTTATGATACGCTGAATATCACATGATAAAGGAGGATTTATAGTTTATAATGTTTCAGATATATTGCACGAAGAGAAATACCGGAAATTTGCAGCAATCTTTATTTAGGTTATATCAGTTTTATATCTTGTTTACGGAGCAGGTGTAATTATCGCAATCGTGCAAGACAAAATCAATCCGATCTGTGAAGTGTTCGATTACATTTTATAACGATAACAAATTGTAAACCGAAGTTTCCCACTATACTACGTGTAGATGTCAGTGATCTTCGTCGATAGAAGATGCGGAGCGTGATTATCACTTTGTACGGAAGGATAGTAGCGAAGATACAACGTCGATGGGGTAACAACAGGAAGTCGTATAAAATGCGGTTTGCGCACATCTGCGATGTAAGCCGCGAAATTCTTAGCGTAGGTAGCTAAATGATACGCTTGTTGCAATATGCAGATAACTCAAGCCACGAATAGCCACGCGAGTGGGTTTAATGCAAGAAGCTTTATTATACATTCCGATCTTTTTTCTATTCCTTCCCTTCACGGCCTTGCGCTGAAAAATGTTCAATTATGAAAATGGGCCCGTGCGTATGGATGATAATTATATGCCGGCGCTCGCTGCGGCGGAGGTGTAATCATTCAGAGGACAGCATAGAGAAACATTAATGATCAGTGAATTTTTTATGTATCGTTAAAATGATGCGACAACCGTGTTTTCGATAACGTTTCTTTCGCAGAACTCTCTTGTAGACCTCTCTGTTCGTGCAAAGTAATATAGGTATATAAATAAAAAGACTTCAATTATATATGATATAGAAACTTAAGGGTTAATATATTTTTGAAAAAATGGTGAATAACATTCAATTGCAACTGTGTTGTTACTGTATTTACTACGCGAGATAATTTATCGTAATGTATTTATTTGTTATGAGAGATTGCTTATTTTATGAGACTTGGAAACGATATGTATGGTTCTTGTGAATTCTACTTTTGATCTTTAATCCTTTGGTTACTATGCGTCACTAATGCGGTGGTTTCCCTCTATTCTTTGGCATGAAACACCACAGAGGCTTTTTTAGAACAATAATTCTTAATTCAAATGGGGTTTTGGAATAAGATGTCAGTGATTTTTTTATGCTTCAATATCTCGCTATCAAACGAAATAAATCTCCAATTTTCATCTGCATTTGTTGTATCGAGAGAATATTGTTTTGTCGAATTTCGCGGCTGAGCTGTGTACAGCTCTGCGTTCTGCTCAGCCGTAACCAAAAGACTAATTACGACACTTCTTTCGCAAACGGAGGAAGTCACGTTTTGATGGATTACTCTTATGGTTTGTCCCGTTACCGAAATTGTGAGACTATATACTGACGGAAAATCATTCCCTGCCTCTCGCCGGAGTAATGACTGATGGCCCATTTGTGCGCATCAAAGGAGTCTTTCGAGTTCGTTTCTACGCTGGTCGTTTTTATATCGCGTAGTTCTAAGTTTTTTGTGCAGCACAATACCAAGTGCCGAGCAAATGCACACCGTGTAATCATACAATGGGTTGCTCATCACGTTTTATTCCAGTCCGTGAGTAGTTCAGGTAAAACGTCAATTCGCAAATTCGCTTTGAGATTTTCAGCTCGCAGACTCAGTTGTGTGTGTGTCTGTACATATATATAATAAATCAATTTATGAAGTGACATATTTATTATGAGTGTACGATGATTTCAGTTTAAATACATAATATCTATTGAGCTAATTATTATAATGATGAAGTAACTACGATGCCATTTTTTGCGATATATAAAATCAATTATTTTTATTAATAAACTGAAGAAATAATTATCAATTTATTTCGAATTTATAATGATATATTGTTAATATTATCATTGCGAAGTTTAATCGAAATTCTTGCGTCGTATGGCTTTTATAAATTTGAATTCTTGGAATTTCAATTCTTTCTCGATTTGACGGTCATTTTTTCCGAAGGTTTCCGTTCCCACGAATCTTCGAAAAAAATCGGATACTGCGATTTAGGAAAGCTATATCTGTTATATATATATTTAGGTAAATTATACTTGATCTAGGCAGAGATAGTGTGTATGGAAGTGCGCTGGTAAATTATATAATTTTTTCCCCATTTGCTATCGAGATTGATCGTGTTGCGCTTATATTCAGAAGCTATGATGCAGCAAACGTGGAGAGGCCATCATGTGGGTTTCACAAGGTGGCCTCTCGACGTGGGAGTCGCCATCGGCCTTCGGTCGCGCTTCTCCCGCGGCTAGATTGCATCTGCGATAGAAACGTCGCTGAATGTTAGCGGCACCCGAAAGTCCTTTCGAAGAGAGTCGCGAACACGAGATACAAATTTCTCGATGTCGAAATACCTCGGCGAGAAGCTCGACCTGTGTGGCGAGAGGAGATCTCGCGCACGCAGAGTACGAATTAGCTATTTGCTACGGTACCGCGTTCCTTTGGCACTTTAACCTTCTTATTCTTTTAGCTGGCAGGCATCCGCTGGCTCCCGCATTCAGAAATCACGGTGCTTTGGCTTCGCTGCCGGCCTCGTATTATCGAAATTGCCTAGCGCGAACGTTACTCCCTAGTAATTCTAATAATTCAATCCCCAAACGGACTTGAATTACTATCAACTTCGCTGCAAACGAGATAGCGAAATGCGTTTCTAGTCGTTTCAATGGATAATTTTTATGTTTGTAATGGTTTCAACAGTTCTGATGTTGCAAAGCCAGGGTAAATAAAATTACAGGCCGAATCCATTATATTTTCACAAAATAAATCTAAAATTATCTATATATGTATTTCGCATGTAATTTAATTCAACGTCGGTTCAACAATCTTCTTAAATTTTTATTCCTACTTCCTTCGAGTGGCTCAGGTGGCATGTTCTACTACGGTGCTCAATATGATTATTCCACTCTTTTCTTCTCTTTTTTCTTGCGACTGCGATGAAGAATGGATAGCACAGAGGATGAAGGGTGGACGTCTAGTCGAGTGTAGGAATAAAAGGAGAAGGGAGGCGCGGTAGAGGTGGAGGCGACCAAAGGAAGTGCCATGGAACAAAGAACAAAAGTGGGCGAATTCCCACTCGGTCGAGATAAAAAGGGGGAGAGGAGACGGAAGGGCGAGACTGTGAAAGAAGGAGTCGGAGGAGAAGCGGAGGAAGATTGCGCGCTGCCCCCGCTATGGTCTTGAAGATATTCGCGGACTAATTGAATTTACGAGCTCGCCGGACCGGCCGACGTAAGGTCGTACCGGTCGGTCGGTCTTTGGTCCAGATTCGGTATACGCTACCATTAGTGCGACTGCTCCTCCCGTCTCCGGTGTATCGCGCTGGCGATAATCGTAAGTCTCACGATTATACGACAAACAACCGAAAACTTGGTTTGCCACATACGTGACCGCGATATTTGATACGATACCAGGTGTTCACTTTCCCTGCTCTTTCGTACGTCCGCTGTCTGGAATCTTGCCCACCGTAACATCATCGATGAATTCTCGATGGCTCAGTATTTCCATAAGAAAACAACATCGCTTATTGTACTAATTGTAAGACAGTTTTTCATTCTCATTTGAATCGATACAAGAATTTTGTTGCAAGTAAAGGTGATATCAATCTGTTTGCGAATGTTTGGAGAATTGACACACTTTGATGATTATTTTATTTTTCTAGCTCGTGATTTTGGTTTTTTTTCTGATAGAAATAATTTTTGTTATAACTTAAGCATGTTAATTTTGCTTGTTCCGTAATATTTGACTGTTAGATATGTTAAATCAATTTTTGGTTTTATACTTTAATATGATTAAATGCAGATTAATAATCGAATAAATTTTGCTTGTGTAATTAAGCAAAGAGCGATTTTTTATGTGTATATGTATATTGCGTTACTTGTGAATTTTTATCGAAGTCTGTACCTTTTCGCAATACGTAACTCGGTCCCCGGACGTGCTGGAGATCGGTTCAATGGAACAAAACCGGTCTTCGTTTGTTCGTGAACTCACGCCGATAACCGGTATAACTAACCTCCCTTAACAACTAAAACACGAATGTCAAAGAAAAACGATACGTTAGCTTTCTCTCTTTCTTTCTTCTATCTTTTGATGAATTTAATTTTATATAAATAAATTTTTTAATAAAGTATAACATTTTTATAATTTAATAATAATGGACAAAAAGAGGTAGCACAAATAAATTTAAATGTAAACATTATAAATGTAATAAAGTAAAAAAAGATAAAAAAGTAGTTTTTGTCTTGAAATGTGATGATGTGTGATGACTTATTAAATTTTTTGCTATGTAAATTTTTTACTTTACTAAATATTTAAAAAAAATTAATTTACAGTCGAGTTGTAATAATTAATAACATTTCGTAATAATTTATAACATTTTTTATGGAAACAGGTGATTTTGTGCAGCTGTTTAATGCACCTTCTTAATAGTGGTAGCAGTAAGAAACAAGCTATTTTAAGATAGAAAAAGAGGATTGTCAATGGAAAGCTTGTGTTGCCATGAAAGCGTCCGTTAAAAAAATATCACTTTTTAACACTTTTCTTCCAGCAGTTCAAAGCCGGTGGAACTTTCTGTTTCTGTCTCGTTCGTTCTATCCCTTTCCCCTTGTTTCATTTTCAGAATTGTAATGTGACGAGCGTATACTTTCTTTGTCGCTTGCTTTTCCTTTTTCTCCCTCTATCATCCTCCGCAGAGCTTCCCTGACAGTAAAGCTACCGTGGTGATCCCGCAATCTTACAAAAGCGACAAATGGAAAGCGACTCGATTGTTAAGTGCTCGCGTTAATGTTAATAACGATGATGGATCCGCGACGAGAGAGCAAAAGGCGGATAGCGAATGAGAGACTAGTCGAGGGTTGGGAAGGAAGAGCTGGTTGTGAGGTGCCTCTCCATTGGTGGTATGTAATTAGGAAAGAGAAAGAGAGAGACACATCATTACGCCACCAATTAACAGAGCTTTTGACGCCGCGAAAATTAATGAGCGCGCGATGAATGCCGGCGACATGATGTCGTGTTAAAAAATGTTACAATTCTGTTGGATTTCCGCATGCAGAATGTACGGTATAGTGTAAAATGACGAGACGCGAAAATTTGTATGCAACATGATTTTTATTTGCAAAACATTTTAGCTTTCGAGAAGCTAAACAATTTTTTTAAAGAAAATTGATTAAGTTCAAGTTTCAAAAGAAACTGATTAGTAATGTATATTAAGAAATAAGAATTATTATGGCGGTCTACTAAATAAAATATATATGTTTATCAATTCCTAGTGAATAATTATTAGCAATTAATGCAACGGTTTTTTTTTGATAATGTATTTATGTACTCATGATAGAAGATAGTATCTATTTATTTCATCTTTGAATTGCATTTTGTATGAAATTAGTATAAGTATTGTTATCAATGACATTTTCACACTGTTAAATCACTGTCAAATCACAATTTTAATTTTCGATCCTTGCATGTGACACGAAGAAAATGACTAAATAATTTACTAAATTGTGATATTTATTGATCATATGATCAGTCATTTGCTTTCAATACAAAGAAATTTGCCATTTATAAAAGTTTAAGCAATATTCATTAAATTTTATTTGCATTTATTTATTTTTATTTTATAAAATATAAAAAAGACAGCTTTAATATCTTATATCGCATTTTATACATTTCTTTTAGTTTTTACATATTTAATTTTGTCTTTGAAACAGCTGACATATACCGTTGTACTCGTGCATATTTTTGAATAATTTCGGACATTTTATTCGACTACAATGTATAACTACTGATGTAACTATTACGTTCCAAGAAATAAATATAAAGTTTAAATGAGAGTCGAGATGATATCAACGCCAAGTTGGCGCCAACTTTTGGTCTGCGACACATTGCTTCCTGTTTGTTTCGCGGTACGTGAATCATATACAGGACAGGTTGACGTATCAGACGATCATCAGGCTCCATGTAATACAGGATGAAGGCTCGTAATTGCGGTTTAATGACCTCATCATCCGGTCCATTCCACGAAAATACGTTGTTTCGTACACTCGTTTAGGCATTTCTCTTCTATGTTTAAGGTTAAATTCACGAAGTAAAGCGAAATTCTGCAGAATAGAACCGAAGTAAATCATTGTCACTGCATTTCGCAGTTTCCAATATGAATATTCAGAACGTTGTTATATCGTTTTGCCACTTTACATTTAATTTTTCTAGAAACACATTCAACAACGATACAGAAGTTAAAAGAAAGATATTAAAGTTTTTTAGTTTATCTTTTACATTATCTTTTTTAAACATTAAACAAATAAAATGAAATGTAATGATGGAAAATGAGAAAAAAAAAAAATATATATATATATATATATGAGAAATATGATTTTTTGTACTTCTATATATATATAATGAAAATCAAAATATTAATAAATTATAAAATCAAAATATTAATTTTTTTATTGTGTATAAAACATTTATTTTATAAAATCAAGTTAATTTTGCGTTTACAAAAATGATTCTTAATTATTTGTAAGTAATTTAGATAGAACTTGATCGTAAGAAGAAAATTTACTATCTAGATTTACATGATACGATAACAAAGGACTACTTTTCTGATTGATGATCAATTATCAAATACATCTCACATTTTTGAATTTGAAAATAATTGGATCGGTATAATTAGAGAGTGCACCCATTCTTCAATTTCTTTCTATTCTTTTTCTCATCGTTATTTCTTCGTTTTCTTCTTCGTGAGGAATGGAGAAAAGGAGTACTTTTGTGCTCCTTTTACCTACATAAGGGAATTGAATGTTTCCAAATAAGCTGACTTGGCAATAACAATAAAATTTAACAAGGTTCGCATTTACAATTTACGGAATCTTTGTTCTCTTTTCTTTACATCTTCTATATTTATATATATATATATATATATATATATATATATATATATATATAAAATATGTATGTATGTATATAAATACACAGGCACACATTATTGTTATATACATTGTTATATATATTATTATTATTTTATTTTATTTAAGAATATACAATGAATCTTATTATATATTTCTTTTTCTTTCTTTTTATAGGATTATTCTTTTTGTTTATTTTGTAACGATCCTCTATTGTAACTATTAATAAATTGTTAATTTGTTGTATTAACGAATTGGACGAAAACATAATATATTCAGTCTTAAAAAGTTGTAATATTGTAAAATTACAGCTCGGTATTAATAAAATGTATTGCGAGAATATTTTGCCGAATGTACATATAATCGTGAAATTTCAAACTTTTTCGTTCTTGTGAAGGAAATTATAAAGACTCGTGATTTTTTGTTTCTAAAATTTTATCCTACATTCTCTTTGAATCATTATAATTCTAAAATATATAATTTCTAATTGCACTCAATTTTTCTTTCTTTTCGTTTTTCTTAACAATAATGTAAAAATCACCATCATACTTTTCTATGGAATCGGCATTATATTTTAATTGCAACTGTCATAGATGCATCGTGTCATGTTCTGCGTTATACCGTTGACGCACACTTACTTGTAACTTCGCTTTTCGTTTCGCACAAAAGAAAAAAACATGAGAAAATGATCATTGATTCGCAGATTGTTAATCGTAGATCTGAGAACCAGTTTCTTCGCATACAAACATCTCTTTATCTGGATGTCTGGACGCGGCGCTATCATCTTCGCCTCAATTATTGATCCGTCCACATTCGAAAGTTATGCGACAACCTGTAGTGATTTATTTTTTCAACATGTTCGAACATTCGATTATAACATTTCTTCTACAGGGTAACGCGAATTTTTCTTCGATTACTTGGGTTTACAAAATTATTTTAAAGTGGAATTCACGTATCTTCAGAATCTGCAACCTTTATTTCATTTTTTGAACCATATTTTCCGACAATAATATATGAAAAGTCGGAATATTAGGGAGAGATTGAGTATTTGAAATTTTGTTTGAAAAAATTAATTTTGAAAACGGTGAGTTTCAATATTTTATATATTTTAATTAATTTAAATTAAAGTTAATTTAGATTAAAGTTAAATATTAAATAGCATATTTTATTTTATCACGTTTAATTTTATAGACGTTAATTTAAGAGCATCATAAGAAATTAACATCATCTAAAATGTGCCGAAAAGATGAATCATTTTTATAAGTTAAATATAAGTTAAATCAATTATGTATAACCTACAAAATCATTTATGTATTCAAAATGGATATAATTTTCGCGCTAATTCGCATATTTTAAAATTTATGATAATGTATGATATCTCTCACACACAATTTAACAAAGAATAAAAATACAATTTGAATGCTCTAGCCCTACGCAGTTTTAACTTGTACTGCATGGTTAGATCGATCAGGATTCTCGCATTAATCATGTGCATCGCCGAAAGAAAGTAATCAGTGCTGCTTGTTGAGCATGTTTTCAATTAAACGTGGTAAATTGCGGCTTGCTTCATTTACAATTAAGCGCGCTTCTTAAGGTTCGGAAGACGACGACTGGGTTACACATTTGCAATCAATGTTGATAATAACGCAGTGTAAAGCTCTCGCTGCGCGATCTTAATGAGTTTTATGCACTGTTGTTGCTTCATCAACCTCCCACTGTAATTGTAAATGAATCCCTAATTCATTCGAATCGCCCTGCGCGCGCGTGATGCGTGTTTCTTGCATGCTAACAAGAATCTCCTAATAGAAATAGATATTCTGAGAAACTCCCGAGTGCTTTACCCGCGTTTCATGATGAATATGAAAATTTGTGATGCTCCTACACTCGTTATTCATTCTACGTTGATAGATTCAGATACACACGAAGCCGGACTTTTCATAATTTATGATTCATATCACTCGCTTATTGAAAGTACAGCATGGGAATACCATAACGGAATGAGAGCGCATCAGTGGAAAGATCACTTTATACATTAGAGTAAAAAAGAGATACTAACTTAAATTTGGAATTTAAGTTAGTACCGAAGTAAAAAAGTTTAAATTTGTATATTTTTGTGGAATCCTGTTAATTTATTTTCAAAATTTGTATGCTGCTGGAAGTTTCTTTTTATTTTGCATTATTCTCCCATCCAAAACTGTCATTTCAAGACTATATTTTAATCTTTACACTAGTATTTTTTGTTTAAGCAAATTTTATCTAAAATTTGTAAAGATGTAATTGTAATATTGAAAACAAGATTAAATACTATCGAGTAAATTGAAAATGCTTTGCTACCATTGTTGATTCCACATCTATTATATGAATAAGAAAATAGTAATAAGTACATCAGAAAAATACTACAACAATAAAAAAATTAATCCAATTGGTAATATTATCAGAATTTTACGTTAATTAATAACTTGTTGTAATTAAGTTTATTGGTGTTATTTACGGAATATCGCTTGAGAAATTTGAATGGGCTGGATATATTCGAATCGGATATCGTACACGTGAGGATTCTGATACTTAGCGGCACGGACCATACGTGAGCGTACGTCGACACGTACGTGCCGTTAAGAAACTTCCTTATTCGGGTTGTTGTGCCGCTGTCACGTGCAAACCATCCGGTCGACATTATTGCATTCTTTCACCGAGTCTTTCGCCGAGTCCTTCGTCGAGCGTTTCGTCGAACGCTCGGCTCTCAGAACTTCTCGCCGAAGAATATTTCCAGTTGAGAGAAATCACTAAATGATCGCGATTTTATCCGGTTGGCGCAGTGCAGAATAGAACAAAATTTTTTCCATACATATTGTGTTTATGCGATTGCAAAATAGTGCGATCCATAATGCGAGTCTTTTCGTAGTGCTAGCGACGAAAATGTAAACTGCTATTTGTTGTTATTTTTATGAAAAATCTCTTGTACATTTTAATATCTTATGCAGTTATAAAGTTGCAATTCATTGAATAGAAGAAAGTAGAAGAAATGGCATTCGCAAATTTTTCACATGTGACTAAAAATTATACACGAGCTCCCCTTATTAAGGGTGATTACACCAGATAAATATGTTAAAAATCCATGGAATGATTATAATCATGAATCAGTAATCTTAAAAGTAGGTTTCAGCAGCTATCATTAATCTATGTCATTAATTAAATATATTATTGCGGCGCGAAAAGCTGATGGCCAGCTCTCGAGTTGCAAGGTGTACTCTGATTCGATTTCTGCATGCCGATCGATCGATCGGTTGGTGCTCGATCAAAAAGAGGACCGCGTAATCGAGATAAGTGGAGCTACTTTATAATAAGAGGGCACACTTTTGGTGATCATAGGTGTTGGTACCTGCCGTTGTCTGTCATGAAATATAGAGATATGTCGGTATCTCATTGCAGTAACGTATAATTTGACGTCATATCGTGCTAATTAATCACACTTCATTCCTGAACTATTTTCTCGATTTAACAATGTAACCTCGCAGACGCGACAGCTGATTTAATAAGACTGTCAAGATGGTGGGAACGATCTGTATTTCGAGAATGATCAGATATCGAATATCTATTGGTTAAAAAGTTTTACGTCGTGCGCATTAAAGAAGATTAAGTATGTATCAAGCACTATAAAGAATTTAAAACAATTAATTTAAATTAATTTTTTCAAAAGATATAATTAAATAATCATGGTCGAAAAAGTTAAGGTTAAGACCGCTTGGCAGATTGTATTTTATCGAGAAACTATGTATGAACTGAAAAATTTTATAGGCTCGGTGCTACGTCGACGTTTTCAGTTAGATAAAGATAAATTAGTGATTATGCTGCTTGTTCTTATGTCATGTTTGTCACACTTGAAAATACTTTCCATATTCTCCCAGCAAAATTGCTGTCGCGCCAGATCACATAACGGTCGCGATAATAATTTCTATATTGAATAATGGAGCGATTTAGCAAAAGACCTGCCAACCCACGTTGCTCACGATAGCGTAATAGATAACACGATACAGAATGATAACGCTAGACATCGCAATAATTTAACTCCCTTTACAGTGCAACTGCGTTCGTCATTATCGTCTACTTATCTCGCGGAACGTAGACTGGAAATTCGCTGAAAATAGTTACTGAATATATACACATACGAGACACATCTATCTTCAACAATCTTTTTTTTCTCTTTAACAAAACACACGCAACTCGTAATTTATTAAATATTTAATACGAATTACGTGAGTGCACGCATTTATGCAATACATAATTGAAAATCAATAATGTAGTATTTAGTACTTTATGTTAAATGTTTTAAGTACTTATATAATGCTGTTATCATAAGTATATTTTACTGTTTTACTATTGTATAATGATATTGATTAATCCGTGTGATTATTACTGGAACGAGTAAAATGTTTATTAATTTGTTGACATATTACAGTATAAAAAAATATATTTTTTTCATATTTTTATTTAATTTGTAATATATTTTATTGTTTATATAGTGCGGTAAAACTCTCTAACTTATATTCATTATATTAGTAGTAAAAAAAACTGATACAAAATAATAATCTTAGTTGAGTTGTACATTCCTAAATGTTAAGTAGTTAATAAAATCTGATAAAAAATATAAAAACAAAAGTATAGTAATTTGGATAAACTTTTAATTAGTTAATGAGTACTAATTACGGATATTTTGTAGGCCTAAAATATATAAGTCCGTCGGCTGTATCTTTAAATGTTATATTTTTATTTTTAAATCTTTACATTGAATTTAAATGAAATATAAGGTAAAATCATGAATATAACAATAATCTAAATTGGATGTCTCTTGAAGAATATTTTTATTTATAATATATGCGTGTCGAAGAATTTTTTGTTCCAACGAATCGTCTGTGTCGCTAATGGTCACTATTAGTATGGAGATAATAGCTTTTCCACTTCGATTCTAGTATCTATAGCGCTTCAGATAGCAAGCAAACGTTTATGTTTGCTTACTTACGCTGTCGATATTATTACATTTAGCGGTAGGTGGCCCGGGATAGCTCTGTGCGTGGTTCACTTTCATTTGCCATATAACTTCCCGAGAGAACCGATCCATCGCCCGATGAGTGTAATCAGCAGCTGGTCTCTCGTCCGTGGTAGACGTGTTCTCGTGGCTGGTGCGCTTTTTAGTCGCATACTCGACATCGTTATCGATATCATTATGAGAGCTGTAGGTGGGCAGCGCAGATCGGTGGCCTTATCCTAGAAACTGAACGACACAGGAGGATTTTCTTTACCCTCTTTTGCATGTAATCGCCGATGGTGCTACGCACGATCCATCATCGGACATACGCAATCATCAGGCGGAGGTCCCCTCCTTCTCGTTAGACATACCTATTCTGCGGCACGTTGGCCAGACCATTCTCGAATCGTTCCTCATTTCCGTTCGGTAACGACATCGGCTACATGCTTTTCTTTTTCCTTTCCGAGCTCGAGTAGCATGACAGGTTCTTCCACCTCCTTTTTTCTCGAACGGTGCAAAACAGTCGCCGATTGAAGCGTAAATAGTGCATCGTTTCATTCGAATCATTCTGTCTGTACAATAAATCAACTCGATCTTTTGATCATTTCGTCTCACATCCCATTGAACGAACATTACAGTGGTAGTAATTGATGTTGATGTTTACTTACGTATGAAGAAGTATATATACGATTTTTTACGTAATGTTTCTGTTAACTTTCAATTTGAAGTTTGTTAAATTTCAATTTGAACCGTTGATACTTATATTAACTCTTCAATTATGAATTTTGCATTAAAATGTTTACTGAAAGATCAGCGTAAGTAATTTTCCCAATGTCCTAAAATGGATGTTTTCCCACATAATTGCGAAAAAGCTGCAAGTTTTGCCTTTCTTTGTTTTGAAATTATGGTGGATTGACCGGAGCCGCATACCGTTTCGAAGAGGATTACCTTGAAAGTTTTGCACGGAGGGGGCGAGGGGCACAGGAACCGGGAATCAGGAACCAGGAACCGAGCGGCAGACCGGCTTGACTGGTCCAAAGCCTCATATGTAGGTGTATGTACAGGTATACGTAATACATCAACGGATCGAAATGCATGTGGCCTCGCTCACGTAATCCGCTGGGAGTGGCGCGATACCGCTCATTCGATTACAGTTGGCTAGCTTGTGCAATTCGGAAGATAGATTCGAGGGTAAAATGTTACGTTTGTGAAAATTAAATGAAAATTTTATATTCTAAATTGGTAATCCAATATTATGAGTATTATCAAAAAGGAAGAGGTAAGCGATTTTATATGTATAAATATAAATGGAATATGCCCATGAATGTTATTCATCAATATCAAATAGCTACTTTTTAAAATAGGATATTAATTAACATTTCTTTTCTTTTCTTTTTAAATTTCTTTTATTTTAAAATAAATTAATTTTCTGAAATATATGTTTTTTTAAAATTTTTTCTTTACACAGATTGAAAATAAAATTTAAAATAAAATTTATTCTTCACTTATCCTTCATAAAGTTATTTCTGTCATCTTTTCATATATTTTGCACAGTGCATTTTATAGAAATATCAGAGTGAGAAAAAAATTCTTGGTTGAGAAATCGTTAATCATTAAATAGAAGGATGAAGTGGAAATTACTATTTTAATTACTATTTAAGTTACTATTTTAATTACTTATCTGATAAGTTCTCTTCTTCTTTGATGTAACGAAGAAATTGTTGCATATGGATTTTGGTCATCCTGTTCATAATACGGGGGATAGAGAGCTGATAAGTTATATGGCGGCAAATGTTAATAATGTTACCTGTGTATAGTGTAAGGATAATAAAATAGTGCAAAATTTTTTTGAATTTTTGTTAATTACCATATTGATCGAATCGTAATTTTTCACTTTACAAGTGAGATTATCATTCGTCAAGAAGGTTATACATATAATATATTTTAATATTGCGTTATTTTCGTGTATTAATTTTTCGTTGTAATGAACTGTGTTTTTGGTTAAAACTTTTATTTTTACATTTGTGGAAGCAAGGTTTAAAAACTGTATAACATTTTCAAACTTTAGTATAATTATTATCTTTATTTTTCTCTCTAGCATTTGATACGTTTTGCAGCAAAAAGAAAATTGAATATTATATATTTAAAAAAATTGTTTTATAAGATTTTTAGATAAATTTCTCTAAAAAAATGAAATACAGCGAACATTATCCAAATACAACGATCGGCAGCTAATAAGATTTAGTGGCCATACGATTTCCTTACTATTTTCACATTAAATTAATTAAATAATGTTGTTCAGTTTTGTTTGTTGTTAAGCATAATTGATCTTAAACACTTTTAGTCAACTTG
Source organism: Crematogaster levior (assembly GCA_901521435.1). Classification (NCBI taxonomy): domain Eukaryota; kingdom Metazoa; phylum Arthropoda; class Insecta; order Hymenoptera; family Formicidae; genus Crematogaster; species Crematogaster levior. Next base: position 22,092 of record CABEGB010001369.1, read on the forward strand.
TACCAATCATTTCATTGAATGTAACATTCAATATTACTCGCACTTGCCAACATTTTAGTAGAAACTTACAGCTATAAATTTTGGAAGACAAAGTCCGGCTGGTTGTTAGTTGTCATGTTAGTTACATCGCGCAATGAGTAATTTATTTTTCGAATTAGTGTTGTAGTACCTTTTTCTCGGCGAAATTGGTCAAAGGTAAATCGTAAAAAACAAAAACATTGTTTATTATAACATATCGAGATTTTTGTGAGCTCGATAAGTCATAAAAGCCAATGTCCATCTAAGTAATTTTGTCTTAATAACTTTGGAATTTAAAATATAAATCTTGTTTTTAACTATCTTAATTGCTAATTATATCTTTAGCGACTTATATATCAGAGTTAATAATGTTTGCACAAGTTGATCATCGTATTTCTCGTCAAAATTATAATCGCGATAATCGTGGACAAGATCGTCCTGATTGCATATTACCGACATCTTAATTAATCTATCAATCAGCTAATTTTGTTCGACGTACACATGCTTACGTCACTTATTATTATTCTATGATTCTTTAAATATAATAAAAAATATTTAAAAAATATTTAAAAAATATTTAATATTTACTAGTAGTATTTATTAAAATTTTAAAAATAATATAATCTTTTTTTCATTTTTTGATTAAAAATGTAAAATGCAAACTATAAAATATTTTTTGTCTTGATTAAGCAAATAGTTTGCTAATCTCTCAATGAGATAAAAAATAGCGTAGGAAATCCTTGTGTGTAAATGTTATGTAAAAAAAGAAACGTAAAATATAAACAAAAAATATTAATTTTTATCTTTATCCTACTTTTGACATTATATCATGCTATCTATAATATTTAATAATCGACAAAATGAATCTAAGATCTTGACAAATAAATGCATTCACAGGAACCATAAATTTAATTAATGTAAATTACAAGTTCAATGAGAAATGTTAAGAATGATGGGTATATTCGCCTTGTTAAGTTAGCGATTTAAGTTACGATCTGCCAGACGATCTGTCCGACGTTTGAAAGGAAATCAGATATAATCGCGTGAACGTATCGACATTGGAAAAAGACAAGAGAGGCTTTTAATTAAAAATAATTATACTCTGCACTCACGTGCGTGCAGACTGCGTTTAGCTGTCACCGCGCGAGAGACGCCAGCAGGCAGCGTAACTTGAATATTAATCTAGATCCGGCGATCGCGACAAATTGCCTATCAAAATGTAGCGTCAGTTTCGTGATCGTCTACGATCTACATCGTTCAACAGGAAGGTTATTATTACGGAGACAACTCGTTACAGGATTCCGATGGTGTATCGCAAAATATGTTCGTCCGTGCTGCTCTCTTCACATCATCTGTTTTTTTTCATTGTACACAGTACTCTTTATTTCTTTTTTCTTACATATATAGTGTAAAACATGCGGAAATAGATCGTTTGTAGGTTTTTTGTATTTAATATAACGAAAATTTTCTGTCCTGTTTTTACTGAAAAAATTTAGATTAAAATTTGAGATTAAATTGTGATTTTTTTCTTTGATAGACCTATGTCATTAATTTCTTCTCTTCTTTATACTTAAGAAATCATGACATCATTTATTTTCTAATTTTTTCTATAGATCGTAAAAAAATTTCCAGTTTAATTAAAAATTTTTACATGTTATATACGTTCTCTTTTTACTCACAGAAAAGACACACACACACATAATTTCATGTTTTCTTTATATTTATTTACGCATATCAAAGTCTGTCTTTTTGAAATAATTAAAATAGATGTGTGTGTGTGTGTCTTCTTTTTAAAAAGTTTAACGATTTATAAAATTTTACAATTCTTGTGAATTTTAATAAATCTAGATTGTTTGAATTTATTATATAAGAATTATTCTATGAGATGAAAATAAAATTTTCTTCGACGAAAGATAAGGATGTTTCTAATGGAATTCTCAAGCCCTAAAGCGTATAATATTTAATGATCGTTCTTTATAACGATTTCACCCGAGTGCGTTCACAGTTGATATTGCACCCTTCGCGCCACACCACTTTCCACTATTGTATCGCGAGCAAAGCTGTCCGAGAGGGTGGTATATTTCAAGGTTATTCGGTTGCTTCTGTCTACCACCGAGGTCTACAATCGACCCAATCCTTCTCAAACCTCCCAGGCTGTTACCGTGGCAACAGACCAGGCCAGGCTTTCCTAATACGTTTCCATCCTACTTACCCTTGCATCGTTGAATTTTCTCTATCGGCCTCGAGGGTGGCAAGTGCACCCAGTCGGAGATCTTCAAAGAGAAGAAAACACGGTTTCATGAGCGCCATTCGTTCGGCTTCGAAGCGTCGACTGGGGTGGGAGGACGGCGGGATCTGACGAGGATCGTTTGAAAGGGGGTTGGAGAGGACCGGGGAATGGCCAGAGGGTGAGAGAAAGGAGAATATCCATGCATAGAACATCGGGACGGGCGATAGGACGGGCGTTGCTATGCCGACGAATTATCATTTGCGCCCCTGTGCGTCGCTGTAAAGGGAGTCGTCGGCACCCTCCGCATGGTACATATACCTGGCCCCGCCCCTAGGCGCCAGCGACATCGGTATGGATTTTTTTCTCTGGCCCGACGTTCTCCACTTGAGAACGGCGCGACGCCCGAATTTCGTTCAACCTACGTCGCTTTTTCGCTCTTCTTTTTCTTCTTCGCTATCGCGACTCGAGATAGATCAGAGGAGATCTCTTAAACACGCGACGACCTTTTGTCGCCGGATTTTCGCCTTCCTTTCCGCTGCGCGGATGGCTGGCTCGATGCGGGCGGCGACGTCGGTGACGGTTGCGGCGACGACGCCTGGGCACTCGAAACCTTCGTGGGCGAATGACACGTCGCGCTCTGATGAATTTGAAGGGCGTCGCACCGGGGCTGCGATTCGGCTGGGGATTTCGGGACTGAAGACGTCGACTCCCTCTTCCCCACTTCCTCCGTCTGCTTATAATTGACGTTGCCGCCATTCTCCCATGCGAAAATATTTACTGTACAGTCGAGAACACTTTTTTTCAGTGTTACGAGGTTTTTTTGCAAGCATGAAATTAAATGTCGCTTTAATTTCCATCGTTTAATTTTCAAGTTTTTCGAGAATAGTTTTTTAATATTGTTCTTGAAATTTTTGATCTTTTGAAATATTGTATCTTTTGAAATATTGTATCTTTTGAAATATTTAATTTCTATAAAATTTTTGAGAAAATATTCAAACATATAGTTTTCAATGAATAAAAAAGTTTCAAAGATACCTTTGATTTTAATATGAAACATCTTGATTTGTTGTGTTATTTTTGTTCTAATTCATAAAAAATGAAATGCATATTTAATATTATTATTGAATATTTTTACACTGAATTGAGATAAAAGTTTTAATTATGATAAAATAATGAAAATAATCTAGAAAGACTAACAGATGTTATACAAATTAAAAAACGTTGAAGTTAAATTAAAAAGTACGCAGTAATACAATTTATAGTTAAAATGTGCATGTAATACTTTTTTAAATTTATATAAGCGATACAATATAATATGCAATGCTATTAAATGCAAATTAAACGGATAAGACTAAATAATATAAAATGTATTAAAGTGTTGATGGAAATTTAAGCATATTGTTACGCGTATGAATACAATTTAAAAAGTTGTGTATTTTACATGCAATCTATAGGGATGCAAGTTTGCTGTACAATTAATATGTCGCTTGCGTGATCATAACGAATAATTGCTGTAATAACATTTCTGTCATTTTAGCAGCACACCTGATAACTGTGATTAAACGAGTCTTATGAAATTAAAACTTGCGAGACATTCGCTAATTCGACAATTGCACTTTCAGAATTGTGGTAGTAGAATAGATAGTATATGTGTTACATACTCTATAATTTTATTATGTACATTCCTTCGCTCTCTAATTACAATACTATTTGCGAAAAATTGTAAATTTAAAATTGTAAAAATTGTAAATTTATCTTTTGAACGATCTTTTGACACGAATATTTGCTTGTATTTCTCTGCAATGGTAAAAGATGAAATATAATATAATAACAAAGCAATTTTCGAAACGCTAAATTTGAAAGTAAAGTTGAAATCACAATGTAGCTAAATTACGATGTAGATAAACTACTAAAAATAAAAAGTTGTAAAAGCATGTATTTATGTTTTAAATATGGCAACTTTTATAATTTTGATTATAATTTTTAATAAGATAGACTGTTATTTAGTATCATATACCATAATTTACTTTTATGGTAATCTTTTATGATAATCTATTATTTATAATAATTTTTAATGATTTAACTTATTCGATTATAGTTTAATATAATATTTATATTATAAAAACACGTTGCGTATAAATACTTACGATAGATAATTCATATAATAAATGTTGACGTAAATAATTTCCGAGCAGTGGCTTTAGTTAAGTGTTCATTAAAATTAGAAAAGTATTTATTATGTAGTAACTCTACTCATAAAGAAATGTTAGATTATTATTAAATCACATTAAATCATTTATGAGGTGTCATTGATAACAAATTGTTTATGATGTAAAATTATTAACATTGTAGATTTGACAACCAAGTGTTTAAACGATTTTATCACTAAACATAAATCGTGCTTACACAACTGCTAAAGATTACAATTAATGATTAACTATATACATATAATGATTATATTGAACTATTATATTGATGTATACATATGATAAACAATTAATAATTTAACTATATACATATATTAATCAAATAAACAATAAGCTAATTTTGGAACACATATTAAATTTAATATTCACGATACTAGTATCTTACTAAAAATTTCCTTTCCCAATGCGATAACGAAGAATATGTTATGAAAAAACATGTTTTGAATATTGAATTTAATGTGTTTGGTATTTCTAACTATCTACAAAGATTTTATTTGTCCGTTTGTAACGTCGCGTTAATCCGCAAGGAGCGTGAAATATACATAGAAATTCACATGAACAAAATTATTTGGCACTAAGATCCAGTCTGATTAGAATTGGTTTATTGTTATTTATTTGATTATTGTTTAGAACCGGTCTTGATTTTTAATATTTACATATATTAATTTATTGTATCAACTATATACACATATATTGTATATGTGTGTAATGTATATAATTTTATGGAAATGATCACTTGGAAAGCAAACTTAATGCTTGAAATCAGTTTTACGGAAATGCTTGAAACCGCTAATTTTCGTATGCTCAAGTGAATCTTTTGGTAATCAAAAGAGCTCTAGCTATATTTCTCACTCTTAAAATTACCATCCATCAAGAAGAGTGCCTTGGAATATGTTCGACGCGAGTGAAAGCAAAGGCGATGATAAAGTTTTTAGTCGTGTTTACAGAGATAATTAAATGTGTATTATTCTCCGCGAACGAGACTCGTAACAATAGCTTCGTCGACAGAAAAACTGACAAGAGTTCTTGTCGTTTGTTTTTTCCCGTCATTTCCTAGGGAGAAATTCTCACAACTTGCTTACTGAGCAAATTTCTGCGTCAGTTGAAGTCGCACGGCTTCGATTAGCGCTAATTAATGCTTTAACGAGTGCTCGTGTCTGAAACGGTGATTTGGTGAAAGGGGGGGGGCAGTCGAGTGTTCTCGAGTTAATTTCTATGGGGATTTGAACAAGTCAATGCTGGTTTCAACGTCTGTCTCTTTCTTTTGTTCTATCTCTTTTTTTGTTCATACACAAATTGAATCAACTCAGTAAATCCGTTTCTGTCGCAGCCATAAATTTCTCGCTACAAATTGGTTGTGATGCGAGATATGTGCGAAACTGGCGACAGTATTTTAGAACACTGTGTGGACACAATACTTTAGAATATTGTGTTCGATAAAAACCTATAAAAATTTATTTATTTCAAAATAAATATAATAGGTTATAAAAAAGGTTTGGTTGCTGATGATTAAAAAAATTGAAATCGGAATTTTATTGTTATTTAGGATTTTTGATGTTATTTTTTACTTCTATTTACGTCTATTATTTGATTATTAAAAATATAAAGCAAAAACAATATGAAATGTTACCATGAAGACGATCAATGTATATGTATATGCTGAAAGAAATATGGAAATTTAATGGAAATTTAATTCTATTTGTTTTATTCTACAGCAATAAATAAAAGAAAGATTCGGAATAAATAACAATATTTTTCATAAAAATGTAATAATGAAAATGAAACGATGAGTAATGAATAAAAACATTAATTTTTAGTTAAAAGCCTATTAGCGAATTTCGACACCGTTTGTATGTCAAAAACAAAGCAGTACCAGAACGATAATGATAAAATTCATTAAATTAAAATTCATTAAATTACGGAGATCAATATAATTTTAGTTGAACGCTTTTTGAGATTGCATTTGCTTCGCGCGTATTCCCGAAATCGCAGAATTTAATCGTATATCTCTTGTGTGCATACCCGCGTCGATCACAAAGAGAATCACGAAAATCGAGAATTGCGGTACACGCGCTCGCACACCGATACGCATCACAAGTCCCATGTGCATTGTGTGTGGTAGGATGAGTGGCACTCGGAGGGTCGAGGGTCCTTTCACGATATACAGCAGAGACCCATGGGGTTTCCCTCTGTATCGTGAGCTCTCCCACCTACTCATCTTGGGTGGCCTTTGCGAAATCCTCGAGCGAGATGGTCGACGCCCTTGTCGAGAGCATACAGGCGAAGAGAAGGGTAAGTTGTCGGCCATACTGTCGGGGGTGTGTCCGAGGGTGGAGACCCGACCGTGGGTCTCCATGACAACCTCATTCGGTCCCGACCAGCCGGAAGTGACGGCCGCGGTGCGCAGTGCACTCAACCCTCCAACCGGAAGTCGCTGTAAGCGGAAGTTTGGCGGTAGCAGTGGGAGCCGCACGAGGGAGGAACGAATAAGGAGGTCGGGAGGGTCGGGAGGGTGGCGGGTTATGGCATGGTTAGCTGGCAAAAAATGAGAAAGAACCATGCGATCCCCCGTTGATACAGCTACGGCGAAACGCACCCTACCGTGACGTCGGATGATCGATGACGATGCCGGGGCGTGCGATATCCACGTATGCAATATCCACCGACAGTGTGTCGGTGTGTCCTTTGTTTCCCCTGTGCCACGTTGATACCCGATTCGACTTAATCATAGGTTTCACGTAAGTGCATTAGGATGTATCAGATTGATATGAGCGCACCTCGTTTGGCACATCGTGGCGCATAATGAGACGACGTGCACGTCGTGACGAAAGGAAACGATGCATGTGTTAATTTATCTGATTAAAATCGCGGCAGAATTTACAGGTGAGTTTTACCGGATCACACCATCGAGACACTCGTTTTCAATCAAAAAAGGATTTAAGCTATGCGAGAGAAACATATGTTTTTAATGTTCTAAATCTATTATTAATAGACATCCTTTCGTTAAAAGTAAGATAAATGAAGGTGATTATGAATGTAAGTATGATGGACGATTAAGAATATACGTTTTTTAAAACTTTATTTATGTGATTGTAATAGAAGAATTATCTCATGATGAGGGAAAGATTTTATTTTTTCATAAACCACATAGCTAAGAATATATACAATACAATTAGATTTCTAATTGCTGAAAGAATTGCAGAAGAATGAAAGCAGTGGTGAAAGATGAAGAGAATTGCCGGGCCATTATATTCCCCTTTGCGAGGGAAAAACTCGCAGTTTCTCATCATGTGGAACAATCGCTTACAACTGGTGGCGAGTCGTTAATGCCGCAGGGAAAGAGGGGAAAACGTAACGAGTAAAATAGACTAATCTTTTCCAATGACTGCTTCCTCGCCGTCTTTCACCACCGGGTCGAGTCGCGCCGCGCCTTCGTACGCTCGAGAAGCATATTACAATCTCTCGACAGAAAGATCGTAATCCTTATTATCTTGATAGATTGCAGCCCTCTCGTTAACAATGTATTCTTTGCTCGGACTTTATGAGCTGTAAAATAATTTAGTTGCATACGTAGGTGCGCGTAGTGTACCACGTGCAGCGTGCGCGACGCAACATGCGGCGTCCCGTTATAGAGCTAGATACCCTGATCGACGCACCTTCGCGTATAAATATTTACGCATGCCAGGCGGAGCCTCGCGAGATCGCGTCTTTGCACGAGGAAACTGCGAGAACACGTTTCGCGAGGGAGATCTATTCGAGATGCGACAGTCGGGCAGGACGCTGCCGTAGGGAAACGGCGTTTCCACCGAAATATACCTCGCATCGATACTTAAGCCGATTGTAAATCATCGTTAGAACCCGAGTTCTCTGATATCGCAATGCGGTATCGCGGCACTGGTAATCCGCGATTTCATGGCAAACCTTTCCTTAGGCGATGTGTAAGTACACCCGCGAGAACGTCGTGAGAGTCGTGATCCAATCGGCGAAATTGTATGATAGTTTGCGAGCAAGAACACTGATAAATTTTCCCAAACGACAAAAAGAAATGCGAATGTTATCCTGCTTCAAGAAATTTTGTTTTTTGATGATTGTTCGTATCGCCTAATTTTTGCGAGAAATATTTATATTTGAATATATTATATTTAATATACTTAATGTGTAATGTTTTTTAAATTTATTTTTTATGCGTTTTGATTAAGATAATCGAAATAATTAATAAAGCATAAATATATAAAGAAAAAAAGTAATATCGCGTAAAAGTAAAACAAAGCAGAAAATAAATCTATTTAAATTAAGTCTATAAGTCTATTTCTACAGTTCGCGTAATCGATTATATATTTAATTACTATATTATATAATATATTATAATTAAAGTATTTAAATATATTTTTGAGGGAATTAATAATATTTAAAATTAATTTTGGATTTTTCATTGAGAAGTTTAACAAACGAATGAAAATACGAAACATAAATATTAAATGAATCTCTTGGCGATGCTGTGTAACAACTACTAACGTATCAACAATAATAATCTCGTTCGCTTAAATTGCTTTAAAATTTATGAGAAATGTATGTATGCCAAATTACGATGTCAATTAGAGTAACCATCGCAACTTGTGAAAGATGAAGAAAGATAATGAAACGTACGTGTGATATGTAAATATGATTATATAGCTGTGATTTCCTGTTGTGAACTTATTTTCTGTAATGCTACATTTATTCAGGGATTCTCGTTTACCATATCATGTGAGATTAAAAGTTTAGTATATAAATATACGTATCGTCACATGTACATATATTATGCGTGACAATCACACGCATTTACGACAATCCGATACAGCCAAATACACTTATACAATGCTGACCCACTTATGCTGACCCATGATTATTACCCATGATTATATTACTATTAATTTGTTAAGTGATTCTCCTAGGATATATATATATATATATATATATATATATATATATATGAGTCAGGGAATCTAAATTAAATTCCAATGTTAATTAAAGTCTGTAGGAACTTGTCTATAGTCTGTAGATCTTGTCTATAACTTGTTCATTTAGGAATAATTTTATTAAAAGTTTACAATTGTATAACATGTAATAAATTTTGATTATATGCTCTCTTGTTTTTTGTATATTTCGATAAGCAAGGAATCCTCATTATATCGTATGAATCGAAGCGTAAAGTATTGTGTAAATTTGCAGGGATGGATTTTTTTGAGGTAATGGTCTCATTCACCAATTGGTCACACCCCATCGGCCATTTTTGCCGAAATTATCGAATTTATAATTAATTAATGCTACATTTTCTTGTGTAGTATCGGTTGTACCAGCGGAAGCGAAATTTTTTGCCAATTTTACGAACTTGTACACTGATGCATTTGCGTGACTATTCTTTTCACGAATGTATGATATTATCTGCGAAAGCCGAAAGAAAAGTGTAAATCAGTGTAAATTAAATTTTAATTAGGTGTAGTGCTCTGAATAATCTGGTCGGAAAGATCAGAATGACGTTTGTTACGTTTTTCCATGATCTTAAATAAACACGAATCATGTTGTATTATTTGGTATTATTTCCTGCTCTTGAATTAAAAAATAAAGCATTCTGCTTATTATTATATTTATGCATTTTATATATATGTGTGTGTGTGTGTGTGTGTGTGTGTGTGTGTGTGTGTGTGATATGTGTGTGTGTGTGTGTGTGTTGTATATATAAAAAACGATATTGTAAAATATTACTTTGTAAATACTTTTTGTATTTAAATTTTTTTATTTAATCAAGTAATTAATATTTTGTCAATGCATACAGTACAATGTATGTATTTTGATAAAATTTGCTGTTATGTAGTTTTTATGATTTTATTATCAACGCAGTCGCATTTTATCGCATGCTTCTTTTGAGATTCTATTAGGTAGATATAACTACATAAAAATTATAAGTATAGTGTGTCTAGCAATTTATGTATCGACAAGTTCATGTATCTACATGTATGTACTATATGTATGTATGTATGTACTATACATATCGCGTGTGTCTATACACGTTTTAATAAACTGTTAATTGATTAAATTGAAAGTCTTATCAAATCCAATTAGACGGCACAGAGAAATTAATGTTTTGATCATGCTATTTGATTGCTGAGTAAATAATCTTCTTGTAACCGTTTTCTGTTGCAGGTAAGTTTAATCCATAAGTTCAGTCGCATGATATTGCTGCTGAAGATCAAGAAGCAAGACTCAGAATTTTCATATTGCGGATTCACCTATTATCAGCAGACTGAATAATTAATTACTGGTATGCTTCTTACTTAAAATTCATCTTCGATTTATTATCTTTGAATAACATAATAATGAAATAGGAAAAAGTTTACATAAGCATAAACTGTTAGGAAAGTTTATGAAAACAAAGAACAAAGGGTACACGGAAAGCATAATTAGATCTCGTTATTAGAAATTTTATTATTAATTTTGTTAAATGTAGATAACGTTAAAAAAAACAATTTTTAAAAATTTATTACGCGAATATGTCACAAGTACATGGAATAATTAAAATATTTTTAAATATTTTATTCCCATGCGGTCTTACCATCTTTTCGTATAAACAAATTAATTTACAAAACATTGAATTTAAACGACTAATTTAGTTAGGTTGTATTTTCAAATCGAATCGTGATATTGCTGGCTTATGTCCATTTAACCTTGATTCGTTCAAAGGCACAGGAAGAAAGACAAAACAGGATTATATTTATGTTAGTGCACAGTACGAATATACGTAAGGTGCATTATATATGCATTAGCATTTTCCAGATTAATGAAGCAGTTAGAAGCTATCGTATCGGTGTGTTTAATCTTTCTTGGCGATCGTAATCGGTTGTCGTAGATCATAGTTCGTAGATCATTTTATTGGGATATATAGCTGTGTGAGTCCGTGTGAAATACGAAAGGTTTTAAAAGCAGTTATGCCAAGGCGCGGATAAATCATTCGTTTGATTTCTGCAATCAAAGTGTAAATCGTACTTCTTTCCCGGATATCGTTGCATATGTCGTGAACACGTGCATCTGCGACAGTCGGTTGTTTCAATGTGATAAATGATAATGTTATCTGCACCGGAAGGAATGTCTCACCTCGGGCAACTCGATCTTCTATCGCTGTTTTGTTTCGTGATTTATGTGCGCTTTGGATTCTTCCTGCAAATGTCGGGCGAGATAAACGTATTACTTTAAATTACCATTCTATTACATCGAAATCGGAAAATTGTTCGAAAATTATTATTTTTTTATGTTATTATTATACGATACGTCATAATTAATTTTATCCATTTTAATTAGTAATTTACTATACTTAACAGCCTAAGTTTTTTGTTTAGAAATTCTTCAATCAATGAAGTGACAATTTTTTATTCAATAGAAGATATCAAAATATCAATAATTTTTGTACTACAGAGTACGTTAATAAATAATAAATAAATGTTAATTCTGTGAGTAATAAAAACTTATTAAATAATTTAAGTTTAATATGATGAATCCATGAAACAAAATAAGAGTAAATTAAATTTTTCATTAAAAATGTTCAAAGATAGTTTAGATTGATTAAAACATTTGTAGCTAAAGAAACACGTGATAAATTGTTTAATCTACATAAATTACAGCATTTATTATAACGTTGTTAACGTTATAATTGTTAATTTTGAAGAAAATGAATTGTTAAATTACGAAATATTATCGTGATTTCTTTTTCTTTTGTTAAGATACTTTAAAAGGCAGTTTCATAGTATGTGGAAATAGTTATTGCAAACTTTTTTACTATTTACATATCATAACTTCGCTACTAGGATTGGTCTTAACATGGCAACTAAAGCTATTATATCGGCGTGTTTATGTCGTATACAATGTTTCTAATATAAGGCGAACATTACAATCTGACACGTATCGGCCAGACTGATATGCAATATGCCGCGGCGAGGCGACATCCAGTATCCGGCCTAAATATTTAGCACGGCCGATAATACACGCTCCAATGATCGCCATCCGCGGAATTCGTCGACCTTGAGGAATTCTCACTTCGGTTATCTTGTCACCGAGCGGCGGCGAGCGAACGCGCTGGGAGAAATTTTTCCTCGTTCGCCATTCGCAACGCGTCACCTTTTTTTTCGATACGCTCGCAGATAAGAGTGAAACGTCGGGCTTAGGGGAATGTTTACGATTCCCCGCGGCGTGGTATACGTACGCGCGGAATTTTATGCAATCGCACCTTGTCACGCCACGCGTAAATGTCCATATAAATTATCTTGTAGGAAGTAACGCTTAGGCCGAGACAGAGAATGTTTAATAACGTTATGGTATTTAACGTTTCGATATCTTCACAAATGTATTATTCATGAATTTCTTCTTTTAATTATAAGTTACAGAAAGTAATTGAATTAAAACACGAAAAATATGAACTTGTTGAAAAATATGAACGAATCTTTTAAATAAGATCTACATGCAATTTGATTTCATTTGATACATTTCTTACGTTTGCATGCGACAATGTTACAACGCGTGAGGGATGCGATTCCTTTCATGGCAAGAGTACAACATAAGGCCAGGAAGTACGGTTCACCATGGTAGTAAATAGCGGCATGTTATATATAAATTTAACGGTAAATCGAACAAATAAAGGAATTTTTGCGGATCGGTCGAACCCTGTCTTGACGATTTATTTAATATTTTCTCAAGTGACTTCTCACAGGATCATTCAGAGGTACCTCTGGCGAATCAGACTTTGACTCCAATGATTATAACTCTCGTCTACTTTGCGGATACCTTCTTATCTATCCAACTTTCCTCCTTCATTCCTTACTTTCTCTTTTTCCTGCTTTGGTATGCTTCTCTCGAATTTCTTAATTAAATTACTGCGTGATGAAACATCATATATATACATATACAATTATATATATATATATAAAATTGATAAATAAAACATTTGATAAATAAAAGGTATATAATAAATTTAGAGATTTGTGAAATTCAATTTACGTGTTAAGTCGAATTTTACTAAATGTCTAACTTTGTTATAATAAACATAGTAATATATATCTTGTGTTTTTATAATGGTTATTATGAGATATCCTAATAAACTGAAACAAGCTTGAATTAAAACCAAGATATTCTAAAATATTGTAGAATTTTATACTTTAATAAATTTCGTTTGTCGAGTAAGAAATAAAAAAGAAATATGGATATTTCCGGATTACGTTTTTTAGATTTTATTTAAAGTGAAAGATTTGTTGAAGCAATATATCAGCGATTTGTGACATAATTTGATCAGTGACGTAAAATTTGCTTCAAGCGAAAAAAAATAATTTTATTTTTTAACAAAGCGAAATACAGCGTAAACATCTTTCTACTCATTTGTTTGTCAGGCATAAAGTTTATTGCGAGAATGCTGTCCGCTTTCTTTCCACTTGTTTCACTTTTTCTATTCGTTTCGTTCGATATAATAAACGATCTGGTTGTAGGAAGGAAAACGCCAGTCATGATGATATATGGCACTAGATTTATAGCGCCGTTTCGTTTATGTGTTTGAGATTTTCTCATGTTACACAAAAACTTGAAGACATATTAGGTATTATTCATGTAGAACTGTGATAAAATGAGAATAAGACTGATTCAAGTTAACTCTTCTATATTTTCAATGTATAAAGGAAAATATATATTATATATATTAAAACATTGTTATACATATCTATATCATATATTTTCAGTAGTAGTAATAATATTTTAGCAAAATGAAGTTTGAAACATTTCTATAAAATATTGTACATAAAACATTTAGAGATAATTTAAAAATTAAGAGGATGATATCATACAAGGTTTTCCAAAAATTATTCATCCAAAATGATATAACGACTTTACGTAAAAATTTACAATAACGAAGTTATTGATGCTTATCAAATTTAAATCTATATGATTTTATAATACTCTCAGATAATTTTGAAGAATGTAATCGAAATATGCAAAAAATAGCGCTTTGAAATTAATTTCTGATTACTTATTGCATCCGCATTTATCTTCGACTAACAGATAATGCTTCTCGGCTTTCTATTCTATCTCTTTGCCCTCGTAACATCTTCCTCGAGTGTTAAATTACATTTATATATCTTAACTTCTTTTCTTACGATTATAGTAAAGCGTGCAGTTGTCCGTCGTGGATTTTCCCACTAATTGGATTTCTCCACGCGGGCCAATAGGTCGTGCACAACTAATTTGTTCTTGGCACGTGTTTAACATAGGCTCCCTTATTATTAATTAGTTCCAGCAACATCTTCATCCCATTTATATATCTTCAATTAATGTGCGCATGGATCGGCGCACCGATGACAGATTATAACCATAAATCACTTCATTATGTGGCGATTCGCTCACAACCGCGGTTAAAAATAATTAGCAATAAATTGTCCCACTGCCAATAATAACGCCTCACTTTCCTGGGATTATTCGCAGCAGCACACAGCTTTTTATTAAACGCAAATGCGTAAAGTCGCGAAAGGTTTCGGGGGTCAATCTTACGTTGCGTGGTTCGAGTAACGTGCAACTAGTTATTCGATAAATTATTTGTTGCGTCGTTCCTATTAACGTATCGTACGGAAGATTAATGTCAGTACGATTACGAGAGTGATTTTCGTTTTACTCGCATGACCGATCTAATGAGCGTTAATGCTCTCGCGCGAACTCTTTTCGATGCGATATTATATTGCCGCGCTGCTATAAAATTGTTCTTCTAATCCTTAATTATATACGGTATGTTTTATACACACACATACACATATTATTTATCGAGGTATAGAATAGAGATTGTAAAACAGGAAAGCCTCGTCGAACATACTTTGTACGGTTTTAATCAACATTATTTGTTTATTTTTGCACGGTACGTGTTTTTAAGAAAGACAAGTCGAATAGGGCAAAAAAACGAGTAAATACGTTAGCATAAATAAAATAAAATGTGAACAAATTCAGTAGAATAAATATTTAAACGTTTTGGTTTTAAATATAGAATAAGTATTTAAACGTTTTGGCTTACAAAGCTTTCATCAATAAACACGACTAAACTGAAAGAAAAAATGCATGATATATTATAGATACAAAGCACATAACTGAACACTTATAAGCTGAAAGAAGAAAATATACATGATGTAGATACAAAGCGTAGATAATTATAATGTGGTTCAGATGTAATACCATACAATTGTCAATGATGGATGTAAAACCAAATTTCTCGTTGCTCCTTGAGAAAGCAAAGAGATCAATACGTCCTCACCTTAACAATGTTTAATACGTTTATATGTTTCGTTAAATCCGAATATGACAGACACAATTTAAATGCATATTCTTGGGTTACGTTATTACGCGAATTTGTAAAATTATTATTAAACATATAAATAATTCAAAAGCAAATCGCTATTACATGGTTATTTCGGTAACGCAATTGATGAAATGGTAGCAGGTTCTATGTTGTATTTAATTGGCATCACAGGAAATGTTCGACTGCGAACAGTATGTTATATTATTATACAGACATTTATATATGACGAGTTAATTACACGTTATTCGCGAATAGAGATTTAATTAAATAACGATGCAAGATATATTTTTTAATATACGATACAGCAACCTTCAGATATTAATCTTCACCTGTATCTGCCTATAAACGTTTTTCCTTATCAGCTGGTGAATTTCCTGTTTTCTGTAAATATGAAGGTTTTTAACAAGTCAGTTTATCAATTTTAACTGTGCGTATAGCTATTTCATGTAGTTGATAATTTTATTAATTAATGAAGCAGTAACTCCACTATCCAGTGAGTTGATAAGAAACAAGTTCCAATTAAGATGGATAAAATTAGCAAACTTAGCGAGATACGACGTTGATGAATGAAAGTTCAATATCATAAATCGTGTGAAATGTCGATTAGTTTCTTCGGAACAGGTTAATGTCATATTTGAGTAACGCTATTATAATTAAGAAAGTTAAAAATATTAGTTTTTTAAGGATGAGTTTTTATCGGATATTATTTTAGTTATGCTTGTCAATTTACAATTATGATTTCTTTATCAAAATCTGATTAATAGATCTAAATTAATTTTTTATCGCATAGTAAATATACATTGTTTTTTTAAATATTAGTTGGTATTAAATATATGATACTTGTATGATATATGATAGTCAAAGCGATTATTTGTAATTAATATCAAGTAATTCTATAAAATTCGACATCAAATAATTCTAGTATCACTATACATAAGGTACGATATTTATCGGCTAGATAAGATTCAACTTTAATAGCTAAAATGTGATAACTAATCTGATTGCGGATAATTTTAAAATACACATTTAACTAGTAACATAATTTTAATTTATAGAATGTCAATTTATCATTTACATTACAATTATCACCTTTATGAATCACTTTCATGGAATAAAAAAAAAATTTAATAAATATTTTTCTATTGTTTTTATTTAACAATTTTTTGATCGTGGTTCTTAACTCCGTTGGTGTTCTTAACTCTGTTGGAAATTATTTATTACATCACGATTATCACCTAGTTCAGTGTATAAGATACATTCGCAGAATATTTAGATAATTTCTAGATGATAAAAAACAAGGAATTAGCCGAGAATTTATGAATAGCGATGCTTATTATAAACTATTATAGTAAGACTTACTGGATGATTCTCGCGCAATACCGATTCTCATGTATTTCTAAGCAAGTATTGCTGAAAATATCTCAAGATATGTGCACATCGCGAACATGCGCTGGAGCACGTGTAACGTCAGCTGAGGGATAATACCTTGAGAATTATCGTAAAACGCGAAAAGACCGCGGTCGTTTATAATATTATTCCGCATCGACTAAGAAAATTATTATTGGCTGTAAACTTGCCCCGATTCTTACGGCCCCCTTTACGATCGATGTACTTTTATCGTCTTACATGAGCCGTAGTTTCCGCGCCGTGTGTACACAGCATCGTTCGTGAAATCCGCCACGTCCGACCGCGAGACGGAAACGGAGATCTGTGCGCGCAATGCAGAGATAAGAGAATCTCTTCGGGATTTGTTACAGCCGAAGACCGCGACCATGCGTCTCGGACTAGCGCTGCTAGTCGTCTGCGATTTCTCTAATCTTCCTCTTTCAGTCAGATCGCCGACAAGAGCGAAAAGTCACCGCGAGATCTCGCGCGCGGTCATGGCGCTTAGAAATTTGCCAGCGAGAGATCGACAAAGTGATTATAAGAATGTGGAGAATTTCTTTAAACTATAATTTATCAATGTCCAATGAACGGAGAACCATATACCTACTAATGCATAGTGTATCATATAGAAGCACTTTCTTTTCGCGAGCATTCATAAGTAGTCATGTTTATCTTGTAAAACAATCTTCAACTGTCACAAGATCTACTTTCACTAGAAATGTAAGACATATTTAAACATATATAAACTAAATGTTAAATATTAGCAATGCATAAAAGAAAAGGATAAGAAAGGAAAATTTCGGTATATTTAATTAATTTGTACTGTTAAAATGGTGATGTATAAAAGCAAAACTAATACATTTTGATGTATGCAAGAAATAATTTGTTTCATCTCTGATTTGTTGTCTATTTACTATCGAGAAAAATAACTACGTAAAACATGTAAAATTTGAAATACATCGATCTTCAACAAATTATCGTTACCATCAGCTATTATTATTCTTATTCACGTTGTTCGATGTTGAGAAAGACAGGGCTCTCAACGCGTTACAAAATCTACGACCGCGAAACTCGCGGTTGTTGCCGCCGTTTCGGCGGCAAGTGATCGAGCTGAGAGTTTTCTGGTCGTGCGTAATCGGTGGTCGTAAACGTCCAGACTGATTTAACCGCTTTCGCCACGAAAGCCGTCCATTTTCTCCCTAATTGCGTTCTAGGCTCGTCGATCTTTTCTTCTTTTTTTGCTCCGTTACTCCGCCGTTACCTCTTGGACTGGCGTAGCGCGATATGTACCGCCTTTCCGTATTCTGTCGAGATTAAACCTGATCGACGAGACAATTCGCCGTTGGCGTATATACTCACGACTTGTGCGTATTCTCGCGCACCGATATTCGTGATTTGCGCTCGCATAAGAATCATGCTCACCGAGGCGAGCGACATTCTTATCGTTTCGCTAATGCCCATTGTTTAAATCATGTCTTTGTAATCTCTGTCAAGAATAAGCGTGATTGGCGACCCACACAATCATCAATTCCAATCGAATGCAAGTCTGGCTGTCATGTATATATAAATAAAAATCGATTTAACAAGTACATATTGGCACTTGTGTCACTGATAGTAAAAGTTGCTTTTCCGCACGCGGATCAGCACAAGACGATAATATCCATATAATTTATTTACGAAAAATGTATAACAATATTGCAACATTCCAATTTTTTCTTCTATAAAATATGTAATAATCCACACATTAACAGTAACGCGATTTTATATGAAGACATAATGTAAAATATTATAGCACGGGGCTTATATATATCGAGGATATTTCGCATTTCTTTGTTCAATTATGTGCTTGGGGAAATAAAATCAGGGAGAAAGCTGATTCCTTCATGGGAATATTTTCGGGATGTAGCGAGTTTGCGAATAGCAAAGGGCAGAAAACGAGTTTCTGTGAAAGTGACCGCGCCTGCGGTCGGTTTTTGAATAAAATCAAATTGAATCAAGTAGAATCAAAATCTATCCGCTAGTATACGAACAATGACCGTCTCTGTCCAAAGAATTATCATTACTACTTCAACGTCAATCCTGAATTCATGAACCGTCGGTCGGTCGTTCGTTCATTAATGTCTATTATATGAAACGTTTGGGGTAAATTCATCCCTAACGAGTGTATATTGTTTGCGTGTGATATGACAATATAACTAATTTAACGCATTAATTTAAATTTGAAAATGTCTAATTTCAAGCTGCCAATTTCATTCTTCTCCAGTTTTGTTGTAGAAATTATTTTTTGTAATTTTTATATGTTACATGTAGATTAAATAGAATGAGTAAGTTGTTGTCTTAATTATTCAATTTCCTTCGTTAAAAATAATTTACAACAAATTTTATATTTTTATAGGTCTGTTATACTTGTAATATAAATTAATAAAGCACCACATTGATATACTTGATGCTATCTGCATTCTCTTTATGACTTTTTTGAGCTACTCGTTCCAACGTAATAAAGGCAAAGTTTATTATTCGAGGCATTTTAATTGCCAGTTTACGATTCGTTTGTGTGCTGATTTCGTAATAAAAATTAATTATAATGATATTATTATCTCTGATATAATTTTCTCTTTGATTTAAGATTTTTTATTTTCTCGTTTTATAAATTAAATATTTTTTAAACATTTTTATACGTTGCAATCCTATATTATCGTCAAATAACTCAAATACTAGTACAATGTTGTAAACAGGATATATCAGGAATATATCTTGATTTACTCGGCTATAAAAACTACAATAATTAATGAGTTGACATAACTTTGTTAAATATCTTTTCTTAGAGGATGGAGGCAATTATATTATTAATGTGCGTCGCACGATTCTTAATTGCATCAATCAAGATGTCTTTCTATCCTCATTGCTCCGATAGATTCTTGCACCGATGATGGGAAAAACACATTTTTCGCAGTCTAGTGTGTCAACTTATTAAACTTACGACGTTTAATTATATCGACAATTCACTTTAGTACCTTACTCAGGACGCGACGTATGTGGGCAAGATCAATTCACGCCGTCGTAAAATTAGAGAAGATTTGTAATTTGAGTGTCACACGTGTAAATGACAGGACCGTAAATTCATTCAATTCCTGTTTCTTCATTGAGTTCGATTTTAGAAAGTTTTCGATAGAGAGTACAGAATATTACGAGTACTTGTTATTAAATTCAATTAAGTTATTCAATTAAGAGGGAAAAATTGAAGTGTTTTATTTTATATCTTAAAATTTTATAATAATTCATTAAATAAATTTCGAATGAATAAATTTCGTTTTACAGTCTTCATGCTTTTTTTATAATAAAATAATCGTAGTATATAAATTTGTAAATTTTACAAAGCTTCCATGAAAAAGTTCTATTAATGACTTTGTGTTTTGCACAAAATTCTACGTCGGAATTTTGTAATAATTCATTCCTAAAATTAATACTTCCGCGTTACCCAGTTATTATCCGGGTAATTATTATCCTATCTTGAGTATGCGACGTTGTTAGCTCGACGAAGCGTCAAGTTGAGATACGCACGAAAGATCCTCGCGCATAATGGAAGATGAAATCACTAGATCGACAGATTACGAGCAATATTGGGAGGTACGTGCGATTGTTACAATCGATAAATTCCAGGCTGCGGTCCTGCATTCTTATTCTTTCGTCGCGATATTAAGTGCTTCGCGACGGAGAATTATTTCTACAGTGGCGTAAAAATAGCGGGGCGTCGTTAAGTCGCGTAGGAAAATGCTAAATAGGTCTTTGAACCAGCGTAAACGAGCGCCGGAGATCTGATAACGACCGTTAACGTTATAGCCGTGAAGTGGGCGCAAATGCGGGAAATCATTTCGTTTGGCGTATACGGCACTTCTTCTGCCGTATAATCGTCCGCCGTATAATTCGCGGGAGAAAGATCGCGCAAAAAAAAAAAACAAAGAAACGCTATCGGAAATCAATATGAGGGACATTAACAGTCGTGTGTCAAACGCGAGCATTTTAAAACAAGAATGATGCAAACCAGTTCTATCCTTTACCGTTTTAACTTGAGAATGGACAACGTGCGAGCAGAAACTTTATTTTCCCGGTTGATCGTACTCGAGCAGCGACTAATAAATACTAAGAGCGCTTTCGCCGCGACACGCGTATTCTGAGATATAAGACTTCCGATATAAATTACACACAGTATATTAACTTCGTGGGAAACGTAGGGACATTAAAGTCCCGCGGACGTCTGCCGACGTCGCCCCTTCTATGCTAGGAAAATGATTGCGCCGCGCTTGATATCTCGTAACGAACGATCTAAGCGGCGTACCTCGACATTCGAGTACAATCGAGCACCGACGTACGGATCGGACACCAGACAGTTCCGATGCTTCTCCTACCTTCTGTCTTCGTTTTTTTATTCACATGTTTTGAATGACATACCAGGGTCATAAAAGTGTCGGTGTCCTTCGGTCTCGATATCTTCCCATGGACGATTATTTAATAACGACTGTATAATTAGTATTCAGCATCCAATGAATTATACCAAGTGATTTCACCTCGTCAGACCTTAACGCGTGGCACGCGGAGGCTCGGTCGCTCATAAAAATCACAGCGACGCCGTTACCGTTAGCGTTGCGCATTAAAGTCCTTGGTCCTCGCGCGGAAATCTCCGCGCCTCGCCTCCTTTTTTTTCCAATCGGCCTTTCCGACCAACGATGACGTTTTTATCGGGCGGTAAAACTTGTCTCGCGGATAGACGAAGGATAGGCATCTTATCCTACGGTATTTCTGGTATCATGACGGTACTTTATGCATGTAGTACCTACGGATGCTTAAGTTCCTTCTTCGCTCCCTTTTCCTTCCTTTTTTGATTATATCAACGATTTATTACTGAACTGACTGGTGTTACGCATTTGCAAAATGCGAGAAAATATGACATGCGGTTTCATCGTGATATTTTCGACTCTTCGCGGTCTAAATTATGCCGACTTGTTTTTGCTGAGTACCGACTTCATAAATAATGCTTGACTGTCCGGCGTACCGGCTTTCTTCCACCGGAGACATAAATTAGTAGAGTGTGCAGATTGTTACGTACAATAAGTGCGAGAAGACATTGCTTTCTATCTTATTCCTTATTTCTTCTTTAATTGAACGGAAGTTCTATTGGGGTGCGAAACCTCCTTTGCAATTGTGTATGCGTGGAATCTGTTCTAGCTGCGATGAACTTATTAGGTCAATTCTTGGGTAATTTATAATAAGATTTATAATTTCGGTATGATACTAGCAACTACATAAAAAAGCTGATTTAATTAAACTGTTTAACTAAAGCAATAATAATGAAATTTTTTATTATACTAATTATTTAGTCTGTCTGACAATTTCCAGCCTGGACAAGAAATTTTTGTTTAGCCCAACAAAAAAATTTATTTGACAGCCGTGACAAATCGATTTAGTTGAATCAATAATTTTTTTTTTTTCATTGTACATAATCACTGGATATAACTTTATGTACTTTTTGCGAAATGTATTACCGCGTGAAAGAGTTGATTAAAACATGTTGTTGAGGCTTTTAGTCTTTCTTATTTTCAAATGCAAAATTGTTTTACAAACCATGTGGGAATGCGCGTTCTCCCAGTGATAATCCGCCGAGGCAATTTTCCATCTGCGAAAGATTCCGAGTCTGGTCGTGGCAAAAACTCGGGTCAGAAAGAAAGAATAGCACAGGCACAAGAGCACAAATGCAAAACGGATGACGAGCGTTTGAGACCAGGAAACCGTTTACACGAAGTACGACGAGAGTGGCAGTCGGGCAATACGGACCCATTCATTGTCCGTCCTTCCGTCCGTCCTCGCGGTCTTTCACGTGATTATTTTTGCCGGTTCGCGGGCACAATGAGCGATTTCTAGCCGGTCCCATTGTTCCCTTTCGTAGCATGAGTTTTGTACCGACTACGAACGCTCGGTCTTAGGCGTCCACCCTTGCATACACAAGTTACTGGGAATTTATTTCTTAGCAATTTTCTTGGGAACGTCTGATGTTGTACATACTCTGTTAAGTTTCGTAATGTCAAATTTGACTCAATTTTCATTTTTCACTATTCCCAGGTTATCACTGCTTCTACTATACCTACTAAAATTTGACATTACGAATTTAACAGTGGGGAACTACGGAGTTCATTAATCGCAAATAATTGTTTTTGCGGTTTCTTTGCCACGTCGGGTAAATACCTTTTTCCGATTTTTACAGGAGAATTTTTTACAAGAATTTTTTACAAGGCGAGCGTAAGGCGGTTAAAATTGACGCAGATAACGTTCCCGGTCAAAGATTTTCGATATGTATGTATGTGTGTGCGGCTCGTTAACTTTTACTTTACGATTGCTGACGAGACGTAAGAGGAAAAAAGAAAATGCAGCAAGAATATATGTTTATGCATTCTCGCTATCGCCTTCCTCGCCTTTGTGCAAATTTCGTTATCTCTCCGTACACGGATAATCGCGCAACTCCGGATTTTATACCGCCTCGCTGGCTCACTTGATCGTTATCAACTACTCGCGTCGTACTATATTGCGCCCGGCGTCATATTTATAGCGACATCAGCGTTCATTTTTAATACCGGTAAAACAGAAGGCGCCAGCCTTTCATCCAGGTGCGAGCAGCCGTACGCCACAATATTGCGCGCGCAAACTATCGTCTTGTTCGCATGGAAAATAAGAATATGTGATGTAAGTGCAGTATAGATTGATTGAACCATGCCGATGAGACGCTGATGAATGATCGGCTGTACGGGATCCTCAGACCGCTCATTTTCTTCAATCTTCGAATGATTCGGCGCTGGCACAACGCGTATAATTGTTTTAATTGATGCAATTAGGGATGATCACGAATCTATAATTGCGCTTTAGTTGCAGTAGAATCAATTTCTTTCTTTTGTGGATCTTGTTTGTGGTTGCGAATTTAATTTGATTCTGATATAACTCTTTTAACAATCCTTTAAATGTTATGCAATTTTGTTTTGGATATTGTTCGGTAAATGAGTTAATTCATCACTCTGTTGTAATAATCTGCGAAGCTTATCCTTTATACGATAGACTAGAGTAAATGTGTATTTGATAGTGTAACCTAAAATTATACATACATATATATATATATATATATATATATATATATAGTATATATGTGTGTGTACAAATTTAAAAAAATATTTAAATTTTATTTTGATTTAGAAAAAAATTTAGATTTTTGACACATATATTTTTTAATTTTTAACAAATTATTTTATGTGATAAAAAATTATGAAATGTTTTCTTTATTGATTAACTGTCCTTTGAAAATACATTCCGTTCCGTTCCGTTCATCTTCACGATTGCTATGCACGATTCTTATTCGTGAAACAAGTAAGCGACGATTGCATTAAGCAATGTCTTTGCATTAAATTACACCAACAGATTTGCTCCATTTAATTCAACCCGCATTCTTATCTTCAATTCGTGATAGTTCTATTTCGTTTTCGGTTAAACTCGCGCCATATGTACGTGTCGGCAATTATAATGATTCTTCCCAGTGCCGTGAATTCTGCTTCTCAGATTTTATGTTGCGAACAAAATCACTATCCTTGGTCCGTATGAGGCGTAAGAAAGCAGATGGAAAGGAGGGAATGGAAAGTTGAAATTATGAGGGAACGGGGTTGTAGGTGATAAAGGTATCTGGGCAATCGTGGTTAATTTCAAGGAACGATTAATCTGTCTGAATTACTACCGACTTACGCTTGCTTCGTTGGCGTTTAATTACAACCGTCGTATTTGCGATTATACGATTTCGTTCGTTGTGTATACTTAACTTAAGTATCCACGTATGCCACTACATACTTTTAATTTAATTAGATATTTCCATAATTGTTTATTCTGGTTCCTAATAACATAAAATTTGCAAATATAAAAATTGGTATACAAATATGTTTTGTTTTATCTGCGGTTAAAATGCGTTTCAAGAGATTCCGTCTGACTTTTTCAGTCTTTATTGGTTGAGAGAAATTATATGGATTTTTTTATGACTAAGAAAACTTGTCATGCATGCGGGTGATTGTGCTTGCATTGTGCAAGAGCCTGTTCTAATGCGTTTAAATTTTTAAGATTCGTCAAACACGTTGCATATTTTCATGGAAATAATTATTTATTAATCTATTCCTCTGATATTTCAAAAGTAAAATTTAATGCGGGTGACACTATCCGTAGCGTAATACAGGAAACATAAATTTGCATTATTTGTATGCAGTATTAAATATGGGTGCTTCATAACTTTGCGAAATCTTATCTTGATAATATATGGAGGTAAAGATGTGAATAAAGGTAATATAATATACAAGGTGGGACAGTACCAAGTTCAATGTTTATTGTATTAAAGTAATTTTGTTTTTAATCGTTCCATAGATTTTACGTCCCGTATATATATATTATTTATAATATAATAATATATATATATATATATATATACAGGGTGGCCCACATAACTCTTAACAGCTGAATATTTCGGAAACCAAACCCGTGAGAGAAAAATTTTTTAAACAAAAGTTGTTTGGTTTCAAGGGGGCCATAAGATGGTACCATTGGTTTGACCTTGAAGAATTATTTGAAAGTCACATAAAAATTACCTCAATTTTTTTAAATGGCATTCCCTATTTTTTATTACATATTCTTGTAGCTTATCTCGAGAGCTTTCCAAAACACTATAATAAAGTATTTTTTTATTAAGTATTTTCCGAGTTATAAGGGTTGAAATAATTTCTTAATTTTACATAAACTATAAAATATCTCGTAAAATATTCACCTTTTGATGACCTTACCTCAATACTTTTATGCACAGAATGATGAGAGGAATCAATTGGTGTAAAGAAAACACATAGTTGTTGTTAACAAAAAGTATGTAATTGTTAGTTACAAATTGCATATTTTTTATTAAAAACAACTATGTGTTTTCTTTACACCAATTGATTCCTCTCATCATTCTGTGCATAAAAGTATTGAGGTAAGGTCATCAAAAGGTGAATATTTTACGAGATATTTTATAGTTTATGTAAAATTAAGAAATTATTTCAACCCTTATAACTCGGAAAATACTTAATAAAAAAATACTTTATTATAATGTTTTGGAAAGCTCTCGAGATAAGCTACAAGAATATGTAATAAAAAATAGGAATGCCATTTAAAAAAATTGAGGTAATTTTTATGTGACTTTCAAATAATTCTTCAAGGTCAAACCAATGGTACCATCTTATGGCCCCCTCGAAACCAAACAACTTTTGTTTAAAAAATTTTTCTCTCATGGGTTTGGTTTCCGAAATATTCAGCTGTTAAGAGTTATGTGGGCCACCCTGTATATATATATATATATATATAGACGTAAAATTTATTATAAACTAAAAACAACTTTTTATTATATATATATATATATATATATCGTTATATATATATATATATACTTCTTAAAATTGAAGGCTTCGAAATGATGGCGAAAATAATGAAACTTAAAAAGTTTAACAGCAAAATCTTTTTTATAGATTTCAAATGCTCTTTCAAAAATAGATCTAAGATGTAATTTCCGTAAAGTTACACAAAATTATTGTAAATTATATTATATTATTTTATAGTATAATATTATACTAATAATATAATGTAATATAATATAATATAATATTATTTTATAGCATAATATTATATTACAGCTATGATATTGTATTATGAAAGCGTCTCTTTCTATTACCATATCTATTACCTATAAATCTTTCCCAATGGTTGTGTAAGATTTTACGTGCGATGACCTGTCAGGATGATTGGATA
The DNA here is from genome assembly GCA_901521435.1 of Crematogaster levior. Classification (NCBI taxonomy): domain Eukaryota; kingdom Metazoa; phylum Arthropoda; class Insecta; order Hymenoptera; family Formicidae; genus Crematogaster; species Crematogaster levior. The sequence continues at coordinate 49,126 of CABEGB010001369.1, forward strand.
CGGCTTATGAAAGCGTCTGTTATTTATTGTTTCGTAAGGTGCAAGCGTGTAAATAGCCTTGTCAATCGCGATTGTATAACCGCGATAATGACATTCGCGTAGGGGAAAAAAGATGAATAGCAGCTTATTGTCGATAGGAAAGTTCACAAGACATTCCGTATGCTATCCCTACAAAGGATTTCTTACTTGATGTTCTTGTTATCGCATATCTTCCTGGAAGAAAACATATTCTTATAATGAAGAGAAATATACTTAGAGAGGTACATGATTGCCAAATCTGTTGAAGCAGAGAGATATAACGATATTTCTAATAATTCTACTTACGATAATTTGGACATTTCTTTTGTAAAAAACTTAAAAGTCAGTTGTGATATTTAGGACTATGTCGTGTTTATTGATTAGTTAATCTATTTAATTAATTATTAGTTAATTTACTGATTCATCACTAATTAATTATCTTCCACAGCAAAATGTATTCATGATTGGCTTGTCATTATAGATCGATCACACTGAAGTATAAAATGCAAAACTGGTTTATCGTGCAGTCATATAGTCCACTTTTTAAATTCTTGCTATCAGTTTCTCGCTTCACAACACGATGGTTGATTGCCAGGTGTGCGAATGTCTGAAAGATACCTAATTCGATAAGACAGAGTCGATTGTCGGAAAATACCATGGCCAGACTATCGATGAAATCGTAAATGTATTTAGTGGTTGATCGTCCGACGATAGATGGCCCGAATTGTTAAGAACTTCCGCAGCATGTACATATACATGATATGCATATGTGACCGATGACCGATCATAACTGATCATATCTGATTATTTTTGCGAGGACACTTCTTTCGATTTAATTTTGATATAAATAGTGGATGTTTTGTTATCGCAGTATTATTCGTCACTTTTTCAAGATGTTATTGATGAAATAATTTGTTATTTCAATATTATTCGAAAACAAAATTATATGTAAATACATATATGTGTATACATATATCTTTTAAATTGCCAAAAAAATATATAGTCATGTAAGGGAAACATATTTTTAATAATTTATTTAAAATTATATTATTATTATATTAATCAGGTTTTATATAGCAACTTTTTTTTTTAATTAATAGGAGAATGATCTTGTTCGATCAAATACGATCACGTATACATATATATTAAACACTCTTTCTATCGCAAATCTAATTAAGCATATTTGGAAAGAACATTTATCGCGTCGTTAAGTGTTAGTTATTAATTTTTATTTGATTTTATTATCGTGCAGCATTAACTTGTCGTTAAATTTAACGAGCTTATAATGCTTCTTGTGCTAGTCAACATCAGATTTGTTTTTCACTATAATCTAAACTACTAAGCATAAACTTCGGTTATAATTTCTCTGCACTGTTTATTTTTCAATTTATTTCATTCTTAATTAGGCAAATTTTTTAACAATTATGTAAATGTAATTGTTTATAATTATAAAGTTTTATTCAATATAACATTCATTTTAACATTCTTTTCTTACGTGGAGGAATAGTTATTTTTTATATAAAACTACATTTCTTTTCAATAGTGAAATGAAAGATTTACAAATTATATAAGATATGCCAAATTGTCATTTTAACCACACAAGCACTTTAATGACAAACACTTTAACTTTTATTTTTACAAAATTTAAAAAATAATCTATACTAGTAATTGTAAGAAATCTCAAATGGAAAAAGTCTGTAATAATTAAATATTATTCTTAATTAATTATTACCTTGACATTAAGAATCAAATGCTTCTTGATGAAATAATTTCATGCTACGTTTTGCTTAAATAATTGTGAATAAAATGTGGCGGAAACGGCAGCCAAGCATGAACGTGAGAAATTCCGCGAGATATTTAATTCGTCTTTTAGAATGTCACATGCTAGCCGCGATAACGATAACGACGAATACAATCGTAGATGAAGAAAGAGAAAGTTCTCATGTGGGTATAACTTTTGGAGCTAATTTCCCTGATAACAATAATCGAACCGTTATATTACATGTTATAAGTATCGATGAGATGAAACGTGTGTGATTTGAGGATTTTTTTCCTATTAGAAAAAAGATATTGAGACACGCGTATCTGTATTTTATAATAACAGTTTATATGAAAATTTATATAGGTAACATATATATAGGTATGTAGAAAATCTGATAAGAAAAAAATAGAAATTTTATTTTTTGGTATAGATATTATTTAAACTTGAATATTTGTGCGATAATAAATATCAGTTAAATATGAATATTTAAATAACATAAGTATTGCTTAAATATGAGACAAAGGGAGAGAAAGAATATTATTTTGTATATTAATTTATTGATACATCTTTAATTATTAAATTATTTGTCATTAATATTATCTGTCATAAACTAATAATGTGTTTATAGCTAACAAATTTTTAACGAGTTGTATGATATTTTTTTACAGTAATTTCATAAATACATACATGTGTGTGAATTGTACAAATAATTAATTATTAACGTATTTCAAGCCAGCGGGTTTGGTAGATTGAACATTACAGTAGTCGGTAGTCGGATCGAACTAACCTATCGTCAGTTGTACATGAGAGACAGCTTTGGAATTCCGATGGTGCAACGTGAGGTATGCGGGCCGCACGCCAAATCTCGCCGCGACTCGCACACGCCGTGCGTAGCGACTTAGCGTGGAATTTGTACTTCCTTACCCCTCGCTCGGGCGGCTTTCATTAATTCCAATTGCGAGCGCAAATGCGCATCGGATATTATCCGGGATATTCCGATTGTAGCGTTAATTATATCTGCGGCGAACTGTTTTTTCGCAGTTTCTGCGGCGGTTCCTCTGTGATTTTCTAGACGATTAGAGCGGAATGTATCGAAGAGTGGAATTATTTTAATGAGGATTTCGACGAGAGAAAAATTAACAAGATAATAATCGGATTATTTCATCTGATAGTGTTTCTCACCATTTATATAGAGTGGGAATGGGAGACAAGTTATTGCAAGTGTGTTAATGTATCGAGTCGTTTAAATCAGGCAGGTGTGCGATGCATTATTAATTCCCGACATGACTGACCGCAAAGTGCCTTCCCAATACATTACAACGCGATCCGCGCGAGCTGATCAGCGCGCAGCCGTTTTATGTGGAAAAATTATAAGACGATGCAGAAAAATGTACACACAAAACCGAGGCGGAGGATCGCCTCGGAGAATTTGCTGTATTATTCATTAGATCGCCTGACGATTCCTTGCGAAAAATGTCGCTTGCGATCGAACAGATCTGCCAAGTCGGCCGCTTTTGTGATCTTCACGCGACGAACATCATGAAAATTAATAGTAGAAAGCCAGGCGTATTCTTTCGATTTTTAGATCACTGATCCAGGCGATCTGTCGCAACCTTCTTGATTTAATAGATTGAGATTTTTTTTCAGATATCGATCTGTGTCAGATACGGTTTAAATTTCTGCGAAATGTTTTTACGGAGAGTAAAAATAATATCGTGCAATGTCACATATATTATCATCGTAACGATCATTTTTATTTTATAGGAAATTTTGTGTGACGAAAATGTAATAGAATATATTTGTTTTAATGTTTAAAATATTCTAATACACTTTACCGTGAATAAAATCTTTTCTGATATTTTATTATAACTGCTTTCTAAGCAGTTTTCATACAGAACAATTATATCAGTTTGCAATATTATAATGTAAAATAATAAAATTTGCAATGTTAATTTTCATATAATGTGTTTATGTGTGTTATTAGTTATCACCATTAATGATAATGTTAGCAAAATATTAATGAAATTGATGCAATTGTTACTGTCATAAACGGAATTTGAAGATGATATCTTAAATATAACTTATTTTAATCCTTGTTTGACACACTGGGGTGCAAAACACCCCAGGCCCACTTTTCGTTAATTTTAAGTATTTTAAGTATGTAACCCTGAGAAAATCGGGTCTATGGCGCCATCTGTAAAATAAAAAAGTTATGATTTTTTTTTGTAAAAACTTATTTTTTTCGATATTTGAATTTTTTAAAGGTACTCAATTTTATTTTTTGTCCATATCACTCATATATCTTTAAAAAGTAAGTTCTTGAGAAGCTATAAAAAAATTTTGAAGTTAAAATATTTAATAGATTATTTGTTATAACAATTTTTGTGCTGGGGTGCAATCCACCCCAGTGTGTCAAGCACGTCACGCCACAGAAGTGTGGCAAGTAAGGGTTAATAAGATCGTGAATCTAAGATCGAATCTAAAAAGGCTTCACAGAAGAATAAGATCTTTAATTATTCTGTAAATTTCAATTTCACTGTTAAATTCGGTTTTACAACGTCTATTCTACTCAATTTGAATCATTTTTAATCACTTGTGAGTCGCCTAGTCGTCAGTGGTGACCTTTACTAGACGATTATACAGATAGTTAAAAATAACACAGCGAATTTTAACAGTGAATTTAGTGTTTATTATTCTATATCTAATAGTATTTCACGAATATTTTTCATAAAATCTCATAGAATTATTTAACTGTAACAGATTCATTCATTCCGATGGCGCTATAGCCCAACTTGAGCCCTGGCCTCCTCTAAAAATTGGGGGGGGGGGGGAAATAAAAATGAATTTTGTACATATATTTTAATACAATTTTCCCGCCCTCAAGGGACTGTGAATATTCTCGGAGATATTCTCGGTGGTTTGTCGTTGTCTTTCCAAGAGGTGGCGATCGGATAAAAATCGACGATTCTTGATCGGATTTGAACTCGGGTCTTCAAGTTTTGGAAGTTGGACTTCTCTAAGCTACGATACTCTGCTGTCAGTAGTCATTTCTCATTCTAAGAATCGGCGAATATTCTAGATTGTTGTCCGATTACGATGTCCATTGTTTCCATTTTTAATAAAGGATAATAGCCTTTATTGTGAATATTACAGTAGCGACAATTTTAATTGTCTGCGAGCCACAATGAAGATGTTTTGGAGCAAAATGCCAAATAACTGCGTTGAAACTTCTACTAACTAATTCTAGACTAGACTCCCTTTTAAGACAACGCACATCACTCTGAGCTACGACTGTAACAGATTTACTCTGTTTATTTATCAAATTATATACTTATGATGAACGTTTTTATTAATCTTATAAAAGTCATAAGATTAATATAAATTTATATTTTATATAAAAGTTATCTCTTTTACAGCAATATTACACTACGTATAATTTTATGTAGCGTGCATAGACGATTGCAGTTTTAATTTTGCACGTTATTCGCTAGTTTCAGATGATTTCTTGTGAAAGTGCGCTGTGCAGAATTCTTACTCAAAATTTTCTTCTTCTATGCATTTATGTAGGTCGTAAAAATTAATAACCGAAACCTCGGAACTACAGCGCAGAGCTAGTGCAATGAAAACTGCAGGTCACTGCCGTTCAGCCCGTATCTTTTACTGTTGGCAGTTGCAGCACGAAGAAGATTAACTGCAGGCGTTATATACTAGGACTTGACGTTTATTGTGGCAAAACAGCTGTGTTATGTTACAAAAGCGAAACCTAAGATTCTTGGGTGACCATAGCGTAGAATGTTGCCGCTTAAAGTATTGTCCATAATACATCGACAAACATAAGAAACGAGAAATAAAGTTGCAACATTATAATTTCTTGTTACAATCATATAAATTATAATCGTAAATGCATACACTGTGTGCTCGGATAATATTATAACTTGAAATTATCTATAGAATTGCAACAAATGGATAATATTATAACATTTGAAATATGTGTGGTAATTGGGGAATGATGCGGTTATTAACGACGGATGACATACGATTGCGTGTCAGTATGAGTGGAAACATGTGATACATGTAGCACATAATTAGTTTGGATAATTATCACGAAAACGGCTAGCGGACGATCGCTAATGGTTGCACAGCTGCATCTTATTTTCTGCTCTTTTCATGCAACTGAAAGAAGATTAGCCATCGCTTTGTTATAAAAAAGAAACACATGCATTTCTCTAATTAACTTAATATAATTAATGTTTGTATTTTATTTTTTTTTTACTTTATATTATTATTTATACGCATCGTTATTATGTGCCGCATTACTACAGGTTTTTTTGTTCATTATTAATTTTTTGACATATTTTCTATTTATATTTTTTATTTTTCTATACTTTAAATAAAAAATTGTTTAGATATTCAGATACTGTATACTGATATATCAATTGTTTTATAATGGACATGACATGAGTAATAAGCGTAGTGAATCAAGAATATGACGATTGACGAGATCACGTTCTTGTTCACGATTAATTCAATTACATTCTTGTACATACATGGCATTTTCACAACTTAATAATTGTAGTAGCACAACTCACAATCAGTGCGCCACAAGAAATGTGTTAAGATAGCGATTTCATCTTTATTTATTTACGTTCTTACACAATGACTGACAGTTTTTGCGAAACAGCTACGCTTGTAAACGTCATGCTTTGTCGCACGTAATAGACGCTAGACGGTTCATATTCTGTTTGCTGCCACTTGTAACAAGAAGTGCAATCGAGTTGCGACGGCGAGGCAATCGAATCCGTAAATATAACACAGATTACGTAATATCCTTACATCATCGTGAATATATTATGATGTAATTGATTGTTCAATTATTTCTTATTATAAAAATTATTTTTACAAAATAGGATGTGCTAAGTAGAAAATTTCACTCACGAAATTATAGCGCATCTCTTTCGACACTTATGGACTTGTAAAAATTAATACCGAAATATATCATAATGAAGAATGTAAAAATATTTTGGTAAAATTATATTGCATTATCTTATAATATGTTATGAAACGAAATAAATTGAGAAAATCATTAGTTATTTAAATTATCAACGATCAAATACAATTATCTTTTTTTTTTTAAGAATATCAAAGGATGTTTTATGATTGTATTAGATTCTTTGTTTCCCTCCTTTATTGAAGACAGATTAAGATGTTTGAAAATACATGGTTTTGCTAATCTGGAAGGTGAATCTGCGCCTGTTTGAACTGTTTCATCATATATTCAAATCGTTTCACTGGCTAGCGTCGCTCGCCGTCGTTCACGATCAAAGCGGCATCTCTTTCATGCGGCACTTGTGGACTCGTAAAAATTAATAACCGAAACATCGAGCGACAGCAAGCGGTGTGTGGAACATCTTCGCCCTTTGGCGGCGATGCTGCTGCAACCCGGTTGCTGTCACTTTTCACGGTACAGCAAGAAGAAGATAAATGTTCAGCCGTTACATGCGACGGAGCATGGCGCAGGAGGTATGAAGTCTACACAAACTCTACATCCGACAGGCTGGCAGACGGATTTGAAGTCGTGCGTAAATATCGCTACCGTTTTAAGCATCTTACGTAAGGCAGTGCTGGGCATCGTATGAAACTTAGTAGTCTAATTTGCATGTTCCGCATTCTAGAAGATTTAAAAAAGTAATTAAAAAACTTAACGACAAATCATCACGATTTTATAATAATTTAGAGATAAGAGGCGCGAGCCATCGCGAGCTTCAGTCGAAACTTTATAAGAAATACATGCCAGTTAACAATTGCAGGTTATAGAATTCTTGGTTGATGATTAATAGTTAAACATTTTAATTTTTTATTTAATATAAAAGAGAAAAAAGAAATTTAATATATATTCCTAAAATTGTAACTAAATATTTCTTTTTTAATTATCGTGTAGAGGTAATTATAATATGAAGATATAGACTTTTTATTAATGTTTTTTTGTGCCATCGAGAAAAGAAATAAGATTGTTTGACTCCCTTAAAAATATTCTCGAAATATGCAAGGATATTAATCAGTTTTGCGTGACAGTGTTGTGATTAGTGTCAATTATCATTTAATTGATGATAATTTAACGTTTAAGTAATTTCAAGCTGGCATTTTGACGTTAACGCATTTAGATATTCAAAGAAAGATATAAATGTGATTATATTTTGACTCGGTGAATATATGGTTGTAAAATGTCTTACTTAAACGACGATATTACTTTTCTTTGCAACACAAAGCATATTAGATTGCAACATCGCGAAGTCTTAAACGACTACAGCCACGATTCTTGAATTTCGCCAAATGCCTCGCTGTGGTAGCGTGAGCAAAATGCAAATTCGTCAGAGAAAGAGAGAGAGAGAGAGAGAAAGAGGGAGTTGATATAAGTATTTATGAAAGCACGCGGAAGCGCGTTGCTGCTTTATCGCGAATTATTATTGAACATAGTTGAATTTATTATATCCTTAAATTAGGTAAGCGATTCAATTATGCAAATAACTTATAAAATGACAAACCCAAGCAAGCGCTAGAGGCGAAATACCGGTCGGAGCTTAAATTACGAGATAAAAATAAGTTACTAGTCAAATATATTATGGTTTATCTACATAGTATGGCGCTGTATGATATTTTGTTACAGAGAAATGACTTCCATATAAGCAATTGCTTATTAAATCGCATTCCCCTACGCGCAACATGAGAAAAGTTTTATTTCTGGAATTTTATCATTTTGAGTTTCTAGATTTTATATCTTTTATTGCATTTTTAATGTATATATATATTTTTCATAACAATACAAGAACGCGAAGAGCCGTGACTTTAGAATCTCGTTGCGTCATTCGAATAAAACGGTTTCTGCACACGGAAATTACGGTGTCGCATCTATCATTCTTGAAAAAAATATCTTCAGCGTGCTTTATCGAGTGCCCGATCGAATGACAAGCTTCGAATTGACGGTCTATCGCGCGTGTACAAAGCGTGACACGCCGCACGTGTGTACACGTACATATTTGCTTATAGACATATCTATATATGTGGATGCACGTGCAGAATATATTCGCGACTTTGAGTTTTTATCTCTTGGTGAACACCCGGTTTTACCATGTGCGATAGTCAGCGTAAAAGATATTGCGAGAGTTATCTAATCCGGCGTTTTAACTTGTCCAGGAGCGCGAATTTACAATTTCTACATATATAATAAGATTTAAAAAAAGTTTCTTCGTATAGAAAAATACCCAGACTGCAGATTAAAGCTCGCGGATTATCGTGTGATTTAACGGAAATAGTACTTAGAAATATTACAAGAAAAGAGATTATGTATTCATCTATTGGATATGCATGCACAGCGGGTAGATTTGATCACGTGTTATTGTCGTTTTATTAATTGATGTCGTTCGGTTATTGAGTAGGTAGTCAATGTGAGTTTGTTTTGTCCGTAGGCTGAACTAAAACACCACGTGCAACGCATGATTGGTAGCCCACATGTGTGACTTTTGTCAGCATATCAAGCCATTGCTGTGGTACTACGAACATACCTGAACAGTCTAGCTGGCTAGCATAACAGAAATATTTGCAGTATGAATATATTATGTATTGAAATGCATGCTTGAATCCGTCGACATCTATGTGGATAGAGCTTTTAGAATATTTCGAATATTCTTGATTAAAATAGTTTTCAATTATTATTTCAATTTAATTATTATTTGTCGATGGCGTTAATTTAGGATCTTTCTATGAATGCTTAATCATTATTTGTTTATTCAATAAAATAATCGATAATTTATTTATAAAGAGCATATTTTATTTTCTCGGGTATATTATGATTATCGTATAATATACTCGATCATACATTTATCATACATTCTTGACGGCAGAGTTTATAACATAGTTAGCAATGGCTCTTAGAATTGGAGAGAAAAATTGTCAAAATGTGTCTCCCACAGTTTTATTTTACTTTTAATATTCTTATAGTATTATCTTAAATTTTCAATGGTGGATTTGATAAAAATATAATACAAAAAAAATATATATATAATTATAATATTATATAAAAATTACAGAAATTTTGTTTACTATTATATTACAATCTTCAAATTTTAAAACGTTGGCTAAAAAATATGAATTATATAAGAGAAAGAGAGAGAGGATATATATATATATATATTACGATATTAAAAATAAACATAATTGCGATAAAATATATTTTTTTGATCAACTTTTTGGAGTAAACGAAAATACATAAACAGTTTGAGCAAACATGTTAGATTCATAATGTCATTTAACATTCTAAATCAGCAACACATGAATGACTTGTTATAAAACATTCTAAAAACCTTTAAAAAAAAATTGTGTTATGTTATGAATTTTGTTCTCAGGAACATTAAGTACAATAAATCATAATGCTTGAGAAACGGGAAATATGTCTTTTACGTAAGAAGCCCATGAACAAACGAATTGATTTCCGGTCTAAGACGTCCATAAAACGAGGACATAAATTGTCATTAGTCGAGGCAAAAACTCTCATAGAATAAAATATCGTAACGCATCGACCGGACATAATGAATCACTGTTCTAACAAGAATTATCGACCTCGTTGTCTATAATTATGGCGGATGTAGATACTAATATTGTCAGAAGCGACGGGTAATATCGTCAGTTTAGATAATAATTTACTGTTGCAGTTGATATATTACGGCGTGTCACTACAAATCTTTTTATTTGTTTATAATAATTGTTTATAATAATGTTCAATGCATTATCATAGAATGCAAGAAGGAAGTATACAAATGTAATTTGAAAAATTTATTTGATACTCTGAATAAATTGTAATTGTAAAGTGGAAATCTCCGTAAATATAGGTGAACTTCTTTTTAGGGTGGGCGATATAATTAGTAATATTTATTTTGTATAAAACAAAAATGTGCGGTAGTGTCAAAGTTTATTATTGTGGTTACCAGATTTTTCATCGCTTCGCTTACTTAAGAAATTACAAGTGTAAGCATGTGTCATAAATCGTATGTAGTAATGTTCAAGAACCGAAACAGAATTCTTACGAGAATTGCTTTCGCTATTACTTATTGTTACTCTACGCGTTTTTTCAAGGCAGTAAAACCACTAGCGAATGATTGCGATTGCATGCTCCGTAATGCGTTATAAATTTGAATTTCCAGGCGACTATACGTGAGAAATAGAAAACGATGCGTGAGATGCCTCGTAATAGAGAATGCACTGTCATTGGCGCCGAATTTGAAATCAGTAAGCGTAAGAATCTTAAGCTTTGTTGAGTTACATCTTTTCAAATTGCACAACTATAAGAGTCTATGTTTAACCCGGCTCCTGTAAAAATGAAGCTTAAATAAGTTTTTCATTTTTCCTGTTAACATTAATTTTTGTAAATTTGTAGACAAATCTACAAATAATGAATAAATCTATACGCGATTTTTAATAGTATTATATGTATATCACAAAATAATTAAAAATTGTATATTTCAGTTATTGCGTTTAGGACCAAGGCAAAATGTTTTGCAAGACAGGGCAATCAATGAAAAAATAATCATGAGATGGTTTTTTTAAAGGGGAACATTTTCTTTTTTTGTGGAATAAATCGACGTCAATGTTACCTGTTCTCGATTATTGCGCCTTATCGTAAAATTACGTCTTCTGCCTCTTTTGTGTAATTTTTTCGAGCGTCATGCGGGCTTGCGCTTCACGCGTGTTCACACGCACGGCCGCGTACGCGTCGCGAATTCTTTTTCGACTCAACGCCGGTCTGCTGAGATCACACGGCTTTTCAATCTCAACCAGAAATTTACCTGGAGATACGACCGCTCGCGATCGAATAATAAATAAATTATTTTACAGCCGTGCGATTTCATTATTTAGCGATACCGTCGGCCGTTAACGTCCGCCTTAATGTCTCGTTCATTCGTATGCGCCGTGCGTAAACCAAGCTACGGCATGGAATTTCACATGGGCAAATTGCAAATGCTTGGTAATTTCTCGCCGAGCTGACGGCGTGGCGCGGCGGAATGGTCTTCGCGAATGGGATACCTCAAGTTTCAAGTCTTGTCGATCGACCACGTCGTTTGATCAGGCTTCAGATTTTCTCAGCACAAATCGATGGTCGTAACATCCAAATGTGATAATTAGTCGTTTTATCTTATGGAATTAACATTGCGGGTGCAGATGTTTACTTTTTTCTACTTATTGATCTTTCTACTAGATTTTCAATCAATTTAAACGAATTGAACTGGTAATTTTCCATCTTCAATTTAAAAAAATGGGATTTACCTGTATACGTATATGATAAATTGTTCTTTTTTAAAATTTAATTTTGTATATGTAGATTCTTTCACGAAGATTTAGTTACCAATATCGACGTTTGACTGAAATATTGCAATTAATTTAAACTTTTATTAATTGAACTTTTATTGAGTAGACATCAATTCGAAAGGATTTGTGAATAAAAAAGATAAGTCATATATATGGAGTAATTACTTTTAGAGATTATTTTTTATATCCTGTATATATTAAATATATGAAAACATATACTAATTAATTAATATTTTTTAGTTTGGACAACATTCTGAAAAAATATGCATATTGAATCGAATCATTTCGTAATTGTTATTAACTCAATTATAATGTTTTTTGCACGATTGTGATAAGATTGAATTTATTACAGCGTTAAATACGAAGTAGATCAACTTACATTAGTAAAGATTTGATTGTGCCGTTATAACCCAGGATACACGACCATTATGCGAGGAGACGTTAAATTGTGTCATAAAAGTTTTTTTTTGTTTTATCGTCGTGGCAATAAACTATTACGAGCGGTAAAGCACCTGCTATGTTATTCGCGATTACTATCCGAACGATAAATATAATAGTGATTGTCATTATTGTAGTTTATTGTAAATTATAGTGATGCAACTGGATTTGCTTTCTCATGGAATCGATATATCTTTATATGTGCGTCCATTTCACACAGTAATAGGGTTGTAATGCGAAATGGATTAGCAATTAGCATGGCATGTCGTGCCGTCGTTTCACCATCCTAAAGAAACCTATGACAATAATGTTAAAAGTTATGTTAATAGCGCAGTTCATTACTTTTGTTGGGAAGGGAATTGTGGCTGCAACTAAATATATCGCTAAATGCGATATCGTATAAATCATTGAGCTATGAATCGGCCGATTACAGCCCAATAACAATCTTACAACAAAAGTGTGATACTGAAGGGTGTAACGAGATAAACTTGTTACGTAACGTGCAATATCTTGTTTTTAATCATACATATTACGCAAATAATTATTTAAATATAATTCTGTTTTGTTTATGAAGAAGCAATTATTTTCAATTCCATTGTTGAAATCTTATAAAAAAATGTTTCTTTTTCCTGATTAATTTTCTTATTAATTAACAACGTAGTACGCCGTAATCAAGTCCGCTCTTTTTATGTTTCATATTTTAGCCGAGAATTGATTGTATCTTGCCTCTATCCCATCTTCCCGTACCTGTATCCGTAGGTAAATATGAAAGCATAGCAGTTGGCGGTTACCTGTTACTTCGGGTTAACTTATGTTCTACGAGAACGTCGATTTTTACGTGGAGGACCGAGATAGGTTACGGCGCGGACGGAATTAATTATCGCCGGGTGATTAATCCGCGCGCGGACACGCTGTCATTTCGTCTCACGGCGGGGAATCTATTTCGATGTTGCGCTGCTTCTCTCTACCCTACGAGAAAATCGAGAATCGAGAAGGAAACGGGCGTCTTGCAGAGTATATCCTGTAACCTGATGCTAAAATTATCACGTAGGCTTCATTGCGGGACGATTAAGCGAAATAATCGTCGTGAGATATTATCGGTATGTCGAAGTAGTTTTAAAACGTGCGACTTTTTACAGTTGTGATCTGTGATCATACACTACCGTATATGTCATCTATGTAACGCGTGTATCGCTTAAATTGCATCATTACTTTTCACTTCAAATTTGATGGCACATTTATTAGAAAAATTTATCCCAAACGAGACTTTAATACATGACTCAGTTTAATAGTGGATAGTAATTTTATTTTATGGCTATAGTTTATGACTTAAAATACATTTAGTAGTTATTTTTGGTAGTTATTTTAGTAGTTATTTTAGTGAATAATTATGTTAAATAATGCAAAGACTAACACACACACACAAGATAAGATATAAGAATATAATGTTGGACAGAGAGATATATTCTGGCTTGAAAACTGACACCAATCAAATTGTTAATATTTAGTTGAATTTGTCATTGAATATTTCGTCGAGCCTGATAGATAAGATCAGGCGTTTCGACATTGAGAATACGCGTTTAAAGAAGATCGTTCAGCCAATAATGTGAGATCCCTATCAGCAAATCGTGGCGCATTCCAACGAGCTGTTACAAGTTACGGGACACTGGCAAGTGCCGCCTTTGACCTGTCTCTCTACTGGAATCTGTCCAATGATCAACGGGATAGAGAAACACGCTGCGAATACAGAATCATTTAATTCTCTATTCCGTAGTCGCGAACTGCGACAAGCGTTGCGGTCTAAGTGGTTCATTGCGATAAAATCGAACTTGTCGGATTGTGAAATTAGCAGTAGAAGTAGTATTAGCTAGCGCAGATGAGTGTTCTTGAATCTAATGGAAGAGAGTTTAATTCATTCAGAGCCATTTCGAAATAAATGATTTTGAAAAATATCTGGAATACATTGCTAGAAATTCTAGAAAAAAAATATTGTTCTTTAGCTTAAAAAAGCTTAAAAAATAATATTTGTGGGATATTTAAAAGATTGTTTTTTAAATGTATTTTGGAAAACTATATAAACTTTTCTTGAGAGAAAATATAAATTCGAAAATGAAACTTTATGAAACTTTAAAGGTTTCTCGGAAAATTTCTACTTTTAGGCATTTATCAACATTAGATCTGGTTTATTTCAAGTGCGGTTTTTATGTCGCTTCTAGTTTAATCGCGTTTTGGTCGCCCATTTATGTTGGTGTTATTTATCTTGATTACTGCGATTTCTCTTTTCTCGTGGTGATCGACGTCGTACTGCGTGAACGATCGATTATAGCAGTACTATTTGGTGGTTGATTGCAATTTATTATTGTAAGGTGTTACGTACTAGCGGCACAAGAGAAAGGCTGGTCGAACAAAAAGTGCATCATAGATGGATAGTTTTACATGCAAGTTCCTGTTTTGATGTGGCAAAATAATGTTCTTGCAAAGATATTGATAATGACAAATCTTTGAACGTATTAAACTTTTATTTTATATTACTTTTTGAGATATCTTAATTTAATTTTACTATTTTTAATAGAATTTTTTAAACACATATTTTTAATAAAATTTAGTTTAATAAATAAATTGCGGTTGTATTGGTTTGATAAACATTCTGGAAAATTATAAATTGGATCTAATTAAAAAGTTTGTGAGAAAATTATATTTTTCTATTTCTCCTTTTCATTTAGTTCTAAATAAATTTTAGATAATAGAAAATGGATAAAAAAGAAATCAATTAATTCAAGTAAAATATTTAAAAATTTTAGATAACGATATTTTTATACAGTAAATATGTGCAAAGCATTTTTATAATAATGCAACAAATATTTAAGAGAAGTTATTCTTTGCGGAAATAAATCCTAACGATGATAAAAACTCCTGAGAACTGAGTATCTGTTTAACGCGTTTGTAGGATAGTGCCACGAGATTTCATTTTGAACGAACTCATGCTGCGACCGGATTACAGGCGTGCAATAAACACCATAATTGCTGTTAGCCTTTTAGACGGACCGACGAATAGGGAAAATAAACGCATAACCGACTCGCCGAAGATTTACGTCTCTCTAGTTTCGCTCACTTGCCGAGACTCGCGAAAGTTTCTATATTACTGCCTCTTAAGTCCGCGAAATGTCACTCCGCTCGAATTGTACGCGTTGCTCGCGCTGACTGATAGGTCAGCTCGAAGTTTTCACAATCGGTTATGAGTCTTGCTTGAAAAGGAATAGCTTTTATATGCACAATGTTAGATTTTTTAGTTTACACACGTTGAGAGGTCGTGTTTAATGTTGTTTACTCATTGGTATATTTTTTGATAGTTGGTATAGTTTTGATAGTGTAATTTCTTTGATAGTTGGTAGCGTTTTGATAGTATTATTTAATATGTATATATGTATAATATAATATAAGGTGTGGACGAATGAGTGTAGATAAGAAAATTGTAAGCCAAATCTCTTCTTGGCTGTATATGCTGAAGTAATAAATTTCTATTCTATTGTTTAATATGTAAGTAATAGTTTTAATATGTAACGTATCTTACCGTTTTTTATGTTATTTTATTTATAGTGTTCGCAATTATCTCATTTCCTACAAAATTATGTAACATTATAAACGATAATAGCATTTTTAACAGTTTATGCACGTTACAGTTATGGCACATATTTTAAAATTTGTAGTCATGTAATGTGTATAATGTGTATGTGTATGTGAGAAATTAAAAAAGAAATTATTTAAAATTATTAAAATTATTTATTGAGCTCTTGTTGTATATATGTAAGTTGTATATATGTTGAATATATGTAAGTTGAATATAGTATTATTGTAATGTCTCCAAATTTTTAAGTCCATTTTTTCATTTATTTTTCAAGCAAGTGCTTTAACGATAATTGCATAATATAATTGTGTAATGAAAATCTAATAAGATAGAAATATGTTTTCATCGAATTATGTAAAATTATTTTCATATCCTTTAAGTAGTCATTTTTTTATCATTTTAACTTGCATTGCGCTCACGGATTGTAAATGCATTAGAAGTCCGTTACGGTGATATTAATGAAATTTATTTTCTGCATAATATCTATGATTTAACGCGGAGTGCGTAAACGTTTTTGTAGCTTTCATCGATTCAATGGTTCATAAACCACGAGATAGATGGATCACTGTTCATGATATTACGAAAGTTAAACTTTTCACCGTGATAATTTCTGAGAAAACGCCACGACCTGCCGTAAACGAAAAAGACTTTGAGGATAAATACAAACGTCTGTTTATA
Source organism: Crematogaster levior (assembly GCA_901521435.1). Lineage (NCBI taxonomy): Eukaryota > Metazoa > Arthropoda > Insecta > Hymenoptera > Formicidae > Crematogaster > Crematogaster levior. The sequence goes on from CABEGB010001369.1 coordinate 66,003, forward strand.
AGAAATAAATTAGTATTTTTACAAAAAGAGAAAAATGCACTGTTTGATTTAATAATTTCTGACATGTGAACGAAACTTTCTGATAATATCTTATATATTTCTTGTGTAAATGTACATATTTCGTCGATTATAAATAATGTCGTAATTAAAAATGTCTGTGAACACGAGTAGTGAAGAATGTGACACACTTGTACGGGAACTGAAAAAGTCGACATTGATAATTCACGGATCTTGAACACGTACGCGGTTAGAGACGAAGGAAATCCGTAAAGGTACATCTGCACTTTTTATTTAGACAATAAATTTATTTACATAAGATTTTGTGAAATAATTTTAAATACAATTTCTCTTATTTTTTTAGAAACAAAATTCCAATCCTTAATTAAATACGTATATTTTACAGTTTTTAAAAATATGTATAAATATGAAAAAATGATAAGACAACAATTTACAGTATAAAAAATTGAGACTTTAAACTAAACACACAAACACACACAAAATAATTTATCATAGAATAAAGATAAAGTAAAATTATAAATCTCAAGAGAGATCACATTTCAACCCGCAAATAATACGTATATTTTCTTTTCAAATGAGGCAGAATTTTTCCAATCTTATCGATGCTTTCACTTGACATAAACGTACGCGCGATCATATTATCGACCTATGAATAATATCTTCAACGCAGAGACATTTGTAATTAATTATAGCCGCATGATCTTTGAGCTATGTATGCGCCGGAAAGTAGACGGAGATCGAAGATGATTAGAAATAAGCTTGTGTAGCAATCCCGTTACTGCGATGTCGGAGGTGAATTCACGTTGGGAAGGGACGTATTTTACAGATTTTCTTAATTTATAAAGAATTTAAGTCGATTTATATATGTATGTGATTACATTCCGCTTGCCTAATTTATAACATTTTTAACCCTCCGGAGTTACACTGGGTAAAATTTACCCGAATCGAAACTAACATTTGTGTGTATCTCCGGAAAAAGTATTCTTATATTTTCTAAAATACTTAAAAAAGTATTGCATCGGGAGTAAAATAAACAACAGAATCATATTTTTGAGATTCTGGCAATGAGTTTGAAAAAAAAATACGTCTCAAAAGCTTGTTTTAACGCTGAGTAATAAGCGTTAGAAAATCGCACTGGGTAAAATTCACCCAGTGTAACTCCAATGCTATGTGGCATAAGTGTAACTCCGGAGGGTTAATATCTCCTTTACACAGAATCCACATCTTTTATTTCTTTTTCGTAACGTTGTGTCATGTACAGTCATTTATAAATCAACATTTTTTGCATTTTTTTAAAGAGAAATTACAATTAAATTCGATATTTTAAGGCTTTGAACGAAGAGAATTACAATTCGTAAGGCATTTTACAATTCTTTCAAATTTTAATAGATAAGGCACTCTTTTTAATTCAAAGAAAATTTACGCATTTCTCTCTGTCGATAAATTAAATCTATATCTTCTCATCTCTTACTCTTTTATTCGCGCGAGAAGGTATGCGGCTCGCAAAACGTCAAAAGTCTCGATGACTCACGGCTACGTGAATATCCGCCGTGACGGCACGGCCGCGGCGATGCGACGGCCCACCGAATGAAAATCGAGGATCTGCGATAGGAATGTCAGACCTCTAGGAATCTCAGTGTAGCGGTGCAGGGGTCCCGTACACACGACGCGGCAGGGTCGTAGCCGCAGTGGGCAGTCTTGGTGCTGTCAGTACACAAGAAATATAGTCGTACGCATAGGAGCGTGCAACGCATAATGACTACACGCAAAACCACGTATCGCCGCGGGTAGGTACGCCGCCTCGCTAATTATAGGTAATTATCGTTGCCGAGGAGCCCGGATCGTGAGGGTCCTCGCGGGAGAGCATCGCGGCGAGAATGAGTACAGGAAGAAGAGCGGGGAGAAGGAGAAAAGAAGCGGCCTGCGCTACCGAAATGATCCAGACCGACAGGTTGTTGTTATCCAGATAACGCCTATTGAATTATGCTTTTTTTTATCACGACCAAAGCGGATCCGCCGGATCTGGAACCTCCTGATGAGAATTTAAGGTCCGACTCCTGCAAAAGAGAGACGTAGAAATTCGAGCGGCCTCATGGAGAGATAATTAGAGGCGTGCGTATACGGAACGATACTCAAATGGATATTTAGTGTGTGATCAGAGGTACCGGGGGTGGGAGGAGTGGAGCTGGTTGGGGGGGTCAGAAATTAAACGGGATGAGAAATTGCTGCAAATTATGCCTCTCGCTCGTTTGTTATTCTGTTAGAGACCGCGTGCGATTCGGATTACATGGAAGTGCGAGTTCCGATAGGGAAATAACTTGTACGAGTCATAATCACAAGACGGCATACAGATACCGAGATACATTACTTCTTGAGATACATATCGAACAACAAGGATCTATTTTTTCGTCTGGATTCGGATACTCCACGAATTTTATTCCCACATTATTATGTATACGCCAAATAAATCGGAAATTTATCTCTCAAAGGATCTCTCAAAGAATCGAAATTATTTTCAAGATGCACTGTCTAAAAAATATATATTTTGAATAAAGTTCGTGCAAAGCGAAGCAATGATTGCCTTCGCCGTTAATCTTATTCTTCTCTCTTCGTCGTTGATTCGCCTTTGTAAGGACGAATCCTTGTTTCGAAGTGGATTAATAAAAATTATCGGACGCATGCATTATCTGGGAGGTTCTCTCCGTGATTTTTCGCCCCTCGAGAAAGGAGAAAACGCGCGCGCGGTTCGAAGCACGCGCGAGAAGCATCGGAGATAAGCCATTACGCGCGCGCATAAAAACTGATCGCGTGCAACTGCATACGTAAAGAAAACAATACGAGGTGGCGCATTACGATGCTGCTGGGCTGGCAGCGGAGATAGCTCCGGTGCCAAGAAAGAGAGGCTTAATGATCGAGCCAGCGCCGTTGATTTACGCACTGCGGCACACGCTGCACCGCGACTTTGTCTTCCGGGATTGGCTCGTTAATAAAATTTTCTGTAATAGCGGACTTCGTCATTTTGCTACACCACCGTCGCCACCGCCGGCTGTGCCGGTCGTTTATTTTATTATTGAAAACTGTCATAAACCGCCTAAGACATTCCGCGTCTATCCTGGTTCCCCTGGACAAAGACGGGAAGCAACAAAGGGTACAACCCATGAATTGGAGAGATGTACGCGCGGAGGTCATCGCAAAGATACGCACTGCGTTTTCATGTGATCGTACGGTCATCAGACAATTCTAGTCACATTTACGAAGTAATTCGATATTTACTGTCTAAACTAACGATCTTGCGAATTGAGATAGTTTGTTCCGTATTGATCAAAAATTATATTTTATGGAGATAAATGCTTTAAACTCGATTTTTTCACAAAGATTTTTAAGCAATTTCGATTACAGAACATATTTCGTCACACATAAAATCCTGAAAGAATGAAGATTTAGGCAAATTAAATTTTGGTTGTTACGCATTTTTTTATTAAAGTACATATATTCTACACAACACAAAGAAAAAAAGTGATAGATTCATCGCGATAGAAAAGCTTGTCAGTACCCTGAAAAAAAATTGATTTAACTAAACCGTTCAATTAAAGCAATAATAACGAAATTTTTTGTTATCCTAACTAATTATTTAGTCTGTCTGACAATTTTTAGTCTGGACAAGGAAATTTTTGTATGTCCCAACTAAAAATTTATTTGACAGTCCGTGACAAATCGATTTAGTTGAATCAATTTTTTTTCTCAGTGTAGTAATTTTTATTTTAAGATAATGTGAAATTAAATAACTCTAATTTTACGTAACACACAGTACAAACAGTAATTTCTTATAGTGCTTTACAAAGATAGGGATGCGCAGAGCGTACATCAGGAACTTATATATAAAGTAAATTTCTTGTTGAATGCGATTAAAATGAAATTAGGCGGTAGAAGATGCTTTTCTTCTCTTAAGCTGAAGATATAATCAGTGGCAAAGTATAATAACGTTGTTGTTAATTTAATGTTTATTCGATCGCTTGAAAATGATTTATGCGAGAAAGAATAAATTGAGATTATGGCGAAGAGCAGATAAGATTCGTACCGGAAATTCACGGTACATCGTGAGCTCACATTAATACCTGAAAAGTTTACGTTTTTTTGCGGAACGTATTTTAGACGTTAATGGCGCGATAACCGGAGACATCAATTACACGGTGACGCCTCTAACGGTCTGTGTCTACCGTGGCGGCAAGTCTTTTGAATTCGATCGATGCATGGAATGCGCGATGAAACGCGTTGATGGCGGACACTGGTCCGTTAGAACGCATCATTCTGCGCAGTACCGGACAATGGCTGACATGAATGCAAAGGAGCGTTTGCTTCCGTTTTAAGGTTCAGCAGCGGTATCATGAAAGCGACTTGAGTGCATCTCGCATGTTAATGTTTCACGTACGACGTTTTATATTTTAATGTGAACTAAGAATTTCTAGATTCGTCGTTATTGCGGATTTACTGGGCCATGGAAGTATGTGATAATCTTTCTGTCTCTCTAAAATTATAAAGAAGTCACTTTTTCAGTATTGCGATAAAAGTCTTAAATCATTAGGACAATGATTTCTTTTTCTATTTGTTTATTCTGTTTTATTTTATCTCCTTTTCTTTTTTTTGTTATTGAGAACAATAAGAGTAGTGATAATTTCGGGCAGTATGTGTTCTACAAAACTATATGAACAGGAGTCGTTCATGAACATTGCATTACCACTGATTGCCGTTACTAATTACGTGAATGTGCTGTTAGCTTCATGTCAATTTTTTTGTATACATGGTGTGCGATACTATCTACTATTTTACTTGTTCTTCTTCTTCTTCTGCTTCTTCTCCTTCAATTGAAAAATCTGATAATACTGAAAAATAGAGGGCAGGTGTATACAGTTCCAGAGCAATTTTTATGTATGACATCGCTTTTTGGTGTTACAATATACGTGAAGGCGCGTGATGGCGAATACGTGTCTCGTTAAGGGTTAAAACTATGACGTGTTACCGTGTTACCGTGTAAAATGATGGAATGCCGCAGCGGCAGCTGCGAGGCTTCACAAGGAAGTAGGACCGTGTAGACTTTTTTTTAAAGAAAACCTTTCCCGCACATTCACAAGGGACAATGTTCAAAACTGATGGCACGATACGATGCTGTCGAATGCTAATGTAGTCTACACGGGCAGCTTATTGTATTTTTCGGCAATTTCTTTATTAATGTGTGCCAGATAATGATAGCGGTAATTATCTAAATTGAGAAAGATGTTCAGAGAGCAGCTTGGCTGATGAAACGAGAATAGATCATGTTGCGCCGTTAATTAGATAATATGCACAACATTTTACTGTTATCAGACGACAGGTTTTACGCATCTTGAAACAGCTTGTAGACGAAGCATGTACATTTGCGACAAGCCTTATTACCCGCGTATGCGGCAATTGATCAAATGTGATAATTTTACATTTTTATTTTTATTTTTTAGCATTATTATGCATTAAAACGAGACAATGTTATAACTTGAAGTTATATAGATGATAGAAAATTATATAGACGATGATGAAAGATTAAAGCAATTCATAAGCACTACGTAAATATTGAACATTTTTATTTTGTATTGTCTATATTTATATATTATATAAATAAAACAAAGATTCAAACGATTAATAAACTTACATAAAAAAGTGGCTAATAATTTTAATGAATTATTAAGACATTATTCCCACATTTTTCTCACCCGTTGTGACTCTGCGCTTTACTTTTATATAGGTTGATTTATTATATATATTTTTAACAAATACTTATTAGCATACATATTACAATTTTAATATCATTTTAATATTAGCGTGTTAAATACAATATATGAGCAATTTAAAAAAGTATCAATTTTTATATCCAAGTATGCTGATTTTAACCAAGAGATCAAAACAACTTGCGCATCGAAGTTGCTAATGAAACGTAAACAGCCCTTGTTCGATTATTCCTGAGATGTTTATGAAAGTGCGAGTTCGTCGTCGGCGAGACTTTTGGCTCACAGAGACAGGCGAGGAATGTTCCGTTTCGTCATAATGTATCCGTCGATACAGATCGTTGCTTCGACGTAATTAAAGCAACAAATTCCGAGGTATACCCGCAGGCACGTTGGCGCTCTGTGTCCGAGCGTTTCCTATCGCACGACGATCGGCAACTCTTGATGGATCGGTACAGGTGCGTGCAAGAAGTTACGGGCACGTTTCCGATCACCCGCATCGACTCACAACGCGCGGCGTAGAATTATTTACGAGCGACGGCCGATATTCATAATTGTCGGATAAATGCCGACGAGCCAATTAACGCCAGCCTCTTCGACGTGCAGCGTGCAGCACAATCGCGAAAGCGTCCGCTCCTTTCTGTCGCCATCGTGCCGCCTTAACGAGACGTTATCAATCTATGCGGGTAGAACAACTATGGGAACGAGAGTACCTTTTCGATCGCGTATGCGATGTTAATTTTACCAAACAGAAGCATCGCACGAAAATTCACTAATTGCGCAATGTAATTCTAGTCATAAGTCACGCATGAGAATCTGTATAAATTTTATTTACATGATGATTATGAAGAGTATGATACGCGAATATCAATATGTAAATGTGAAGATATTGTATAAATACGAAGTTTCGCGTGTATCATGTTATTTATAATGTTTCTGTTCTATAATGTATATTTATGTTATCTGTAATTTGTCTTTTAACGTATTTGTTAACATGTAAGATTAATGTTATCTTATATTGTTTATTTATCTACAATGTGCACTGTTGTTAACTTATGTTGCTTTAATCGTGGACATTTGATTAGAGAATATCATCGAAGGAAAAGTGAAGAAGCAATCTGATATCATAATAATCTTCTTCATTAATTTTATTTAAGTAGCGACGTATAAGACGAGTGTTTTGATAAAATACAAAACGAGAGGTAAAGAGGTAGAAACAGCAATCTGCCGTTTGCTAATTGGTTCGAATACCGCGTAACTTGTACTTATCTCGCCTTGGCGAGACGTTATAGGAACGGTTGTTCATTACCCGATTTTTAAATTCGGAATTCGTCGGCTGCAGATGTCGCTGCGTGTACGTACACGTGTATGAACGTACGAGACACATGGCGACACATAGGCGCGATCGAAAATTGCGATCGAGCGGGCGCGACATTTAGCCGGCCACGAGATCGTAGTGCGAAGATTAAGGTGCCGCTTGTGCGTATACTTGCGAGCTCGTGGAATAAGCGTGCACATTGACACGAGGGAGACTCGCGATAATTGGAAGGAGGATAATGACAGTGCTCGGTCTCTTGCCCGTCGACGGTCACGCTTTTTGAAAGACGTTTCAGATCCAGAAAGCAGCGGCAGATCCAATAAGTACGTGTGACTTCGCCTCACCGATAATGAGCGGTTCTGAAGTCACGTCACAAATTTACAATATCACTACGTCATTGTACCTGACACATGATCTTAACAAAGTCGTAAAATTAATAAGCTGATTCGCATCCTCGATCGATTATGATATTTTCAATAATGCGGAAAATGTCACAGATAATGAGCTGAATGAAATAATTTTTATTTAATTACAACCGAAACACTTTCATACAAAATGTCGATGTTGCAGAGAAATCAAGGGAAGTATCGCCTGTGTTTCTGAAAAAATATACACATATGAGGTGAAGTAAGACAGTTTTGAAATACTTTTACAAAAAATGACAAATAATTTTTATTAAAAATTTTATTATTAGAATTTTTATATGCACTGTATACATTTATATGTTCAGGATATGTCCCAAAAAAGCGTAACGGAAGTACACATGTTTAATAAATAATGTAAGCGGATGTTGTTGATTGACAGAGAATTGTCAAAGCCGCTGCACTCGAGCTTGTCGCTCAAAGATTCAACGATCTTTATCGGCACCCTCTTTTTTCAGATCTGCTACACATTATGCAAAACCAGGGTGGCATTATCGATATCATTTTACAGGAAATGACTTGGCTCATTATTTTAATGACTGTATGTGGACAACTACTCTCTTATGTAAATGAACTGAAAATGAACGGGGATACTAATTTTGTTTTTCTTCTTTTAGCGAATTGTTGTGTACAAAATCGGGGAAGAAATTGTGATAAAAAAATTATTTTGTTATATCAACTTATTGTACTAATCATTAGGAACCGAAAATGTCATATATATTTTATATATATATTTCATAGATAGATTTTTAAATAAAAAAATTGCTTTAAGTTAAAGATATATGTATATTGGTCATTATTTACACTCTAAATATTACTAAATATTTATTAAATTTCAAATAAATTGCTTTATAATAAAAAAGAAAATTTATAAAACGTTTCTCTGTTTCAAATGAGCAAAAGAATTATTTATAAAATAAATCTCGTATACAATTATGTTCCAAAGAGACGGTATTATTATTGTTTGGACTTTCTAAATATCTTATTATATCGATTATCATTATCTGAGCTTTGGAAATAATGCAGCTTTCTTCCTCGAATTTAGTCTCGATCTTAATCGAAGTTGTGCGGCCGTCGCATTAGTTTGTTAGAGAACCGTCATTTCCGCCATGCGTCTACCTCTCTTATTTGCCACTATTTCTCTTGTCGTAACTGGTCTGAAATCTGTCTTTTAGAGTGATGTTTCCTCGATTATGGGTAGAAGCGAGCGGAGATAAATTGTTCGTAATTGAAACTTTGAACCGAAGTAATCGCGATAATCACCTGAATCTCAGTTTCTCTAATGGCGTCTCGGATTATCTCGTACAAAATCTAATGAATGCGGATGTTTTGTACGCGATTTTTTAAGAAATCCATGTCGATAGAAATGGATTGCTTCTGGCGTTCTTGATCTTTGCATGTCTCGTATGACTTATAATTTATTTGCTGCAAGTAATGTTGTCGTGTAGTAACAAGCATTGCATTGCAGTATGAATGATGATCATTACATCTGTTTACATTACTATGCAACATTATTATGGTGGTTTTATAAATACCTGCTTTTCACCGGATGATGTATGTTAACACTATGTGTTAACTTAATGATTGTATGCAATATATGGTAGGAATTCACATTCTCACGAATAGATTTGAGACTAAATTTAGAATGAATCTCAATTATCCAAGAATTAATATTCATGAATTTCAATTCAATTTTTATCAGTTTTTATTAGTTTCTTATAGTCGAATAATATAAAATGCATAATTGTAAAAAATTTCATCAAATATCAAGTATATAAAAAAATTTTCAACACATCGAAATCATTTATGACTACTTTGAACAATATTTTAATATATAATCAAATATTTAATATATAATTACAATAATAAAAAAATTTAATTTTTGATAATTATATTATGAAACATATTTAATTTTTTTATAAGATATTGTGTGAAAAATGATGACGAACGATAATTTTCGTTGAAATGTAACTATGAAAATATCTGTGGAAATTCTATTAATTGCAACTGTCATTGTTTTACTTGTTTATATATTAAATGCTTGGTGATCGTGATCGTGATTTACACACTACACAATTTGCTATTATATTATACTTTACTACCATGGCAATCTGGTCATATAGGAGTTCCACACTGTTGTTTCCGATAATTACAAATTGTAAATAGTTATCTCGTTACATGTGTACATTCCCTATGTATGTGTTTTATGGTTATTTATGTTTTTTAATTTTATTTCATTCTCTCAGCTCTTATCTCACAGTTTTAATAAATAACTTCCTTCTTTCTCTATGCAGAGATACTTTAACGCAGTTCCCCACGGTTGTAAATATTTAATTTTTAATGATTATTATTTCCTTGCTCAAACCTAATCGAGGCAACGATGATCCTGTGCGTTTATAGTCTGGCCTTGGCAAAGTTCACTCGTAACTGTTTTTTTTTAATTTATCGTTCATCAGTATTATAATGCTATGGCACTACTCTTTAACCATACGCAAAGGTTTTTATTTCGGTAAAAAGATATTGACAACGTATAATCTAAAATCTAATTTATGAATTAAGCGATTATCATAATTAGCGATCATGAAAATATTTCTCTGTAAAATTCCATATTTTGCTGGTGTTTGCTTATCTATGAATTTATGCGTATACGTTCAATTGGTATTTGGTTAATTATCCGCTTTTTACTTTTTGGATTTATAATATTCGCTTTTTAATCAATCTATTTTTTTTTATGATGATAAATTAATTATTTCGGCAATCAAGTAATTGTTATGTTAAATTTATTCTAATGATGAATCTATCTGCAAGATAAATTAAATAATATTTTTCTAATCAATTTATTAATATTTTAGCACTTAATAAGTTTGACACAATCAATTAAAAAATATTAGTGATATCAAATAATTATAATTGTTTTTCTTCTTGGAAGGCCACCATGAATACCCTGTCTCACTTAAAATTATTGTGGATCATTGCAGCATACTCAATGATTGGATAATGATTATAAATGAATTTTATTCACATAACATTTTTAAGCTTTTATGAAAGCATTAGCAAGAATCATTGTGTGCTTTGAAAAGTGCTGAGTCTTTCTCTGAATTTCACAGCACATGCCATCGGTATTTTATCGCGGTATTTATGAATACTTCGATATGCTTAACCACATTTTCGCTATTACGCCTTATTATCTGATCAAAAGGAAATGATTAATATTAGTAGATAGTGATTAAATCTCGCGTATTGTCACTAGCAATAAATAAGATTTATAATACTGTCTTAATAATCTGCGCCTAATAACTTCACCGTGTGCGCGATCGCAATCTCGGATACAGTAAAAATAAGCTACATTTCTGAACAAATATCTAATGCAAAATATGAATATTGAATTTCATTGTATAATTTTTCTAAATTGATTTAAAAAACGACTGTCTCAGAAAATCTTTATCTTCTTGTTTACAATTGTTAATTTTGAAATGCTAGAGAAGTTTTACGCAATAACACAAAACCTAGCACGAAGAAGTGTGCATGTCTCATGTGACACGTGGAAGACGTCGCTTTTATAGAAAAGCCAGTGCGGTGCGACCGGAGAAAAGATTTTTAAAGACAATATTCGGAGTGCGCCAGCTATTCATTTTACACGCATCGACGTGATCATTATAGGCGCACGTTTGGCGATCGAGTTAATAAGCGCCGTCAAGCCACTCGATCGTGAGGTTTATGAGCTTACGCAAATGGAACGCGCGAAGGAAACGCGTTTTCTCGACTCCCACGCTTTCTTGTTGGATTACTTGTGCGTACACCATGCTGCATGGAGCAAAGGAGAATAAGGAAAAAATATGGAGAAAGATAGGGCGCGGACGCGAAGGTGGGAGGACGGGAGAGCGGAGGAATAGCGAGGTAAGTGTACACTCGAGAGCAACCTGTACACTTAACGATAAGCGCAGGCCTTTAAGTACCGTTCAATGTGAAAAGTGGCCGCGTGTTACTGACGAGACGATTCGTCGTGCACCAACGACCTCCAGGTATGATAATATCGCGAAATCTTTCCGGGAGTGCGCGCGTATTGCGCTCGCATTCGCCGACGGCGGGGTGCTATTTGCGCAGGTTGCTTCGAGGGCGTGTAAAATAATCATTTCGGAGTCGAAGTCGGCCTTCGAGTGGCCGAGCATTATAAATATAGGCGCGACACGATCTGGCAGTGACATGATCTGGCAGCCGGTCGATAGACTATCGTAAATCCTTGCAAATTGTACGTTCCCTATAATTTCGCTACTGCTTTGTCGCGTCACTGCTGTTGAAATTATAATAATATCTGGCTCAACGACGTCTTACATAAATCTTACATACATAACCGAACAATGTGGAACATGTCGGAAGCTGACGATATATATACATATATATTACACAAATGCACTCTGTATTTCGTGAATTACACAGCTCGACAGTCGTTTAAATAATTTTATTCCATAAGTATTTGAAATATTTGTATGAAATAAAAAATATCTCTATGAAAATGTCTCTCTCTTTAAAATTAAAAAAAAAAAAAAAAAAAAAAAAACAGATTACAGTTATACAATGTACCCTCTTTTTCAATCTTTTAGTCGACATACAGAGATTAAATGAATCTTATTTACATATTTATATATCTTAGCACAACGCGAGTTAAGCAGCAATTAAGCAGAATGTATCTATAATACATTTCGATAATCTATAATATATTTTGTTCGCGTGATATTTTCTGCTTAAAAATCACTTGGATAACATCCGCCCGAAATGCAGATTCGCTCGCGGCGCTCTCAGTGTGCTGTTATAAATTACATGCTGTCACAATTTTATTAACCACTAAATCATGCTCGGTTTCGTATGCTCGCGCATGATATCTACTTTCTCGTTGTATGTAATGGAAGTTTTATCGTGTCGACGGTGAGTCCCTCGTCGGCGCGGCCTTTTTCATCGAACGACCGAACGAATAAACGAGGCATCCGCGATCCGAGGAACGTCGATTGAATCCCGCTTCGATCGGGCTTATGAGCCATAATAGCGACACGGTAGTCATTCTCCTTACCTTAAATCACGTCCGCGTGCACGCGCCTCACCGTGGCCCGTCGTCGTTCGCAACAAGCAGCTCCTTAGCCGAGTATAATGGCGCAATAAATTACGCCACTTTGTGAATGTAGTTAAAACCGCTATTATGCCAACCGGGGCTATAACTAGCCGCAGGAAATAAAAATGCGTGCGCATCATTGACCTGGACGTCGGGAAGGAAAAACGTCGATATCCCGAGACGCTGATATACTGTGCTCGCAGTTACGTAGGATGGCGTGGATAAGACGAATGCGTCTTATCCCGTGATAAATTCATTGGCCGCGTGGGCGGAAAAAAAATCGCGCGAATGATGTTTCGCGTTTATGAATAATAATGGCCATAGCAAATGTTGTTATTAGCGGTAATATATTATGCTAGTTTCAGCGGACGATGCTCATAACGTTAGCGATCGGCGGATGTGATCTTTGTCAGGTACCGAAGAGCATAGTTTTGTATATGCATATTTAGATCTTTCCACGCGACTATATAATTATCTTGTTTCGTGTCATCTGTAACTTCTCTTTTGTCGTGTATTCCTAGTAGCGATTGAGTTGCATGCCATATTTTTTGTTTTATCCGCAAATTTATAGTAATTTTCGTAATCTACTCAGATGAAGAAGATAATGTACATCTTAGAAATAATAATTTAATAATTTAATTTATTATTCATTTTTAGATAGGATGGAGAGGAAAAGTTGATTGTATATAAATACTTACTAACGTAGTATGGATATATTTTTCCACTTATATAAAATATTATTCTCCTTTATATAGAATATTATTGTTAAAATTCAAATTGACAATGACTAATTCTGTTCTTTCTTACGATAGGCATGATGTGAACAACACAAATTTATTTATTGAATTTAATTTAAATCTATCTGTCATAGCATTTTACAAAGACTTTCGAAATCATGGATTTATCGATAATTAATCATTGGCAGTTCATGCTTCATTAAACCTCTTTTTTTCTTTGTTTTTCCATCCTAAGTTGTAGCATTGTCCTTCTCCTGGTGTGGGTGCGCTAAGTAACACGGTAAATAGATTGAGTCAAGCTTAAGGAAGCCTGCTACTGAGATAAGCATCGATGTATCAGCAAGGATGACTTCATTCGCGCCTGTTCTTGACTTTCTTCGGGCCGCTACCGCTAAGTAGGCATGAGAATGATAATGATAATGAGCGAGGCAATGACGTATGCGGTGATAGCGATCGTATATATGTCGCATACAGCTTGACGCTATTATTTCATGAATGTCGTGGCATAACTGCATGACGTGTTAAAGACATCATGATATTCTTTAAACATTCCCCTCTTTCTTTATACACAATGATAGGAGGAAAATAAAAAACATCTTCTCGGTCTTCGCGAAAAAGTGTTGTCGTTGTAGAGTACGTTTATGGATAATATGGATAATAACTCTTGATACTGAATATCTCTTGTGAAGATTCTATTTTGGTGTTAATTAAATTGCACAAGATGATAATAAAGCCACTTGAGAAAAAAAGCTGTTGAATCATAAAATGTTTTTTGACTTAACTATATGCGGCGATCAGGGGTTTGTCAAGCAAATATTTGTTGATTCAAAAAAATACCTGGTAAATTAACTTAAAAACATATTTATTTGAACTGAAAAAATATTGCCAAACGTATTTAGTCACGTCAATAATTTTTTTTTCGAAGTGTACGTTTCATTTTCTATTATTGTTTTTGTCTTATCAAACCTTAAATATCGACGACACTTGTTGTCCACGTTCCTCAGTCATTTTTGTTGTTAATGTTTCTCAGTCACATAAAAGTCAGTGATATAAAATGTGACAAGAAAAAGGTGTGTAATAAAAAAAAAATAAAGTCGACGCGTGTGATGATTCAGCGTTGTTATTCCCGGTTTAGCTCCGCGTGTCTCGTTACGCATCGCGGATGCACATGACGGGTCACGTGCATTGTTCTGTCTCGTGATTATTAATTTCTGCCTTTGTTCGATGAAAGACAATAAGACATAAGCCAGTGAGAAGATTATGGCGCCTATGTAACATGTTGTTTCGAAGCTCGCGCGCGTGCTACAACCTTCTATCTTGCGCCTGATATTTCGAGACGCTTTTATCTTACTCGTCACAGCACTGTGGATATTTCTGCTTTAATCCACCTTCTAGCCATTCGCATCGTGGTAAGCGCGAAGGTAACGATAATAATAAGCTGACCGATGATGATGACGATGATTACGAAGTACGTCGCTCGAGCCGTGCTCTATTGCTGCGCTATTATTGCGAACCTAAACTTGACGCGGCTCGTTACGCGCGATAATGATTAAAAGTAAAATTATACGTTCTGTCTCGAAATCTTGCGCCAATCACTGCGCTTAAATGTAACATGATAGTACGTTGATTGGAGTACAATGTTGTAGATTTTAAATTGTGTTTAATTAGAGACATTTGACACGAGCTCGCGAATTCAAGGAAGAGTCACTAATTTTATCTCATAATTAATAGTGGAAATATTCAATTATATTTTTGATCGATAGATTTGACAATGCAGGATGACAATGACAGATTAAAGGAATATTCTTGTTAAGGTAGAAACAAATGTATTTGTACAAAATAACTAATTTTGATTGTATTAAAAGATTAAAATTTTTAAATTATGCGAATTTTGTGAATTTTGTGTTTGTGTGTGTGTGTGTGAGAGAGACGCTTGCGTGACACATCATACTTTATGTGAAGATAAGATTAATCAAAGTAAGAAAGAAATACATTATATTGTATAGTATAGTATTACTTTCAGTACGTACATTAATAACAGCTTAAATTATGCACATACATTAGTTATGTCTAAGAATAATTTCGATATGAACGCATCGCTAAACATGTTTAAAAAAAAAGGAATAGACGACTAATTTTCTCTTGCATTGACCTATTGATCACTCTTGCACATCCATCTATTGTCTGGGTGCATGTGCAACACGCTATCATTATCGCGTGAAACGATCTCGAAAGCGTCTCGTTGTCATCCAGTGCACGTACCGTAGACGATATGGTTGCAACGCAATGCATCGCGTCGGGACGTGCCACAACAAGATGCATTAGCGTGATTACAATTACCCCAAGCTGCCTAAGTATGATACACAATAATACGCACGAATACTCCAGGCTAGGTGAACGACTGGCACGGATAAACGCGGATATCATTAATGTTACGCTGGAAATTAGTTTGTGGCTAACTTGTTAGAATTACCGTTCGCAGAATTAGCAAATTGCATTGTCACCGTGTTATGGAAATGGCAATGATTTAATTATTAACGATATTTATTTTTTTTATTTTGATAATATTATGACAGGTTTCAAAAGTATAACGTATAATAACAGAAAATATAACGTTAGACAACAGAAAGAAAACAAGAAGTGGGATATTTTGTTAAATTGATTTTAAACAAATAGTTAGATAGAGAAAATTGTGTTGAGAATTTGTCATATGTTGTTTATGTTTTTTCTTAACAGATTAAGAGTGACATTAAAATAATGCATAGTGATGACGATAACAATACGGTCACTTTGCTCGTGTTACAAAAAGAAGCAAGTTGCAGTAATGCGTCTGGCATTCTCATAACGTATGTAAAAGTATGTAAATGATTCAAGTGACAGCTGTGTCACGTTTCTTATAGTGATTGTTCCGTGCCTCGCGGAGTTTTACCGCCCGCTAAAATTGCTTAATCGCTCCGTCGTTGCCTGCATTTTTGTTACACCGCAGTGTAATTTACATTGTCCGGTATATTATTCTTTTGCAGGTGGAAAATCTATCTTACTCTTACTCTTTCAGAATCACACTTGTGCATTAACATTACTTGACGTGCGTGCGCCGGTGATGTAAGCCACCATTTTCTTACGTGTGAAAATTACATGGAAGATACGCGAAACTTTGCAGATATTAATCTTTATTATAATATCGTGAAAGTCTATAGTTTATATAATACCATATAACTGGTTTGTAATTAATCAATTATTTTAAACTCAACTTAACTTATCTCTGCATGTTGTTCCAATAATTAATAATTATTAATAATACATTGTAACATATTTTGTAATAGCAGAGAAAAAGAAAGGGGGGAGGGGAGAAAGAAACTTATTTTTTCAATATGTGAAAATTTGATTTGAATTACATATATATTAAATGGTTCTTATATATTGAATTGTTCTTATATAGTTAAGTTTACATGAGATATTTTTATAGCCTCTCATTATTTTTATGTAGCGATAAAAATAATTTTATTACATGTGCACTCAAATATGCAATTATGTATGTTTTTACGTATGTTTTAACTGAACACTACAACGCATGTATAACGAATAAACGTACTATCGTACCATTGTTACCATTGTAGGTAGTAATCAGTTCCGCAGGTAATTTCTCGCAATTATCGCAACAATAGTCAATTCTGTTTTCCGTCTAACTGTTGTATGGTTCGTTTCCCCCAGTTCATAGCAAACTTGGTGCAATTAAGCTTGGGTTATCAGGACATTTCCATAATTTCTTTCCCATTGGGCGTTTCTAAGGAAAAGAAACGATATTTCTCGGATCTCGAGGCAGAGTACGGTTACATGACATCATTAAGATATCATTATTAAAAATGGTTATCTTATCGAGCAAATTCCACGGATTGTTCAAATAATGAAGTAAGATATAAAATTTGGCAAAAATACTTCTTACGCATTGCGGTTTTTGCAGATTTCAATATTTAAAATTTTTGATTAAAATGTAATACTAAACTATGCAATGATACTGTTACTGACAATTCAATATTATATAATCAATATTATATTATATTCAATATTATATTTCATATTCTTGTTTTCTACAAATAATCTGAAACGCGTTAATGTATTTATCATTTTTTTAACTATTTTATTTTTTTTGAAAAATTTAATATTATACGTTGCCGCTTTTCAGAGAAAAATGAATGGATCTTCCATGAAATCTTCAGTAACGAATAGACAGACGATGGAAAGAAAGCGGGAATTTAGTAGCTTAATACCATACGATCACATTCCGACGTTACCGTTTTCCATTTAAATGAGCTTAAGCTGCATTTTATATCACCATTAAATGAGGACGCGAAAGATGTCTTTCGTTAAACACATACATATCTTTCTGGCTATTGGCTATTATACATATATTTTTGGCTATTAAAAACGTGACAGTGATATTAAAACTGATTTTCTCGATGTTGTACGTGGAGATTGCTGGGAAAATTAATTTTTACGTTGCTTTATGATGTACGCATTTTGTTCTCCGAAAATCTTTTTTATATTAAGAATTGTTTTCTTGTTTTGCAGAAACGAACTTTGACATCTTGATGATTTATTCTGATTGGGCACTGATCGTATCTCATCTTGCAAACTCGCATGCTACGTAGTTAATAATAATGATGACACGTATAATGTTAATAGTGAGTCATAGACATTGTCTTATCTTATCTTGATTAATATCTCAATTTTGTATTTTATTTCTACATAATAATACGTTTCACGCTAAACACTGTCGCATTTAAGTCTTATACTCTGTAAGACGATTTTCGCCTTTATAAGAGCTCTTTAGTTCTTTTTTCTTTTCGCTCTTGCTCTACAGTATTACATAGCTTATAAAGATACAATGTTATAAAGCATTTTTACAGAATGTTCTCCTAAACTTTTGATTGCTGCAATTAAGAAGCAATACCTCGAGAGATGTGATAAGCATTGGCAAACTCCATGAAAAACATCTCATATTTGTACAGATTTTCTATACTGATATACAATTGTATATAATTATATATACAATTAAGTAAATACGTGTAAGTAAATATATACAATTGTATATAATTATATACAATTGTAACAAAACAATTATATATATATATATATACATATGTTTTGTTACAATGATTTACACTCTCAATATAATGCATAATTATGCATAAGTAAAATTCTATTTAGAATTATAAGTTTTTTAAAAATTAACGTAAAGAATATTATTTCTTTTTACATTTACATCTTCTAGATTAAAGTGTAGGTAAAATTCGAAAGTCATTAACGATAATATTTGAGATATATCATTCTAAAGATCTCAAATAATTAAAACCATATAATGAGACTGCAGCCAAATATCTGTCAAATTGGCAATGTTTCTTGTAAGAAAAGTGCGTTTCCTTTGAACCTCCTATCCGCTTGTCTATCTTTCGTTTTGTGAGTGACGAGTGACTTTGTGTTAAATCGCCAGTAATCTATTGCAAGGTTACGAAGAAGAGAGTAACGTGGCGTGTGTCGGACGTTTTTTTTTTTCGAAATTGTCCTTTCGCGATGGGATGCTGCGGGGAACTGCGGGGCCGGTTACCGTTGCACTAATTGACGTGTACTTGTCAGTTTTACCACGGTGAGCTCTAATTACGTGCTTCCCCTCAGCCACTTTACGCTCGCGAGCTCATTGAGAATGCGTACGTCGAAAGCGCATCGTCCGCTTTTCGTTGCGCTTCTATTCTATAAAACGGTACTACAAAATTATAGTACAGTACGTTTACGTACTATAAAAATGACCACAATCGCGAGATTTTACCGGGCATTTTACAATGCTAGTTTATGCAGTTATGACTGGTTCCACTCCGCGGCGAAATTATGTGCATTTTCTCTCGGCAAGCGCCAACAGTCGGCATCGGAGGAGCTTATTTACGACGGACTGCTGTAAAATAAAACTGTTAATGAACTCTAATTATATTATAAATGTCGATTACAATCATTGGGAGTTAATAATCTTGACACACGAATTGTTAAAAGTAGCTTTTTATTTGCTTTTCGCCTTGCGTGCCATTTTTATATTCTTTTATTTTCAAAACGAATGTAAATATACCAGGATTTCATATATTTGAATTAAAAGATTTTGTGTATTTTCTTTTAATTATATATGAGAATTATATATGAGCACTTTCATTTTACATTTAATTATATATTAGTTCCGTGAAGTAGTCAATAAGTAAATTGTAAGGGATACTAACGGGGTTTGAATGAAGTTATGTATTATTTAAATGATATTTATGCATAATTTGTTATATGAGGCATCCGGTTGTTGTTCCTATTATAATAATAGTTTAATTTAGAAAATGACTACTTTATCCTCAGAGGTTGAAAGAGACAAGAATTCTTCAAAGCTTTCACCACTTCCCTTTCTTGTTATTCGGCGCTGACTTCGTCGTGCATAGCTTAGTAAGTGGTTCCCTCTATGGCAAAATTTTGTACTTGTTTTTGTCCTGTATCCTGCACCCTCGTCCTGGCAGGATGTGGTTCAAGTTTTGTTGCGAGAAATGCAGTTTATAGTCAGCTGAAAAATATTATGATGAACGAATATGTGATTTTAATGTATTTAAAAATATGATTAATAAGTTTTACTTTAAATTTTACTGTTTAAAATTATTAAATTTTATTGATTTAACTGCGTACCGTGATAGGGATCTTCTTTTCCATCTGTTTTTTTGTTAAACTTTTTAAATTGTATCTAAGTAAAAGTTTTCTCGATACACAGTTGTTATTAGAATGGTTTTATGAATATATAGTTCTGACTCTAAGAAACGAAGCAAAATTGTTTTAAAAATATTATAGACAGATAATAATAAAATACATGAATAGTTGTATCAACTAGAGATATTTATGACGATGTAACAAAATATATGTCTAGGCAATGTAATTTATGTATAAAATCCAAATTAAAAATATGTGATTAATTTTTATTCAGACTTTATTTATACGCACATTTTAATCATTATTCTTTAATGATTACTCTTAAAGATTCATATTTTTTTTATATTTTAGCATTGATGAAAATGTTTTGCTGACAAAGAACTTACTTCACATGGGGAACTTTTAGTTTCTCGTACAGTTCTTAGTTCATATAGTTCTTACAAACAATAATATTTCTGGCACACATCGTATACAACAGAATGAGAACGAAACCTTGTCCGAAGATGATCGCCGCGATTTTCATAGGATTACAATACGTTTTCCTCGTGGCCTCTTGTCCTTTCACCCACCGTCTTATTCAATCATCGATCGACCGAAGAAACAATCGTCGGTCAGACGCATCGTGAATCACAAGTATAAAGGTCATTGTGAAAAGTGCAAGTAAGCAGGCGGAGATGGAGATCGCATTAATAGAGATGTGACACGTTGCCGTTGTATTGTGGGGCTCTCTTTTCATGCTACCGCAACATATATCCTGCTTAAGTGAATGCCAAGGCCGAGTCCGTCTCCTTAGCCGAGAGTCTTTAATGCGGCTCGTACGCCAACGGTCGTGGCGGACACCTTTATTTAATTATAATACGCGTCTCCGTCTAAGCGTGTCTCCTTCATTTAATTACAATAGCAC
Organism: Crematogaster levior; assembly: GCA_901521435.1. Lineage (NCBI taxonomy): Eukaryota > Metazoa > Arthropoda > Insecta > Hymenoptera > Formicidae > Crematogaster > Crematogaster levior. Next base: position 86,979 of record CABEGB010001369.1, read on the forward strand.
GACGCATGTAGCGCATAACACGTAGACAAAGTAATTGCCGGTTACCGTGAATAGGGTTGTTCTCTCGTTTCTTTTTTTTTTGTTCTAACCCTCAGCAACATTTGGTATCCGTCGGATATCTCACCGTACGCGCGAGTCTTTTTCACGCATTTTATTACTCCACGATAGGCTACACATGTATATATGTGCGCGCGTATCTAAATCCTGCTGGAGGCTCGCCTATTGTGGCTGTTACATTGCCGTTAATGGCACTTCACAATGTAATTTGTGGTTCCGATCCTGTCCTCCTCCTCCTCTACCTCTTCTGACTAAAAAGCGACAAGTCTTTCATGGATGCGAGTAACGAACACGTATGAAAAGATTAATCGAGCTATAACGAATTATCGAGATACAAAACTTGTCAAATCCGTTCGTTGCGAATATCTCATAATTTTGAGTAATTCCAATACTTTCCAACGTACTAAGAATTAAAAAACTTTGTATATGCGTTTATCATTTAATTTCTAATTATGTATCTTACATTGACAAATATAAAACGTTTAATTATATAATTATCTTTTTTTTTTTTACAAGGTTTATAGCGACAAGCATAACAGAAAATCATACAATATATATATTCAAGCTCACGGCATTTTTTATTTATTTATTAAGTTATCTTCATATCCTCTGTGTTGATAACTCTCAAGTATTTTTTAGTGTATTTAGTGTATTATGTTTCTCAAATTCTTTATTATTATTTTTATTATTTATTTCTATTACCGTTAAATGCGAGAGGAAACATGGCAAAGTATCGTTACAAGAAAATAAGAAGATGCACGAAACATGCAGGATAACAGTTGAATATAAATGACATTTGATGTAAAATACTGATATTATTCGATTATTGATATTATTCAATTGGAAATTCGTGATCACGCGTAATTAGTAAATGTGGTTTGTGACATATCAAAATATTCGAATCACGGGATTGGTCTCCACCGTAAAAGGTCCGATCTCAATTTGTGGAAATTATGTCGCGCGTGTGATCTTCGATATAAATTCGCATGACACGCGAATAAGATTATCCTGTGCCTGCAGGGCGCTAAACGGCAGCCCAGCACTTAAGCGGATAGCTCAAGTACTCGCCCTCAGGGTGCTTCCGCGACGATCGATCTTTTGATATGCCTGGACGTGAGCCGCCACCAATAAACGACCGAAAAATGCGACTGTTTGCGAGAGGGGACGAAGATAGTTCGTTCAGTTTTTGTGAGGAATTATAGGGATCTCATCGCGGTGGTCACCTCCGGCAAATGATTAAGAGTCACGGTAAACTTCATTATTTCGTAGCTTGTACGACAGCAATTGCATGATTTCATTTCCGTACCTCGGGCAATGTAGACTTGTCTTTATCTTTTGCCTTCGTTTTATAAGGAGTAATCTTTTGTTTATCGAGATTCTCTATTTATTATATATATATATATATATATATATATATATATATATATATATATAATATGTAATATATATATTATTTTTGCATCTACATGCATTACGCCAAAATTCTATTACGCTAAGATTCTGATATAATATTTCAGAAATTATTAAAATAATTTATTATGAAAAAAAACTGAAATCTACAGTCGTGGAAAAGTATTCTGTTGTAAATGTTATAAATGTTACCTTTTTATCAGCCGAAAATAATAGATTAAAGAATGAGAAAGTTACAGAGGGAAGAACTAAAAGAGAAATTAATGGAATGACGTTATTTCTTTTTAGATAAAATCTTGTACATACATGAATTTCATTGTGATTGATTGACTACAAAAAATTTGGAACAATCTTAGACGCTAAAGCTAGTTTGCCATTGCATGTGCATATGCCACGACTATTAAATGTAATGCATATTTTTGTAAAACAATTCAAATTCAATTTAGTACTAATTGTATTTATATGAAACAACAGGTATGAATGCCGTTTTTATTTAATGTGTCACAACTGGTTATAAAAATACAAGGAATTATTAAAAATGTATAAATCAAGTGTATAAATAAATATTGTGATCTTTCCATATTTTATAATAATCTTTATATTAAAAATTATTTTTTTTTCTTCTAAAACATATCTTCCGTTTTCTTTTATACCACAGCAATTAGGCTTTCAGTTTAACTAGGCTATCACACAAAATGTGTTCCTTATGAAATTTTACAGTCGACGTGTCACCATAAATTTTGTGTGTACGGGTCACGGGCGGCGACTTTAGGTTTAAGTGGGAAGAGAGAATAAACAGAGAGAAAGGGGAAGAGATAAAGAATGAAAGAGAGACAAAAGTCAAAGGGGGAAGAAGAACAGGGAAAAAGAGAGAAAGAGATGCGAGAGTGTGGAAGAAAGGCTGGGAGAGCAAACGAGAGGAGAGCTGTTTATCTTGCTACCGGCGGTACGTATCGGTCAATATGTGCCCAGCCTCTGAGCACACAGACTGCATACGTGGATACATAGGTTCCAATTCCTCCTCCTCTACCTCTTCTTCCTCCGGGCGCGACCGCGGTGGGGGAGGGCGGCGGCGGCAGTGGCGGCGGCAACGACGGCGACGGCGACGAAGGAGGATGATGAGGTGGCAGGCGGTGGTTGCCCGTGGACTTGCACATTACGTACCGCATTATGCGCGTACACAGGGAGCCTTATCTGCGCGGGCACGTCCGGGTAATTTAGTCCGGCACTCCTCACGACGTCACTTCTTCCCTCCTCCTCGTCTTCGGCGCTCTTACATCTTTCCCCCTCTCTCTCACTCTCACGGCGGATTCTTCCTTCCATCTGCTTCTCGTAAAAAAAGCGTTAAATACGTCATTGTGGCCAAAGGTAATAAGGGCTACCATTGTCAACCGAGCTGCATCGAGATATCGTAATTAGAGTGTCGACGATTGATGACCGCATACCGTGACCGTGTGTACGAATGATGTGATCGAAGTGTTGCAACGCCGAGTCGTGTCTGACGTACCTTGAGCCGTTTTCGGAATAATGCTGTAGGGTATGATGTCTATATGGGATGCACATACGATACACGAACAAGTTCGCTATCTGAGAGGTTGATCGATGTCTTTCGTGCTGGACGCGTAACGTCAAATGCAATCATAATTTATTTCCCCAGAAAATTACAGCATGATATGATAATTTCGAGACATGGGGAAAAGTTGATCTACTATTAGTCAGTAGTATCTAATTAGTGTTAGTCTGCATTTTGACTTTAAGTATTTTTATAGTTAATAATTGAATAATTGGATAAGAGACTCTCGAGTGAAATTAATGAGTAACAAATAAAAAGGGCTTTGAGAGTTCTGCACGGTCTACGGTACATAATTTAACGTAATGTCGATCTTTATTAACTAGTAAAAAGCACGAAACATTTTAAATTGATTTTTAATTATGTTTGTTCTTCGTATTGAACTCTTAAACCTCTTTTATCTGTCACTTGTTATTTATTTTTATAGTTCTTATTTTTCTATTTATGCACAAAAATAATATTCTCTTTAAAATTCTTCTAAAAATTTAAAAAATTTTTTAAAATTTATAATTAATTTTCTTAAAATGTTGCATTGTCTAAGAAAAAATTTTTGCCAATAAAAATATTGTTGCACTTTGTTTTAATTTATAAATTAATTGCTAAAATTGCAATATATAATCGCTAATATTATTAACCGTACATGTTTACAAAGATACGGGATGTTAACTATTGCTAATAAAAAAAGTCTTACACATCTTCATGTGTAACAAAAAATTTTGTTCGACAAGCATAACAATTATAGTTTGAGTGATCAGTATCTTAAAAAAGAGGTATCGAAATGTAAATTATAATTATATTATAGATCGTTTACTCTTTGCAGCTGACTCTGATGAATGATAAGTCGTTGTGCAATACTACTTGAAAATATTAAGAGCTCTTTTCACGTCTAAGGAGTTGGCGAACAAACTTTATATTGGTACTTAGTACTCGTGACTAAAATGAACGTTATTTATGGAACAAGCTGCTATTTCGAATTCTGTAAGCCATAATTTCACAGTTTTTTTTATGATGACTTGAGTAACGGTAATCTTCTTTGTCGCGTGTACGCAGTTAGTTAATGAATTTCTTTAATTCGATATCAGCCTGAAGCCGAATAAAAGAACGAATTATTACTCCGGCAGGTGCGACAGTGCTCGCTGCCAATGTATAGGACTTAATATGTTTGTCGCACACGAGTAAAAATGATAATGTTGCAATGTTTGGTTTTGTATAATTTAATTGAGAGAAAAAAAAATTTTACGATCTTAATGACATAATCGACATATGAAGAAATAAGCCTAAATTATATTGACAGTGGTTTGCTTTCTTTTGTGACTAATATTTATTCATTATTTGTGATATTAAAGTGACTAGTATAAGTATAGAGTATAAATACAAAACAAGCATTGTAGATATTTGCAGTCGGTCGATAGAAGAGTTTCGATTATTTTGTTCACACGCGATCTTTTCGCGTGACATTCTCGAGTTTGTGGGTTCATTCGCTTAACAACGGGTGTGTCGTGTACTTGAAAGTGTATAGCGTCACACATGCATATGCGTTTTGTCGCACTGTGATGCAAATCGGGTAGGTCGCGGTAGGATACGTATGCGCGGTCTTGATTTAAATGTGAAAAGTGGTCCTTTCGTACCACCGGCCGGACTATTGAGGAGAGTTAGCATGTGAAAGGAAGGTATGCCACTGGCAAGGACTCCTCTCAAGAGGTCCTTAAGAACGCCACTTCACCCCAGATTTTTCAATAATCCGTTCGGTCAGGAAGCCAACTTCAATTTTTATTTCTCATTGCATTCCCGCGCGTATGTCTCTAAAAAGAGTGTCAAAGGCTCCATAGATCTCTTCTCACATTTCATGAAATATTCTAAAAAAAGAAAAGGAAAAATAAAGCATCTTTCATTTATGCACACTATTTTATTTATAATATTTTTAATAATTATTTTATTTTTATATTCATATGCTTATTTTTATATTCATATGTCAGTGTATTATATGAATTGAGCCTTTGATGATAATATTGATTTTGTTAGCAACAGTATGTATTAAGTGAAATCTCTATCTATAATTTTCAAACTTGAATATTAAAATTATGCTGATAAATAATTATAGTTGTTTATACTTTTTGTACGTGTTGTATCTCATTACGTTTATGTTCTTGCGTGTTTATATGATTTTACATATATAAATAAATGATTATACTTGATCTTTTTTATTTATGCACATAAATAAAAAATAGATACTGTCGTAGAAATGGCGAATGTTTATGCGGAGCAAAACGCGGGATAATTCTTTTAATCCGAGAATTACTGCATATCGATACCCGTTTATTTCTGAAGAAATAACTGTGTTTGTGTGTGCACATCTCAATTATATCGCAATACGCTCGCGTGCTTGTCATATCGATTTATAAAATATGTCGAAAAAAAATTGTTTGATGAGAAGATGACTGGGCAGGGACGACATACGGATGTCGTGACTTCATTATCCCGATGTTAGTACGAAACGAGAAAATAAAATCATCCGTGCAGTCTTATTTTGTGCTAGGGCATATATGCGCCAGCTGATAGATGGAATGTATATTTAGGAGAGCAATTTCTGCCGTAATCCTCCTGCCTTTCCTTCGTTAGTATAATAACGTACTAAAAAAAAAAGAAACATTTTTATATTATTAGCTACGAACGCTGCGTATTTATGATTGCTGTTGAACGCAAGATTCAATTGGAGCCGAAGTACTTATTCCGATGATGGTTGGATTCGATGAATTGCCATTACGCTGTCGTTGATAAGCGCATGTGCTGATTATTTACGATCCAATCTCATTTTTCTGTTCTTTCGATATCTGCATCGTCGTTGGGATAATAACGCTTGATGTTGCACGACGTATGTACGTCGAGACCGGGAAATCGGACTTTCTAACTCGAGTTTTTAAACGGAGCAATCGCGCGATAATATGCAAATGACATTTCGAATCGTTTGCATCTCTGATAGGCGCCTTCTGCGTTTTGCATCCTGCGAGATACGAACCTGAGAAAAATACTCAGCAACGATGCTCACGTGTGACGCATCGATATTCTCGTCGGCATGCAAATTGGATGGAAGGGCATATGTGGGAATTTTCGGGATTTCTCACACACGGGATATGCCTGGGCCTTACTGGGTTAAAAGACGGTGTGACGAGAAACAGTAGGAAAAAAATTATTGTGCAGCCGTCCCCCTATCGACGGTCCCTCGGCCTACGGGGGTTGCGTTCCGACCGTTTTTCTGCGCCGATGTCACGGCGGTGCATAAGAACTGCCGCTAATTATACGAGAACATATACCTGGTCCATGAGATATAATATGCTAAACTCGTGGCATTATGCGCGTGACAACTTGGGTACACGCCAGGGACAATGTTGGGAAGTGGGTTGCGCCTACCTGAAGCGCAAGCGGCGTTACAGACAATGCCGCACGTTAGAATATGTAGAAAATTCTATTTCCGGTTGTCGAGTAGTATCACCTCGACGTCATGGTTCGTTAGTCGTCTAGTTCGGATGGTCCACTCAACATTGCTATGTCGAATAATTCTTTTCTTTGACTTTCAATAGAATATCTTTATCGAAATTGAGAACATGTTCTATTCGTCTAGTGTATAATGTGTTCGATAATAGCTAGAGAAAAAAATAGAAAAAGAGCGGAAGAAATAAAAGCAATGCAGAGCAAATATAAGAAAAAGATTATTAATGAAATTATAACAAAAATAAAAAAGATAATTAAAATGATAAAAACATTGAAAACAGTTTTCAGTTAATTGTTAAGAAAATAATAAATTATTGATAAAAATTGAAAGATATAGTAACATATAATAAATACAGATTTTGTTTGTATCAGTTTTTCTTCTTTTTTCTCGGTATAAAAGTTTTTATTACGAAATTTGTTATAATCTTATTATAAAATTGTTTACTAAAATAATTAATTAATTATATAATATATAATTAATTATGTGTGTACTTTAATTAGGTATATATTTTTATCTCCCTGAAATGTTCTTTCATAGTGTAGCGTTTTACAACTCTAAAGTCATCGATAGACTCGAGGAGGTCATAATATAATGTTATACCACACGTGTTTGTCGCCTGTATTCATCTTTCGGTACCGTACGATCGATCATCGAACATTGAATCGAACCCTTTGTACAACACAACACCGCTTATAAATCCATTCTGCATCGATCCACCTTGTATGAGGGCGTGCGTAGCAGGCAGTCCGGGTTAAAATGACGATTATGCTTCTGGATTGTGCTTTCGGGTACAGGTATGCGCGTACACACGTCCGCAAAACAAGCATCGCGCTTTCGAGAACGCGTTAACTTTTTAAAGTCGTCTCCCTTTTGGACTCTATCTCTCTCTCTCACCCTCTCCAAATGAAATCGCGTTCGTGCACAATACACGTCAGAACGACAGAACGAATCGAGTCTGCAGGCAAACAGAGAAAGAGTCACTATGAGCTGCCAATGAAATATACGATTACGAGCCGCACGAGGACCAGAGGTCGAGTAGGGATTCATAGATCACCGATTGGAAGCACATAGGGCCCCGTCAATGGGATCGGCGTCACTTCGGGTTACAAAAGGCGCAGGTTCCACACTGGCGTGTTCGTAGGGGCTCGTTAACCCTAAAGGCGGGTTTGCCGGTCCCTTCTCAGGTTGCCTAGGTGAGTCACGATGGGATGCCAGGATCGAGTGCTCGATCAGTTTCCTCAGAGCTTCGCGAACCTCATCTTCTCTTCGTTATTGCGCGAAGTTCGTTCATATGTTCGAGAGCGATTAGTTTTAATCGGTGACGCTAATACAAGAGATATAGAGTGAATATATTCTGGAAATAATAAGAAAAAAGTGATTCAAAATGTACTGCAAATTAGTTTGCTTCTAAGCAATAGATGTTACGCATAAAGTCGCACTGATAGAACGTTAGACGAAATTCACTTTTTCTAAATGGAAAATTTTATAAGTTACAAGAGACAAGTTTTTTCGTTGCGGTTTTAACTAGTGTTTTAAATGTTGTCTCATAATCCATCGTTCATTATCATTCGGATTATCTTCAGAAAGAAAAAAGAGGAAGAAAGAGAGAGTTTCTGATTAAATAACTCAAATTCGTAGATGCCACATGAACGTTTTGGCAGAAAATTTGTTTATTATTTAGTTATTAATAAAATGATTCGAAACGATAGAATATATTAATATTCTGAGATCGATAATATTCAAGATAAGGAGAAGAAAGAGTGAGAAAAAGAAGAAAAATACAACGAAAAGCAACATACGAAAGAAAAATTGTGACTAGACTGAAATTATATCTTCATTAAAAAGAATGAATTATGAAGATGTGAACGAGAGGCACTCGTGGATGAGTAAACGAGAAAGAGAACGAATGAGACAGACACAGGTATGAGTGTTGCATTGTGAATATGGAGTATTGTGTGTCAAAATGCACGAATGAAGTGATGAATAAATATCAATAATTATTTGTATCGTTAATTAGTTGTCATTAATTTCACTTGATTTCTCATTGCCTGTTTTTGTTACTGAAAACCATTTATTTGCAATTGATCAGCGATGTAGCTATTTAATTTCAGTTGAATTAGTAACTTGAAATACATGCTACTTCAATTCATCTAGTTGATCTCAGCGCAGCCTACTATATAATTATAATCTCTTTTGGCCTGAAATAAACGTTCCCATCGGAAAGTTGCAATTAACGGAGAATTGCAGAGGATTTGTAAGATCTGACGCTATACAGATACTTATTGCATATATCAGTGAATGTATTCGTATCCATGAGACGATACAACGTAGCGAGAATCATCAAGAGAATGCAGCAAAAGAATCTAAGTGGCCGGTTGGGCAGGAGTGTGAGTAAAATTATTGCACGGTTTATTGCATAATAAGTGCATGATTGATGCAACTGTTTGAGGAGGCCAGTCGCCTGGTCGAGCGTATTTACGATGTTTGTGTTCGCGGTAGAGCATTGCGGTATTCCACGTTGCAAAATTCACGTCCTCCGCGAGATAGATCTACGATCTCTCATCGCGCCCACTTGCACGGGGCTCTACTTCGTATTCTTTCGTCCCCGTAAACGAGCCGTGTGCACAAGAAGTCTACCTACGACCCGCTACAGAATGTGGCTCACGTACGTTAAATACGGGCACGTGGAGCGTGCCGCTCGCTACTTTGTGCCGTGATACGATGAAACGGCGCACCGCGCGTAAACCACTCGTGTTATGGCACAGCCTCGGAGAAAACGGTTCCGATCCGTGTGCGGTTGGACGACGTGCCGCATTTATGGCGTGCGGTTTTACAACGGGAGACAGAGAGAGAGGGAGGGACGAGCTTTTGCACAACTGATATATAAATACCGCGAGGTTACAAGCGCGCGATCCTCCGCGCGGATAAGAGCGCCGTTAATTTTCATGCTCTCGCGAGAACGGGAGTCGAGCGATGGCATAATCAGAAAATCCTGCCTCAGATGGAAACACGCGCGGTTCCAAGTGTACATGGTAATTCGTGGATAGGAACGGGAATGTGCATTGTTAGCCGTTATCCCTCGAGGGAGTTCCGTCTTCGCCATCATCCTCAGGAACGACAAAACGCGAGCCACAACATTTCAAGCGCAGTATCACGACAAATCAAATTTAAAAAAATTTTGAGAATACAATTTTATTAGGTGGCAAGATAAATTCATTTTTTTATATTGTTAATTCCTTTGATTTGAAACGGTCAAAAGAAAACTTGTCTTTTAGAGTACAGATTTAGCATACGTAAAGCTGGTAGCAATATTATACCGGTATTATACATGTAACCGGTATTATACATACCAGTAAAACACAAGTTCTCAAAGAAGAATTTATTTCCGTTTAATATCTTACAGAATTTATTGCCTTAGAAGTGAATGCATAGCAATGTACGCGATCTTACCAGCCGGCATTACTGCCTACGTACGTGTCAACTCGAGACAACGAGCTTTCAACCTTTTGTACACGTGACAGCAAAGCGCACCACGAAATGCATGCGTAGGCGTACGTTTGTAACCTGATCCACGTAGAATTTGTAGCTGCATGATCGATGGAAAAAGTATAAGCCGTACTTGCATCTAACGGAGAGGTTATGCATTTTATAGACTTAAGTGTTATGATTCTAGTTTTATAGCGAAATGAACAACTTTGAGCAAAAATGAACAGAATGATAAAACACAGAAAGTAATAAATCCATAAGTTATTGTATAAGTTGCAGTTAAATTTATTATCATGAAAAATTGTGCGCATTATATTATTATATTGTGCAAAACAATAATGATTAATTTTAATGTTATTTTTAATATCTGCCTTAAAAGTAAAACTAATAATCTTAATAACTTATAATGAAACATCGTAATAAAATCATCTGAATAGTTTTTCATTTAATTAATATGTGTATATTTAATTAATATGTGATTTTTTTAAATACAAATACTTGAGAGTGAGAGACAGAGAGAGAGGGGGGGGGAGGAAGAGGGGAAGGTACATGCAAATTTCAAACATAATAATAAATCGTTACATTATATTCTCTCGTCATTGCCAAAATCTTGAGTCTCACAATGTACATCATTGCTGTGATGTACGTTAAATGCTGTAAATACGTACGTGTATACGTACAATTCATCATGTAAGTTCGATGGCCCTGCAGGCAACATCATCCGACGTAACATAGAATTCTACTTTAGAAATCTTAAGTATCGTTGTACACGCCATGTTTCTCTTTTTTCACTGAAATATAATGAGATACAGTAGTAATAATTATATTATGCAATTATCATAAGGTGTAATTATTGCATGTAGGATAGATCTTTAATTCTGTATTGATCTATTGGTATTCTTTAAGAAACTAGTTTGATAGAATTTAAAAAATTTAATTGGGAAACTCCTAATCTTAAAATTTATTGTCACACATTTTTAAAATCTAATTTAAAATCTGATTTATTACTTACCGTGCCATTTACTTACTATGAGATGTACAATTAAGGATGTCTTAGAAAATTCACGTGTAACAGAAGACGGAACGACTTCTGACTTCTTCGACATTTTTTTCGTTGCTCCATGCTGAGGATGCATATTTTCGCGTAAACAGGTTGGAGCTGCACCGAGAGGATGTTTATGAGATGGCATCATATAATTGCGTCCGTATACATATTTTATCGCAGGATGCATCAATCTGTACACGCAGGATGTAAAGACATAGAGCCAATAAGTAAGACGTATGAAGAAAAATTATGCGCGCGCTTCTTTTCGAGTTAGCTTAAACGGCGACTGGCTTTTTGTCCGCGTCGAGAAAGATTACGAAGCATGCAACTCACAACCGTCGACTCGGTAACAAGGAGTCCCCTTGTATGCACCACACGAGTCGTACTGGAGTACGTCTCAATCATTCATTTACGAGTACCACGTGGTGGCATACCGGAGGACGCTGTTCCGACTGTACATCAAGCAAATTGTGCTCTATCGTTAGAATGAAACTTTTTCATAAAACTTGTTTTATACATTTCCCGTATTATTACAGTACATATTAGAAATCGAGCGAGTGATTACGGAATGCTGGCAACAGAACTTTTGAATTAATAAAGAAAGATATAAATATCCTCGATGAAATTATATGTTATAAAATTACGCCTCTGGCAATATAGCAAATATTAATTTGTGATTGGAAAAATATGAAAAAAGAAAACAGATTAATAGGCGAATTAAGTATTATAGAATATGGTAGAAAATCAAGTTTGAAAATTCTATTGCTTCAAATGTGAAGGCCTCATGAACCGATTAGTATGATGCTGAAGTGTTATGTATATTTCAATGTATAATTATGGTGAATGTACCGTAATAATAATATGCTGCTCATAAATTATTTATAAGTGTTATTTCCAGAAATATTTTATTAATCACTCGTTTATATACTTAATTTGTCCTGATATTGACATCTATAATTAATCCGTAATTACGATAAGATGTTCCAATTACTTAAATTACTTTAAAAAGTTTAGATCGAATTGAATCTTTTTAGTAAGGATTATCGTTGATAGGAAATCCTGAATGATCGGTATTTTTACGAATCGATATAAATTGATCGAATATCTAATAATCGTTAGACGGTTTCGATTGGAATTCTGCACAAGCACTTGAATCTAGTCTTAAGTACGTACGTATCGACGCAATCTTCCAAAGTAGACACTTGCTGGCTCACTATACTCTACCGATGTTTTCTTACGGATCCGCTTATATCCCATGGGTCCATTTACTTTGCGACGTCTACAGGCACTCAGGCGCACATTTTGCAGTAGCCATTCGGCTATATCGTTGTGTGCATACCATCTATTTAAAATTTATCAACGATACTGGTAATGCATCATGTGTCATGCGCGCCGCCGAGTGTCCATTCAAGTTTTTCTTAGTTTAACTTATCGATTGATTTATGTTTAGTACGGATGAATGAAGTTTCTTGCATTCAGGAACATGACTTATGAAACTTACTATACTGGATAATACAATTATATCGAGGTAGACTGTGATTAAATAGAAATAAAAATTTAACGAATCAACATAAGATTTTTATTTATTTCAAAATTGGTAGATTATTTTAATTACTGCTCAATTTTTGGCCAATTTTTGTAAATTATTAAATAAACTAATAAAGGATAAGATTTGGAAGAAACTTTTTGTGCTTTTTTTTAATAATAGTTGCACGAATCTAGATTTAAATAAAACGAGAAAAAAGTTGAAAAGAAAAGTGATTATGTGACTCCATTTTAATGTGATTGTATTTTGATGTGACTGAAAAGTATTCACTCATTTATGTTGTTCGCCGATAAGAATTGTACAGTAGAAAGATTTTATAAGATAATATAGCAATGTACCAAATATAGCAGTGAATTACATGAATCACATCCGCATCGCGTGCAATATAATCTGAGCACATCTGTATATATATATATATGTATCACGTGATGATAAGTCTGTGTATAAGACTGAAAAATTAGTCAAACGAGTATAATAATCAAGTGACACGATGATAAAATTTGATTTTGAATGATGACAATTTTGAATGGTAGCAATAATATTGATTTGAGAGATTTTTGATTACTGATGTTACTGATATTAATAAAATTGATTATTACTGATATTAATAAAATTTGAAATTAAAATTGTATTTGAATCATTATATTTAATAATATCAGTTTTAATAAACAACATTCTGGTTATTAACATTATTTTCATCTTAGAGTGAAAATTTGACTTAAAATTATAATTACAATCATTATAAGAAATGTCAAAATGTTACGAGAAATGTTGAAATGTTATCTTACGTTGATATTAGAGATAATAGAAATAATATAATTTTTTGTTAAATTTATGTTTTCTTTTTATATTGATTAAAATTTATTATGTATCTATTTAAATTATATGTTTATGAATAGAGAAAACGGATATAATCAATACCGTTTCAACTACTTTCCGCCATTTATCCTATCAGTCTTCAAAGCAATATTTATAATCATTACATTTAAATCGTACATGATTACCGGAAATATTTCAAGTCTTTCTGGATTATTATCTTCTCTCTTTCTTGTCGGATGTAAAATACGAATAAAGTTACAGACACATAATAATTGCACTAATTATAAGTGATAGAAGAAAACCAGTAGAATACAGGAATGTAAGAGTAGCTTTTTAATGTGTATAATAATAACCGATAATTAGCATATGATAAATCGTATTTAGATAATTGAATATCAAATACCCATAAATCAAATTCTTTAATTTGTCTTTCAAAAATGACTTTTTATGCTATTTTGCATAAGTTTTATAGCGATTCCGTAAAACAATTATGAATTCATTTTGTTTATTTATAAAACGTGCGTTTTAAAATGACAAAACTAATTAGATTAAACATAAAGAAATATTTGACCTTTTAAATATATACTTCAGCCTTCAAGATATTATCTTGATTTCATTTCTTAACCTTTTTTTTTTAATGCTAAAAGTCAGTTCAGAAACAATTATAATAATAACATTGACAATAAATCGTCCGACAATAATTATTCAAGAAAGTTTTTATTACATAAATAAACAAACTATATTTTTATAATGTATCTTATAGGATAAAATTTACATAATTTTTATAATAGTATATTATCACATTTTTTAAAATTGAAACAAATTAAAAATAATCTTATTTTTATAGATTTCATCAATACAAACTCTATATTGGAGTAAATATTTATACATTAGTATAATTTTACTACTTCTATTATTGCAAAACACATTATGGTATCGAGAATTATTCTATTATATATCTCAAGGACCATCAATGAGAAAGATATCAGTTAATGATATTTGTTTTTTGATTACAAACGTCTAAGGAAAATATGAAACAACATATTTTATGATATTATCGAGCAAATAATGCAAATAATGTTACAGCAGTTAAATATATAATTTTTAATTTTATTTTTATATTTTTATTATTTTATATTTATTTGACACAAATTTATTTATTCCTGACAGAATATATGACTTTGGAGAAAAATCATTTTGTCAAATATATTTTAAGGTTTTATTATATCTTTAAGTATACTTATATATATTTTATATATATTTACTTTGAATTTTCGACACGTCAATATAGTTGCTCACACTTCGATCCTCAAGTTGAAGGATCGGAGTCATGGTGATTCAGCTCTTTCTTGCCCCTACGATCGGTTGACGCTACCAAACCGGTCCTGCAACGGGTACTGGACCATCAGTGAGAAATGGTAAGAGGAGAAGGAAGGATCTTCGAACTTTGCCTGACGTCACCGTTGAGGTCAATGTCACCTCGTCGAATCAGTGCAAGAACTAACGTAACCATTTGCGCAATAACAACCGAATTTAAAGTTTGATAACCTGAATCTTTTAAAAGAGAATTTAAATATATATTTTTTTTCAATAATAAGTGGAATAGAGCTATTGCATTACCTACTTATAAAATTTCTCTCTAGATTTTTAACTTAAAGAATAATTATTTAAAAAAGTTTAGCTGTGTAATCTAAGCATATATCACGAGTAATGTTTTACAAAGCTCAAATGCAATTAAAATATGTATGAAGGATAAATTTTGTATATATGTGTGTATATATATATATATATATATATATATATATATATATATTGTTCTGAAATATATTTTGACCGTTAAATAAGTTGCGAACAACTGGTGAATTTCACATTTTCTGGCATACTGTCAGAAAAAGATCCTTGCTTCTAATTTTATGATTCTTCTGCCTTGACAATCACTTTGATCTGAGAATGATTACATCGAGAAGTTCGTTGTCCTACTTTCAACCCTCTCCATGATCCTGCGCTTCCCCGATTCATCCCCCACTATTGGATTCTGATCCTCCCCGATGCGGAGAGGGATAACGGGAGGAAAAGAGCGAGAGAAACAACCTCCACGATCAATACGGTAATGACGCCCGCGCCGCGATGTTACCATGCTAAATGTTTCGCTGTTTTATGTTGTGTCCTTGGCTCTTAGATTTTTTTTTAATTCGAATTAAGATGACCGATATGTCGGCCTTCATCTTTTTTTTTCGTTATCTTAAACTGCGAGAAATGACATTTTGCTTATGTTTGCAAAATCAATATGCGTAAAGTCAATATGCACTGACATATAATCACGTTATCATTAGTCTAATTAAATATTAAAAATTAAAATGGAATATATACATGAAGTCACGAATTCTGAATGCTATAATAAAGATATTATTTTTTCTCATGAAAATGTTTTCATACATAAGAGAATTGAAACATAATTAACATTTATGTACTGTCCGAATAACTATACGTTTTGCGAGAGAAAAATATATTAGAAAATAAATTGAATGTGTGACTCTTATGATTTGCTTGATTTTCTTTCTTTTACGAGATTTTGCCATACAAATCACAAAATAATAATCGATCGAGCTTATCCCCGGAAAATTGGTCCGGTAAAAGAGTGCTAGCTAATCAACATCCACGACGAGCTGCTAAGTCTCCAGAGTCAGTGGCGGACAGCCGTAAGTTTGCGGATGCTTTGGGATCGTACAATGAAGCGTTTCCTTTCTATGAGCAATGAGGCGAAAAATTGCTGACCTCCTTCCGCCCCGCGTCGCCGATTGGTTGGTCGAGGTTACCTACGATCGTCCCAACCCCTCACACGATTTTCCAATATCTCATCCCCATTTTCCTCACAGGAACGATTTCGTCTTGTTATGAATCCTTTCGATGATATGATATCGTTAATAAAATAAAACATTTTTTAGACTTTATTTGTATTATGTAATTATTATAGATGAGCACAGATCGTAACAGTTTATCATAAAATTATTGAAGTTGTTTCAATTCATTGATATATAATATTGATAAAGTGGAGAATATCAATATACGATATTTTGAAATAAAATAGAGAAAATTATTAGCAATTGATTTTGAAAAATTTATGTTTAAATACTATATTTGATTTTTTTATGTATATAGAATTATACCTGAATTTTTATACCTGAGTTTTCTATGACGATAAAGAAAGTACTGGGAAGTTAATAATAATTTATAAAAATAATTTATTCATCCATAACTGTCGCTATCTTAATAGCTTTCATAATTTTCTACGAGTTTTGAATTTGATTATCTGCCTTTCATAAATTACTCTACGGTGGTGCAAGAAACGAAAGATACTTTTATACATGCTCCGTAGCTGCCCACGTCAAAGAAGGTCACGGTCGTGAGAAACAAAGTCAAAGTAGTTCGGAATACCACAGTTCGGGTTGTCGATTAATTTTCTGGTGGCTCTCGCATTTATCGCCTACATTGGTGGGCCGATAGAGGGAGGGGGTTCGGGAGCGTAGAGGACGACGAGGGTGATTAGCAGAGTCCGCATGCGCCGTCTCTCCGGCTTCTCGTTGCAGCGGCAGCAGCTAAGACCGGGGGCGACTCAAACCCCCCTTTTCGCGAGCGAGGGGGGGATGGCCGAGGAAGGGACCGCCGTAGGGTAACGCGCGAGGGGAGGCGCGAGGGGAGGAGGAAGCAAATTAATACGGGCGAGCAAGAGGGTCCAGCTAACGAACGAACCGACGCCAAGTCTAGTGCCGACCAGCGCCGCGACGCCTCGCAATCCTCTCTCCCTGTCTCTTCTCTTCTGTTCTTGCCGTTCTCCGTATTCAACAACAGGGCTATCGTTTGACGAGCTCGGCTCGTCTCAAGCGTCTCGAATCTCGACGACGTTCGGTAATAATAACGCAAAACCGATTGGGTCAGCTTCAGGGTGAGACGCGTCACGTACAAGTGAGCAGTGTGAGTCCCGCGAATCAATGGACCAATCGCCTCACTCTCGCGAGGAGGAAGCCCATCCGTGTCACCCCGTTGAGCGCGATCTTCTCGCGGCGACGGTGAAGTGTGAAGGTATCCTTGCGACGACACCGGCCATGACAGTGAAGGATGGGATTCCTTTTTATCTTTGTTTCATACCGCGGGCGACCGTATGAAAGCGCATGTATGTATCGTGCAAAGAATAACGGTCTTCCCGGGATTCGTTGATGATCTTAACGGTGTCGTGCATTCTTATTTCATATTCTCTATTGAGCAGCGAGATATGTATTTGTTGAAAATAGGTTTTTTTGAATACTAGAATTTTTTATTTTATATGATAGTGAAAACGCGTGGCATGTTCAGCTTTTCATTTTATGTGATTCTCTTTGGCTACATAATTATAATTTGTACGTCGTATGTATTTCGTAAACTATGAAATTACGTTGTTGTTAACTGCGCTGTACAACATATAAATTAAAATATAATATTTTAAATAATACAGATGATGTGTGACACTTTTTCTAATTGGTATACGCGCGCGTGTGCGTGTGTGTGTGTGTGTGTGAATATTTGTTTATTCTAAAATCTGTTTTGGGATAAACATACGCGTGTAAAAGAGCAAAAGGGTGAAACATGCGAATAGAATCCTGTGAGACGAAATGGTAGCAATGAAAAGAGTGTTTAACATGGTGTTAATTAGACTTCACCTCAATAGCGTCATTAACGTAAGCTTTTCAGTAACTTGTTAGCTCCGCTCAGAACGTTCAATTTTTCTCACGCTCCGCCATTTTGCTATTTTATGCCTGCCACGATTACGATCCATGCTAATTTAGTGTGTGCAGTTAAATGAAGATTCCCAACGAGAATAATAAGAATAATTCAATTATTACAATGTGCCAATTACGCAGTCGAAAACAATTAGAGATTATGCTAATTGCAACGTCAGCGCAATATTCTTTTATATATATTTTTTGTTGTCAACTTGTTCTAAATTTAACATCACGTATTCATATTGTGTGATTCATTGTTTCGTTTATTATACATTGATCGTGGATGTTGCATTTTGTTCCTCGCACGTTAATGTATTTAAACATCATCCGCTACTGACATCTATAAACTTCGACTTCCATTCCGCCATGTTTGTACGATGCATCCCTATCCCTTAAGTTATGTGTATATACGAATTAATGTTGCTCGAGATATTTTTCTATGAAATTAATAATGTAAATATTGTTTATATATATTGCATATTTGCACTGGAAATAAATCAAGATTCAAAGTCGAACAAAGTTTGTAATTTTCTAACATACTGCATTATACATACATCGCATTCTTATTTGTGAAAAAGAAATAAAAAAAATTGTAAAATCAATTATTAGATACAGTACCAAATTGGATCTAATTCTCTATCAAAACTCGCATTCATTGCACTCAGTATTTTCTACTATAATCTAACAATTAAAGGATTTCACAAAATAAATAAATAGCGTTCATTCAGATAGTATTTCTCGGTCGAAGCTCTTATTAAGATCCAAGGTCTTCGTGCCGCAGAGACGACGGAAAGTCCCCGTAGTATCATTTTAATTAAACGAAATTCCGCGTGCAACAAAGGGCGGCAAGCCAGCCGGATAATTCGAAAGGGCAGATACGTGCTTCCTGGTTGGTCGAGTTTATAGACGCGGGTGGTGACGGTTGCCGCTGAAGAAGGAGAACGGCGGGGAACGGAAACGGTTCTCTAGGGTTTCCCCGGGGGTAACTAGGCGCTGAAGAGAGACGGTGGAGAGCGGAAAGAGAAAGAAAGAAAGAAAGGCGAGAGTGCGAGAAAGAGGGGAAAGAAAGGGGAGAAGAAGAATAAGAGCGAGACTAGAAAGACAGAGGAGTGAGGGAGAGACTGGAGTGGGATCGATAAAGGGAGTGTCGGTATGAGAATGGGACAGAAGGAACGCGCCAGGGGTGGCTCTCGCCACCCGAAACACGATCTTAAACGGGTCAACGCTGCCGAAAAATCGATTACGCAAAGATTTTCAGGCGCTGAAATTCAACGGGATACATTACAAATTAATTTAATTTAAAAATAGAACGATTTAAAACAGATTATATAATATTTACTGATGTTGGTGGTTCAATTATAACATGTGCTCTCTCTTTATTTTCCTCTAATTGTAATTTAAAAAAAAGGAAGAAAAAGTTAAAGCCAGTTAAGATAACTAACGAGAAAAAATTTTTCTTTAATCGTTTCAAGACGATCAATTATTGGAAGCAGCTACGATCAATAAATAGTTATTACGTTAATTAGTATTTATCGTCGTTGCATTCTTGCACTCGTGAAGCAAATGATATAAACGGGACCCAAGAAATATGATAGAATGCAGATGATAATGAATTTTTTACTCATATAGCGATCATTTGCCGAGATGCTGATGTTCCTTTGATGACCGTTCAATTACATTTCACGGAAGAAACGGCGTAAGGCGAGTTATTATAAATTAAAAAAGATTTACGTTTCGTCGTAAAATAGTCGACGCTCGTACTGTCTGTCTTCTGATCTAACACGCTGATTATTTCAGATCTTCAGATCTTCTGCTGATTACATCAGATCTGTAACGGTCTTCTTATAATTATTACCATACATACGTCGCATGATTATTGCTGTATTATTGCACCATCGTCGGCAAGTTAGTGCCGCCTATCCGCCATTAACCACCCCGCTATTTGTTAACGTCGCGCGGATAAATTTATCGTACTTTAGTGCAAGGCGTATACTTTCCGCAATACGTACCTCCTAATGTCCGTTTCTCCTCCTATCCTCTGGCATGGTAATGGATGGCTGCTGAATATCAGCGGTCAAGATGGGTTGCTGGTCTTCTGGGCAGTGGCGACACTGAGACTTCCTGTAGAACGACGTTGACTAATTGATGCCCGTAGGGTTTAATAATTCAGAACATAATAATTGAAGAGAAAATTGTATGAAGATGGTACGTAACATTTCCAATGTTTTGCAGTCATAAGTTTTGATGTCCGAATAATCATAAAGAATAGTTTTGAAGAAAGTTTGAAAGAAAATGATTAGACTCGAACTTAATCCTTTTCATCCTTTTGCTTATTTATCTAAAACGTCAGTTATATTATGTTTATATTCTACATTTGTACACAATGGTTTGTATCAATTTCGTAAATGTTTTTTATAAATGAAATCTTAGAGATATTATGTTTCTATAAGATACAGAAATTTATTTTAAGGTGAGATCGAATTATTCCGACGTGACGGAGAGTTCACGATTCGAAGTTATATGAAACAGGGGCATCAGCAAGGGATGGGATAATCCTTGCAGGCGGATTATTCGGGATTCTCCTTGGCTTCGAAGTAAAAAGAAACGGGGCCGACGAAGCTCGCCACTTTCTCGCAGAAGCCTCCGCCCTTCTGCCAACTTTTCTTGATATATTGTTCCTTCATCCCTTTTTCTTCCGCCGTTTTACCCTCCTCGCAATACCCAGTCAACGCACGCTTACTTATACGCGAGCGACGGCGGAGCAATTCCTTCAGTTGCGTATTAAAAGTTTTATGTTAATCAATAGGTGTGTTATGAACGAAGTTGTTTCTCGCGTTCAATCACGTTGTTCCTCTCACGTAACAAAAAATATTTTATAAATAACTTAATTTTTCTTTGATCATTTTTTTCACGTTTTTGTTAGATATATCTTATATCTTATGCAAATTGTAGTTAAATAAAAGATTAATTTCAATAAATACAATAAAAGCTTTGTTATCCAAAATTAATCCGATTAAAACGTTTGAATCTATTTTTTTGATAGCTCAAGTGACTATATTTTTCAGAAAGTTTATTTATTACGCAATGTTCTATGAATGTTCCAAATATAAATTATAGCGAGTAAATTATGATACAATAAGTGAGTTGAAGAATTTATATATGAAAGTTTTTTGCATATATGTCAGAAGAGTAAAAGTCATTGTCTGGTTTATAATATCATGCAACAGCTTCGAAATAATGTCTGGCCGTCTTGTTTCGCAACGCTCCTTGCCGGTCCCTCTTTTAACAAGAGTATTCCTCATCTATCAACAGCTTTCTTCCCTTTCTCACCCTTCCCGCGACGTACGCTTTTCCTGGGTAAGATTTATGAAATGGTACTTTGTACAGTTCCATTTTAGCATACGCCTCGATTTACTCTCTTGGGGTAAGGCTGGGTTCCGGCGTCATCTTATTCCGAAAGTTTCGAAGAATATAGCTATAGCGCTGGTACCACCCTTACAGGTTGCCTCAAAAGTCTGGTATTCGAATATAAGGACATTGTAATTTTGTTTATAATTTCTAATTCTTTTTTTAGATTTGTTATCTCAGTTCAAATTGCTATTATACGGTCAGTAAATTATACAATAAATATACAAACGTATTTAACTGATCTTATTGTTTGAGATTGTCAGCAGTTAATTTATAATATGATATAATGATATTTATACATATCATATTTTATATATCATATTTTTTATTCAGAAATAACAAACATACATTAAAGAATATTGTATATCTACTTGCGTTTTACTTAATATTTATAATTTTAACACAAGATACAATGTATGAACAACATAACGTACAATTTTCAATTTTGATTAATATATTAACATTGAAATGTGCACTTTACTGTGCGCGTGCATTGACATGTAGTTACGGTAGCACGCATGTCTGAGGAATCGCATGGCGGTTGGTCGAGAAAGAAGGAATCTTTTGCCGAGGGTTTTCCGTGTGTGAGCGTATAAGAACGCCAGGAACGTAACCACGTATCAGAGAATTCCACGAGTTAGATTTAAGGCACGTTACCAGCGCACCCTCTTGCCACTCCCACATCCACCCCCGAAGTCACATCCATCAAGTCAGAATCTTGATTTCCAAATCTGGCTTACGTGACTTTTTATTCATATTTCGCATTTAGCATGTGCATAAAAAAAAGCAAGTTACTTTACCAATCGGTTGTTATTTTTAACATTGCAGAAAAAGTGTTTGATATCAGTTTTAAAACAAAATTAATATATTAATATACATTTCTTTCTTGATTGAAATTTGTCCAGACTTTGTGATTAATGCTTTAATTGTAGCATAATTATTTTGCAATAATGAAACAAAGTTTGTTTTCAATTACGCAGGATAAATTTTATGTGATATCACCATCTTATTTATTTATTTTTTCATCAGTTTTTTGTATTTCCGAGAATTTGTAGAGATTTCTTCTTGGCGAAGTGTTTTGACCAGACTTGAAAGGAGGGACGCGTGAGGTTCAAACCTCTAAAATAAGACACAGTATAAGGTACTTATTTATAATATCATTGGTCCGCCGGTAGCTACGGATAATTAAAGCCGCTCCCCATCTTGTCTCTTGACCCAGATATTAATTAGACATTCGCGGACGTCGGGCCACCGCAAAATGCTGTCTGGCTGTAACAAAATCGTTTCGCTGCCATTAATCGTTCTGTGTACACGCATCGTATATATCGTTATTCGAAGGAAGTAACGCATGTATAGTAAATATCATCATGCGAAGCAAGATGATAAAGCAGCATTCACACATTGCACAATCGACACATTTATTTACATATTTTTAATTCTTTTTCTCTACTGTTTCACTCGTCCTTTTTCTCAACGACAGATAACTGAACTTCAGGTTGTTTAATAAATTTTAAGCGCCTTTCTTTTACTAATATATGTTTAAAGCTTTTTACAAAGTTATTTCTTATTGAACAGTAAATATCTTGAAAAGAAGATTTATATCTATGTTTCGGTAACATTATAGACAACTTTTGAATGTTATTCTTTAAGTTTGTGTGAAAGAAATATCATACTATTTATCCTATTACTCCTATTTATCTCATGCCACATTTTATCTAAAATCTTAAAAAATAACATGGTTTTTTTTGCTTGGATTTGTATCAGTATGTTAATTTGTTCGTATGTTAGACGCATATATATATATAATAATCTTGTTTCTTTGCCAAATCGGAATTAGAAGATGCAGCAGTGATTCACATGCGTGACTAAAACTTGGCCTACGCGGAATCGAGGTGTTTTCGCACAGTTTGCAGGTGGGTCGCTTCGGTGTGGTCGAAGCTCGATACCAAGAATAGATCAAAGACGGTACGTGACCAAATTGCTGGTCGCAGATGTATGCATAATCTCCGGTATCGTTCGCCTATATTTCTTGCACTGCGGTAGACTCGCCGCCGCCTCTCGGTTTGATGATAGAAAGACGAGGAAGACGAAACATCCGTCAGCAACGTTTATACGAGGTGGCCACTCAGCATGAAGCATGCCATATTGTCATTTCTCAAAACGTGGTTATGCAGAAACCCACCGTATATTTCGTGTCGCGATTAATGGATTTTACGCCAAGTAGATGAATACCTTTCTATGCCGGTGGAAAGCTGTATATTCTAATTTAAATTTATCTGAAATCTTATAAAACGCATATATTTCTCATCATTATATTAATTTTTGATAAATGCATTATATATTTCTATGCAAAGAGTGATTGCTTATTTAGAAAGCTGCTATGATACTTTCAGAAATAGAAAAGTGTTTCCCATAATCTAATTATTAATTTTGCTTGTTTACTTAATATTCCGAATATTTAATCGTAATTTTTTTTATATGAATTAATAACATATTTTTCTTTATTAGTTTATTATATTTTTTCAAAAATGTTTTAACATTAATTAGGAAAGATGAGAGAGATTAAATCACATATCTGAGACTCTCATAAAATAAACAAAGATGTTCTTGTGAATAACTTTTATATATTGTGAAACTTTTATGTTATCTGTCAATTATTAATAATAAAATTCTTGAAATATATTTGTATGGTTTTGCTTAAAAAATTAAAATGGTCGCGTTAAATATACTTATTCGTGAAATTCTCTTGTGGAAGACATTCATGGAGAATGATGTGCGAAACACAACATTAAAAGATAGCCGCACCGTAGAAAAGCCGGAAGACAAACCGTGGAAATAATTAGTCGTACCCATCACCGTAAGCCATATATCGTTTCTTCCATCTCTTAACGAGCGACCCGGGCGAAAGGATCGTTTGGGCTGACTGTGCGTATTTTCTTTCTTTTCTTATGCGCGCAGCCACGTGGTTTTAAGCCAAATAGGACGGAAGCACTCTTCGTCCGAAAGGCCATATAATTTTTTATGCAAAGTTGGGCCACCGTTTCGTCCCGAAAACTGTAATTTGCGACGGTTTATGAAGTGGCCGAGTATACCTCCCGATTCGATGCATCCGCAGAGTCACGTCTATGCGCAACGGTTGCGCAAGGTGGCTCTAACCGAGGTGATAATTACCACGTCAAAATCTTTTTATGGGGGTTCCCTAATTGTAAACAACGGGCAGCTAACGAATGATCTCCTATCTGTTAGATAGAAGATAACATGGATAGATCCATCATTTTGATGGTTTACCAGGATCAGCACATTTCGCCGACATAAGTTGCTGGAACGCGTATACATATGTACATGTGATTGATGCCGCTACAACGTAGCATTTTCAGGAACGAACCGACGCGAATAACATATCATAAGAGAAATTGTATAATGAAAATTCTGCTGAAGAATATTTTAGATAGTTATGCTATCACGTGCATCGCCGAAGTTACATACGATTTCTTAGATATAATAATTGCTAATTATAATTATAAAAGTGTAAATACATATTTCTTTTACTGAGTAAAAAGGAAAATATAAGGAAAATATTGTACGAAATAAATATTAATATACTAAATATTGTAATTATACTTCTCTTCTGAAGTGGCTACTATAATACTACTCAGTTTCATTAAAGCGTAGCGAATCAGCCTATTTGATGTTGCGTTGTCGATTAAATGGTAAATCAAACAACAAACTCTTTCTTTTGAGTTCCATCCCATCGAATCATAGATTTATCACGCAGTCGCAGTCTATTCGATATAAAATGCATTCTTGTATGATCGCGCGTGTCTGAACTTGGAAATGTTAATCGGTACACTTACAACTCTAATGCACGTACAATGCATGTATCTTTGCATTCATCTGCAAGTCGCGGCACGGCCATCTGTTATGTTATCTCTCACAATGTAACGACATTTAACGACGAGCGGTTAGCTGCGGGATCGCGATTGCCATTAGCAATCTTAGTCATTCGTTTTGCTTATCGTGACGAAATTGTTAGACATCAGAAAAAGATGCGTACAACATCCGAATGATGGTAATTTTCGTGTGTGTTCACTATAGCGATCGTGTGTTTTCGTAATAATATATAATTAATTGTGAATTATGAAAAAAATTTCAGAGATAATAAGTGGCGTCATATGTTAATACACCGTTGATACCCATTTGATCTTTTCTCGTGTATAGATGCAATTAAGAATACTTATTCTGGTTAAAAAAATCTCTGCTACATTTAAGAGTCATGTTCTTGTATAATTTTTGTTTTTGTTCTCATGAAAGTGGTAAACGACTTTTTAGCGTCTGATAATTTTGTTTTTAACAAAATATCTGATTTTTGAAGTTACACGAAAAGAAAGTTGCTTCATTTTTTTGCACACACCCAAAAATTACGTATACAGCGAGATGTCACTGCAATTACTTCGCCGAAATTGATTACCTTAAATTCTGAAATTGCGTTTACTGATGTATTGAAATTTCGTTATAGGTGCTGGATTATCCATATAGGGACCGGTATTAGCCAGGCATTTAATTAGATTTTATTACGGTGCATATTGCATTTCATCGATGTTCGCTATAATGAAATTTCATTATGGCACGTAAGCGTATGCACATATACAGAGTGTTCCGGGAATATAGCTTTTTTCTTACGACTCTTTTTAGAATGTCGCATTAAATTTCTCTTAGCAGACGTATAATTAAATTAGACTATTTGCAAAAATTTGATTTATACGAAATATCTTGTTAATATGATATTTTAATAACGTAGGAGTAATTTGATAACCTGTCCAAGATCTAAATATTAAATTCTTATTGCTCAGCAATGTACAAGCTTTTATATAATATTCGCTGATCAACAAAGCCAACAGAGTGTAACGTTTCAGAAATCGAATGGTAAAAGAGGGTAGAAGAGAAGGAGAAAAAGATATGACATAGTGATGGAGATTGCATAGGAATCTTTCGATAGGAATCGAGTGCTAACGAAGCCGACAGGCCCTGAGACAGGACAATAACCGATATATGTGCGTTTGTCCGTTCGTCCGTCCGTCGACCGGTGCGTTGTCCAACAAGATGCGCCTGCTGTCAGTACGGCAAGCAGGTGCGATCGTGACTTGCCTTCTCCGTGTGTGTTCCTTGTATGTATAATTATACTTGCACGTATATGCAATATATACGCTTGTGCTTGCCTAATACATCCCCTCGCGCTCTATGCATGTATGAGCGTCCTTATGTAGCGATAAACATCAGTATAAGATATTACACACGGATATAAGAAAGCGATCATCTCCGGATCATTTTCGTGATATCGATAAATTTAATCAGATTAATTGTAACATTTTTTAAATAGAAAACTCCTGAGATGTTCAAAACAAATGCGCGATTATCATTTAATAAAGTTAGTGTCTATTGCTTTAATAAAATTATTATTATTGTTGTAGTGGTAAGTTTGTGTTTTGTATCTTCTGAAAATTTGATCTAATTGAATCTCTGAAACAAACGAAACTATTTAAAAAAATATGTTGCCGATATTTACCGACACTAAAAAAATTGTGCACTATATGATACGAGTATTGCGATCATCTCTTGATTAAAAACACTTTTATTCGTATACTTTTATCTTTCATTTTTACATCTTCTTTGTTATTCTTGTTTCTAAATCCATCTGAATATCTCAGATTGAATCTGGATTGGAATTATGATATGAATTATATCATGATATGATATGAATTATTATGATATGAATTATGATATGTTATGACGTCATACACAAATTATCTTTGTATGATCAAATGCATAAATATTTAGGAGTTATCGCTTTCAATATGTACTATTCGCGATGTGTCTAATTGAGGTCCATGCAATTTACACAACGCGTACTCGCACACGCGGACGGATGTGAAACCGATCGTTTTCTTGTAATAAACATTCTCGCTCCCGTGCCCCGCATGTCGCGTCAACCCGACCGTTCTTTTATTCGTGAGCGCCGTGAATTATTCAGGTAATTCACAGTAGACTTTATTTCACGCGCGACAAAACAACGGCTCGGTATCGGAGTCGCGCATTGTACGCGGGGGTAATACCACTTATCTTCCTTAATTCATTAACCTATCTGCACGTCTCTATTGCCCTCACTTTACGCTGCCATTAGTGCGTATATCCACCTCAGTCGTTACAGCGCATTTACAAGGTGAGGGGGGGACGTAGGGGGTTAATGTTATGCAACAACCGGTACACGTTTCTGTCACGTACGTTCATATGGCGTAGCGCACTAATTCTCACACGAATTCTCCCACTAATTTACTCGTGGATCCGGATATGCGTTCGCATGCATCAAAGTACGCGCGTTTGACGACACGTACACATATATCCGGGTGAACTGATACATCACGACCCGTGCGTTCATATCGCTGAGATACGCGCAAACTCCTGCGTATGTGATTAAACATGGGTACGCTACATATGAAGGATTCAGATCACATTGCTTGCTCCTAGGTAGAAACACATGTATATTTATACGAGGCATTTCATTGATATGTATAATGTCGATTATTTCTCTCATTAGCAGGGGATACGAAACGAGCATTAATTATGCAGCGTTTAGCGAAAACGCTGCTTGAAATTACGCTTTGATTATCTATTACACGCATCGAGCAACGTTTGAAGGTACCACGATACACTCGTACAAACAATTTGCTCACTGATGAATTGATTGTCACATGATTTTCCATAATAGTCGATAGTTAAATGATTAATATCATGATGAGCTTTGATTGCAATGCCTATATGTGTCTAATGGAAACATACACGTCTAATAATAATATTACATTCTCGTTAGCATATCAATATCTGGTCTCTATAAACGGATATAATGAAATAAAATGAATTAAAATAATATAGTTACAAGAAGAAAAAACAGTTTTCTACAGAATTACATGTTATTATGTGTGCGTGCGCGCGCGCGTGTGTGTTTGGAAGGGGGAGCACACGCCACACTAAATGTTAATGATAATTAATGACAGAAATAAAATGTCTACTACTTAAGTTTTACATTAATAATATACTTTTAAAATCGTAAAGACAAATACAATTTTGAAATTTTTAAGCAAATAAAATGGATAATATATATAGCTTTAATAAACGAATTAGATATAATAAAAGAAATATTTCTTGTAAAAATAATTTCTCTATATCGAGTAATAAACGTCAAGTGTATAATTAATTTGTGACAAACGCATTAGGTAAACAAGGTCTAAACAAGGAATATATTTCAGGGTAGATATGTACGTGCATGATTGTGACTCGTTAACACATATTAGGTGCACAAATGCGTTGGTTTGCATTGGTAAATCTATGCGTCGAGAAACAGTGACCAGGAGGAGAGGAGGAGGAGAGAGAGATAAAGAGAGAGAGACAGAGAGAGATTCATCGACCGCGATATTGTTGTCTTCCGATTACATCGGACAATGGATCCATTTCCGGAAGTAGAACGGAAATTGTATCTCGTAGTGTGGGTGGGAGACAATACGCACACAGATATGCCAGCATATACTCGCCGTCTTTGAGGGGGCGTAATTTTGGATGCCACAGACGTCACCAAGATGGAAACCGGAAATTAGATAATCTGATACACACCGCGATTGTTGCCGTTGCAACGACACCGTGAACGTTTGTTCGTTCGAGATTATAATTGAACATTTGAACGGAGTGAACTGCGATGAATTTTATCGTCACGCATTAATTCATATTCTCACATTTTGAAATTCTATATATGTTTTTAATATAATTTTTTTTTTTCGAGTATCACTCGAATATTCTCGAGTTTCCAGTAAAGGCTTTTTGTCTTGGGTAAATATGCACGAAAACAGGATTCTGTAAACGTATGTTCGTTATTGGCATTATCTTCGTTTAAGCAATGCAAAATCTGTTGCAGCAGATAAATTCGAGATCCTTTCGCAATAGTGTCAAATCATTATGTGCATTTTTTTGTCGCTATCTCTTAAGTATACAGGCGATAGCGCCGGCATCGGACAGTCTAATGGCAGTGCAAATAGTTTCTATTGAATCAACGGATCTTACGCGGCCATTTTGCTTAGAATTTCCTGCGTGCTTTTGTATCTTGCGCTCGAAGGCGCCTCGTAAGCGCAAATTTCCTAGCCGCTATTTGCTATTCCATTAAAGGCGACGAAGGCGTGTCCTCTTCTTCGCCATGAAACTGTCTACCGGTTCCTTTGCAAGCATCAAGCGAAGGAGAACGATCTCAGTTACTAGTCGGTGAGAACGTATAATGCTTATCGTTCACTTCGAGATGTAAATCATAAAGCTAAGATCGACAACCAAGGGAAATTTTTGATAAAATATTATAACTTACAAAAAAATTCTCGGTTCGCAATGAGAAGATCGATCTAACGATATCTCTCGATTCAGGGCTAACAAGTACTTTGTGTATCACACGGAGAATGTTTTCTTAGAAAAGGTGATAGGTTGATGCTGGTTATGATTTATCACAGCGTAGCTTTAACGTCAATCAACCGATTGCAAATTTCTATTTCCCTTTTTAGTCTCTCTTTGTACTTCTTAATTATAGCGAAAGGTGGCTTACCGCCGACAATTTATAACGTTTGATATATCTTATCGTAGGTATCACACGTAATCTACCTGAAAATAATCAATTGTGTCGATACAGTGAGTTCTGCGAGATTTACGATGCATATCACGATGTGTCAATCTCTCAATCATTTCAAAATTTAATTTTACTAACAATTGTATACAAATACATTTATCCTTATTCTAATTTAATCCCACTAAATACGCTTATATTTAACCGTGTTAGACAGATACAAAATAATAGGCATATCCTACTCCGTCTGTACAATCTATAATTTAACTTTCAGTCGTAAGTGCAACCGCTGTTATTCTCGCGAGTGAGAATAACTAAGTTTGCACGCATTCAACCAAGATTTGCGAAATTCCGTCAGTGAGTATCTGTTACAACTTCGTTACTGGCGCTTTGTGGTTTTGAAAGTGCGAACCATTACTCGATTTACTCAAGCCAGCTACGTAGCTATTTTAACCAATGTATCGTCTGATAATTGCCCGTTTCTCTTTCGTTCGCTCTTCTCCTGGATAATAGATACATCGTATGCTAATAGAAAATTCCCTCGTGGATACCGATTGCAACGATCCTACAATCTCAAAAAGCGTAAAATACAGCAGTAGCGTATTGAATGTAAACGAACACGAGTTTGGTATTTCTGATAATTGGCAATTACCTATAAGCAGTCAATTTATCCCGTCTTATAGGTACCTAATGAATAGCATCGCACGTAAGCTCTTAGTTTTAGCACCCTGCCCGGATACTACTGCCTCGATTGTTTTTATCACTGCTTCCCTTTCTATCCAATGTCATTGATTGTGTCTCACTACTACCCCACTCTCTTTCTCTCCGGTGCTAATTGTATGGGAGTTTTTTTCGTATTTTTTCTTCTCTGACGCCGCGGTGTATGATTAATCCGCAAGTATTTATGCTATAATCGCACGTCAGGAATTATTTTTTTAGAAAGCAGTTATGCTATCTTTATTTTTGCAAGCGCACTTTTCAATTACTTTTAATTATTGCTGTCATTTAACGTTACAAGAGTTTTTATGAATGAGAGACTGTAAGTAACAGAAGATTCTTGACGATGTTTCACAGGATAAAAAATGGAGATTTTTTTGTCGGAAATCATCGATATCCTGGATTTCACGAAGTCTCTAAATGTGATTCACATTTTACATAATTATTCTTTACATAATTACATAATTATTATATTATTGTAGATGTTACTTAATTCCTTGCTCGGCATTAAAGTCAAATGTTAATAAGTTAAACATTAACTTTGTTAATGTTAAATTGTGTGAACAGATTTTAATAATTTATAGTGGCATTTTTAGTAGTGATCTAGTCTTTCTTTCACTTAACTATGCAACAATATATTGTTACGTGGAAACACAAAGCATACATATTATTAAAGTAAATAGAAAACAAAGTGGAGTAATCTGTCTTTGTACTGCACAGTAGTCGGCTGTTATCAAACGCTACGTGGTGGTTTGGAGTTGAATTGTCGGTAACTTTAAAAAGTGACCCGATATAGTTCCGGTCACGATATGGCTTATCGCATATACATTTCTCCAGTGGAGTGCGATTAACCTTGAGAAAGATATTTCAATCTTGGAGAGAGTATCGACGACCTTTTTTGCATTACATGAAAATCCCAGTTAATCCATAGGCATTGGCGAGTGCTTTTGTCGCAGTCTGTACATTAATCCAGCTCCGCGTAATTATTGATTGTTGCTTAGCGGCATGTGTCCAATAAATGTTGCCGTCTCCCATACACCTGTGCCTCCCCATCTCTCACACGCGCATTCACCTATATCTACCTACCCGCACACAAATTGCCGTCGAAATACGGGCTTATATGTGCAAATTCGCCAATCGCCGGTGTATAACCAGACAGAGTGAGCTGACCCAATCGTTATTCGGATTTAATTAGTCGGTTTGAACTGTTGTAACACTACGCACCCAGAGTAAAGCAAATAAAAAATGAACTAGCTAGAAAGAAGAGTAAAATTGAAGAGTGGAGGGTAGAGAGGGAAACGAGAAAGAGACTGAGAGAGAGAGAGAGAAAGAGAAAGAAATTGCGTGAAGAGAAAAATTGGTAGATGGCTACTAGTTTTTATTAGCCGGTCAGTCGATATACCGCCCTTAGTCAGTTTTGGCATCGTTATCGCTTAGGGGATCTCTTCGGCGGTTAAGCCAGTAACATTAATGAAATTTACTTCCTATGAGAAAATTATAGTTGTATCGTCGCCGTCGTCATCGTTAAGCCTTGCTAAACGAGAGAGTCGGAGGAGGAGGAGGAGAAGAGCGCAAAACAATATGAGTGACAAAGAGAGCCAAATATAGAGAGAGAACGCAATAATTTCCACCCAATTACCGACGATCTTAACGGTTTGTTTGCTCATCCAAGACCCACCCGGCTTACGTTATAATCATCCCTAGATAATTGATATCCAATTTCGTCCGATGTGTCCGGACATACCCCTTCGGAGTATTCCGAGGTCGACTTGTCTTGGTGCTCTTGTTGTGATCGCGATATAGACTCAACATCAGTCAGTAATGTAATGTTGATTATAAGTAAGAAAGAATGGTTATGTCTATACACGCTTAAAATTTTTTTGAAATATAAATGATTTGCAACGAATTTTGTATGCAAGTCCTTATATGAGTGTCGCGAGGAATTATTAAATGTGAATTGTAAAATTGCTTTGCGTGTGGTTTCGCATTTAAGTAGATTATGTTATTGGATAAAGCAGAAATTCGTGACAGTATCCTAAAGCTCGATTATTCTTGAAGTATCCCGATTGGGCACTTTAACAAGATAAGTTGGATAATAATGCGGGGCGATGAAGTGCAAACAGCGGTAATGTGTGCGGATGTAAGTATATGTTTATGATATGCACTTCGTATTCACTTTATCTTCGGCGTGGGTTGCTTTGTTGTCGTGCAACTCGGTTGGCAAAACCGGTTATACCCCCATTGAACGCATCGGGAACTTTATATATGATTAATCCTATTGCAATGGTTGCTATATTTCGAACACAGTTGCATGTTAATTATTGCAAATGTTGCAATTGGCTTAAGACGACTATGGCTGTCGAAGTGAACGTTATATTTTTATCCTCTTGCTTTTATCGTCACAAATTTTGATGACGTACGTCATAACGTGATGTTGAAAGGAGCACAAGAGAGATATGTAACAACTTCATTCAATGATGCGCTTTTAAATTAGCTATTAGATTAAATTGAAATGAGCACTCTTGAGTGCATTATGCTTGGACACACATACGTTACATTCAATATACCTTATTTTAGATAATGAAACTTTTTTTAATTGTAAATTAGTTCGTAGATAGATACGTGATTTATAATGCAATTCGCGAGGTGGAAGATGAAAGATACGAATAGTCAATTTAGTGTGTTGTTAATGTGAAATATGGCAGTTATGGCACTTTCCTTTCTCGGTTATTGTAAATTAAATCTCACATTGCAACTGATCTCGCGTTGCACTTTGCAGTCAATTTTCTATTTTACATGATCGTTAGAAATTGCTATAGGATATATTTTCTCTTAATTTAAAATTTCAAATAGGATTAATCGACGTGGCAAAAATCTTACGGTGCAGCGTTATTTATATAGTACATAAGATAGCAATCGGACTCTTACATCTCGACAGCAGGATATACGATCATAACCGTAGTAGGAAGAACTGGTTGGCTACAAAAGTTGGCGCAGGTTGCTCGCCGCACATATTATAAATCTTTTAGAACGAAATATGTAGTGGAGACTTCAAAGACTTAATTCACGATGCGTATATTATAACTTTACAGACAGCAATACGGTAAAATGGTGCATAAATCGTAAAAAGTGGTAGCAGAACCAATTATATGCAAAGCAAAATTATTCCTGCGATAATTACGCATCATTTCCGTAGACGCATGTGTTATATGCAAAAAAACTTGTGCGTAGAACGCGAAGGAGAAAGATGGCAAAGTGAGCACAATTTTCTATTTCAGAAATTTTTAATGCCAACGAATGAAACTGCAATCTAACCGTTTCGACAACCGGTAATATGATCATACGATTCCCCTCGCAAGGAAGATGAGAGGGGGGGGGAAGGGGAACAAGTTCCAGATAGTGGTCCCATCCTCTCTTTATATGTGTATGTGTGAACGCTCTAAAGGAGTACGGAGCTCTTCAAATCCGAATGAAACCTCGAGTGTGGATCTATATTGAGGATCTACATCGGGTTGCATAACAATGCCGAACGATGTTGCCTTCATGCATAAGTATCTATGCAAACCGAATAGTGATCCCGAAGAGGCACGACGCGCGGCGAGATAATATTTTCATATGAATACAAATGGCCCTCTCTTTCTCTTTCCCTCCGCGTACGGCGGGAAACAGGTCTGTCCTTCTTCACGCCTACTTGTACGTATCAGCAGAGTCGCGGATGCTTTTTCCCGTAACGGATGGCTCGACTGTTTCCTTTAAGGAGTTGCTCGTGGTAGTCATTTTATTTAGCCGCAAAACGCTAAGAGGAAGTTCCTGCGGCAACGCGAATAATGTTCTCATTTTAGTACTTTAGCGAGATGCATTTGATATCTTAGGCTGATAGGCAGTAACAGACCGACGATTGAAGCAAATTTCTTCTTATATATACCAAATATTCTGAAGTTATTATTATCATATGAATTCCATTCAATAATACTTTTTGCATGAAATTATACTTTGGAAACTATATATTTGTCATCATTATCTCTCTCTCTCTCTCTCTCTCTCTTTCTCTCTCTCGGAACTCTCATGATTTTAACATTTAATATACTTGAAGGATTTTAATAACTTTTAATGACTATTTTTTACTTAATGTTTTAAAAATCTTACTTTTATTATCTCAACTGATTAGTTTTTAATCCAAATCCTCTTTAACTTTTATGCATTATATGAAACACTATTCATTCTAATTATTTGCACTATGATGTGGAAATTTTGGCGATTTAGAAAGGAGGAGAAAGAATTATTTAATATATTTTTTATATAAATTTTTATATAACACATGATGTAATATTTCACTTCTCACATTTATTTTCGTATACTCTCATTATTTTAATCTCAACCTTTGATTAATCAACTTAATGATTACGTTGATTACAGGTATTGCACGTTGTAAAAGGATATTTGATTGTTACCTGCTTATGACTGAACACGTATTGCGCAAAATGCTAATTGCTTTTTGTAACTGTGTCGCGAATTTCTGTAATTATTGATCGTAGTGTTGTTTACAACAAGTGAATCACAGCATCGCAGTTGTTGTAGTGCAGATATTTGCATATTTGTTTTAAATTTAATAAAAATTTTTTTTTATTTTTACGAATACTATTTTACATAAAATATGCAATTTTTATATACGAGGATATGTTTACTTATTTGTATATTTGATTTATAATATTTATTATTTATTATTTATAATATTTTATAATATTTCGTTAAAATAATTGTATCAAGCCTGGTTAGTAAATATGTAAATTTAATTTTGGTGGACAACGGATTAAAAAGAAATCGTCGTTCACTATAATTCAAATAATTATATACAGTTACAGAAAAGTTTATTAACAGTTACAGAAAATTAAGATTATTTTTACAGTGTTACTTTTATTGAATTAAGAATTGTTACTTGTGAAATATATATTATATAAATACATAAATGTACAATATTATAAAAATAAACAAAAAAATCTTATATAAAAATATTATTAATAAATTAGCTAACGTGACAATATATTCATAGAGCGATATATTTACTTATATTTTTCTTTTTTAAAGTGACAGATCAATGATCTTATTGAAATAATTGGTCGCAATTGCCAAGTAAGAATGGTAGTAGAGCGAGTCATTATATTTATTTCGGCACTTTACCTCTTGCGCACCGGAGTACAAATGTGAAAATTTTATTCGATGCCTCGCGGTTTGTATGGATAACGAAGGTAGGAGACATCTCTCGCGTCTGGTAGACCCATCATCTAGGTAGGTGGAATGTTGAGTATACGGAGATACGCGAGCCAGCAATGATAATTTCGACAAACTTGCAGAATGAGAGATGCAGGGGTAGAGGTAGGATGTAAATAAATATTCCCCGGCACGTATAACGAGATGTAAACGAAGACTGAAGTAAAGGATACCGAGCATATCTGACGAATAAATTACAAAGCGAGTATCGCAATGTACTAGGTGTTTAGGGAGTTTTAATTGGATGTATATGTGTTGCAAATAAAGAGAATATGGCATACAGATTCTAATTGAAATTCTAATTTTCCCGTTATTAGGATATTTTTTACTGGCATCGTAGCGTTAACAAAACTTTGATTTAGTTTACTGCAAACACATTTTATTATATCTCTTATATTATATCTATTATATTTTAATATATCTCTACATATAAAGATATTTCTTGGCAGATATTGCAAAAGACTTCTACATATACATTGAGCTAAACTAGAAATTTGTTATTATCGATTGTTTCATGTTTCTACTTTGTTCGTACATTCTTTTTAAAGCAATTGCAAGAATACGCACGTGGAAAGCGTATTTTATTGCCATATATGATCGCCGGTGGCGACGTAAGACCATTAACGCGCGCGCGGTCTGCGTTCTTCTCTACTTGTTTCTCGACATGCCGCCGATTTCTTGCGCAGTCGGGGTAACCAGAAGATTAGCACACTAGCTAATTGCTATCAAGTATTCCTCGCATAGTAATCGAACATTTAAATGATTCGTAGGAATTATAAGCATCACCAATTACGTGACTACGAATCTCTTTCTTATGAATCGTGATATGATCCGCGACATTCATTTGCTGAATCTGCATAACTGTTTTTACAATGCATATGTAAGTTATTTTTTACTGCACGTAAATTGAAAATAATATTTATACGACTATTTTGTAATTTATTTATATACTTCGATCGAATTTTCAAGACCATCAAGAGGATGTATATTTTAAAACTTTTTTTTATCAACTTTGCTGTAGATTTTTAAATCAATTTCATAATAGATATTTTTCTAATAAAATTTTTATTGAATACTTTTTTTTATTTCTTTCTTTTTTTAACATTGAGTATTTTGGTAATTGTTCTTCAGTTTTTTAAGCTTCTATTAAATTAGATGAAAATATTTTGATATGAATTTGTTTTTTGTACATATTCATAAAGAGTTTTTAATTTTTAATTGGCTACATTGTAGAAATTATTGATCGAAAAATCTTTCATTCTTCTGATATTTATGAGATTAACAAAAAAATATTAGTTCTAGAACGCTCTGCTTATTCATATGTTATTAACATTCTTTGAACATTATTTTATTCTATTGCTCATGAAAAGAAACGCAACTTATTATTAGCACGCGTGAAACTTGAGACGAAAGCCATTGGTAAGAGGATGAAATACAATTCCTTCGTACATAAAGTTGCACGTTTAAAATTACCGATTAAGTATTTTCTTAAGAATTAACGAGTAACATAATATTAACCTTGAAGATAATATGAACCTTGAAGACACTGAGCCGTGCGACAAGGTCGAAGGTTGAGAAAGTGATGTTAGAGCGATATACATTTTTGTTGATAATATTGAAAGCTAAAACCGAGGGATCTTGTAAGTCTTTTTAGAAGGCGCAAGAAAATCGAAGTAATAAGAGCGGTTTAAACTTCATGAATTCTTTTATTAATCTGCATGGGGCGGGATCGGATTTAAAATCTTGAGCCAGAGTCAAAGCTCCTTTTCCCTTTTATCAAGATTTTCTCTCCCTCGTTCTTATCCAAAGGAAACGAGGAGAATTTCAAGATCTAATGTATTTTGGATATATGCGAGATCAATGTGCCCTTTGTATTCTGAATAATATGTGAGATGCTATAAGATACTTTTATTTTATTTTGTGAATTAAATCTGTTTAAAATAAAGTTGATAACAATTATAGTTCTAAACATTGTTTATTTTAGATAATGTTGTCTTAGAACAATTTGTATTTATTACAAACTTTGGATATTAAGTGAAATTAGTTTTTGCATATTTATTTTAATTAATTTTGTATAATTAAGTATAATACCAATGATTTTCATATAATTTAAGAAAAGTTTATAGGACTGATTTTTTTAAATTTAAATACTGTATAATGAGTAGAATATTTAATTATGCAATTATGTTAAAGTGTTGCTCAATACACATCTGGAAGCAATCAAAATATTTTAATTTTACTATATATTTTAGAGCTTAAATGCAATATTTTTGAATAATTTTAATAGAGTTAACTCTTTGTTATTTTGCAAGATTTATACTTGGATTACATAAATACTGCAAAACACCATACACAAAAACAGTGGCAGCAAAATATTTATTCCATTAAAAATGTTTATCCCGGTCTTATTAAATTTTTTCTGTCGTTTCTCCGCACGGTGGATATATTGACGATTTCTTGTAGCCTTAAAGACTTAAATCGCAGATTAATGCTCGCGTCTTTCTTCTTCGCCAACTTTTCTATAACGAGAGAATTTTCTGCATTCTTACCGTATCTTTACTCCCCCCCTTTCACCCTTTCTTTCCGTTTCTCGTCGTATAAAAACCATACGGTCTGGCGAGCATGTCTGGTGGGCAGCGGACAGGCGCCAGCGTCCACCCTTTTACGCAGTCCCGGCTGATGTCCCGTAGTCTTGGCCCGTTCCACCCCCTTCCTTTTCTCCACGGTCGTTAGAGCGAAAACGTTCTCCATTAACGCCTCCTTTTTTCTCCTTTTGTCAGCTGGCAGACGCGTCCGCGCCAAAGCGATATTAAAAACTCCCGCGCGCTGCAATAAAGCTAACTGCTTCTCGCATGCATAGGTTCCAGTGCCGTTATGGGTTGTCGTTTCCGTTCTTCTCTTTTGGACTTCTTAATACAAATGGATCCGGTACGAGATTTCTAAGTTCCACAGCGTTGTCGAGAATTAGGGTCGATGGCCGCACTTTGATGCAGATTTCTCTGTTGTCTTCTAATTTCTCCTATGTCCGTACTGTGGTACTGTAAAATTGCAGAAATTCAATTCTTGTAAGTGTAAAAGGTAAGATGAAGTAAAATATACTTGAGGCATTTAATATTTTTATTTTTTTTTTGTCATTTAAAGAAAAATGTGGAATTCACGTCAATAATATTTGCCGTGTTATAATTAATCACGTATAAGATAATAGTTTCTTATGCGTCTACACATTCTTTATAGTAAGCAAAAAAAATGTTGACTGGAACGACATAGTAGTATATTATTTCATTTGTTATTCGCGTGAGAAATTTGATCAACTGTGACAATGCAATTCTCAAATTCCGCATAAGATATCATATAATGTGCGCGACAAATATCTTGAAAACCTTCAAGTTATTTGTTAATGATATAACAAGAGAAAGTGTATGTGAGGAATCATGTCATTCCATCGTCGATTTTCCACAGACGATTTATCGTCATTCGTCAAACCAGCATACTCGCGTGCTCCGAGAAACATTCCATTGTCTGGCGTATAAAGAGGAATCGAAGAAGAGGGATAGTGATGAAAGAAATTATTTTCTTCGAGCGGAAGGAGAGGTGCATGAGACTGAGGGAGAGAGAGTAGCGAAGTCGCGCCTCTCGGATGAGAAGAAGCGCGAAGGAGAACGTAGAGGTGAAGGAAAACGGTGGATGAATGAGTAGGAGGCTACTTTTACCCGACGGAAGAACCGCGTTGCGAAGTGAAGTGCCGGATATAGAGTGACGGAAAGGCAAGTACTCTATTGCTTCGCTATAGAGCTTGAGGGGAAGGGGGACTCCCAGCTGGCAGCATTCGAGCTTTGATATCCAGCCGGCACAAAGAGTTGTCGTCGACGTTTTGTGTGTAATGTAATTGCGTGGATAGGTACATACTTATCTATATAGATGCACTGTCCGCCTCTTTACTTATTCGCGCCGCCAGGAAGTCGACGTGCTTTACGCGTCTAGCCTATAACGCCTGGCATAAGGGCTTTCGAAATAAAGGAAGGATTCCTCCATCTGTCCCCCGTGAATTGGCGTTACGAGTGAAAATTGTACCTTTCGTCGATCCATGTGTCTCTTTGTTGCGCGCGACAAATAAAACAATATGGCCGGGCAAGTGTTCTTACGCGCTGTCTGGAATTTTAATGAAAGTGCTTGGAAAAAGTGACTCTGAATTACGAAATTTCTCACTCGTTTCCCGCGAGTTGCAGAGATTTGAATCATTCAATCGTGTAATTGTTTTCATATTAATCTAATGAATATTAGTAGCGCATTTTTTGGTACTTCGCACGCTGGCAAAGTCATTAGAATGAAGCTAAAGGAAATATGCTTTTTTTTTTAAAGATGCTATGATGAAAAATGTGTTAATGATTAAAATGATTAAAAATGATTAAAATGATTAAAAATGATTAATGAAATATATATTTTTCGCGTCTCCTTGTACACTACATACATTTAAAGTCGAGATTTCATTCGTCTCACATTGGATCGAACACAACCAGCGTAGGCAAGATCGTCTTTTATATGTCCTTATATACCAATCACCGAAAGCCTTATATATATTTGTCGCCTGTGTCGTAGATTGAGCCCCGTGTATTTAAATACATCGAAAGAGATGGAAATGTATTTAGACGACAGCTCTTCTGAAAGGAAAATAATTTGACATATTTTAAAAGTTGGAATATCATTCAAACTCCTAAAGCCCCCTCCCCCTCCCCGGTTTCCTCCCGCTCGAGGTTCGAGCAAAGGAGGGCATAGAGGATGCCGGAGAAGGATGGTGCGGCTGCGTGCCCGGGAGTGCGAAGTAATTTTAAAACGATTTTTACCGACAGAAGTTTACATTAATTGGAGGTTTACCAAAGCGTACGAGCAAAACTTTGTCGTTGCGACTTTCTACTGTCTGGCGCGATGTTAAATATCGATGTAGCAATCAAAGTGCTGTGCACGCAGTCAAAAAAATATATTTTATTAGTCAAATAGAAATATTATTTTTATTTTAAAAATAGTGCACATTTTATTACACGCGCATGAGTTGATGAGAGATTTACTTCTAAAATTGTTTACATTCTTTTATCTGAAATGTTTTTTATAGTTATGTCAAGAAGGCTTCGCGCGTAAGATTTTAATTTTACTTCAATAAGTTTTGATAAAGACTTTATCTTTTTAGGATTTTTAATTGAAGAGACATTGGTACTTTCGTTGTACACAATACTTATAACGATCAGTATACATGTAAACTCGTCGAAGAAGTAAATATGACGGAAATAAAAAGATAGATCACAGAAGTTTCGCCAACCAACTTCGCTTTTAATGCTATTATCATACGGCGTATCCTGAAATCATTCGATCGCGGTAGCCACGCAACTTTCCGGCTTCGGAAAGGATTGCGGAAGAGGAGTGTGGTTAGCGTGGCTTCATCCCTGTTCCGACGTCGGCGTAAAAATAACGAACGAATTGTCTAGGTGAGCGTTTTCGTGCCTTCGGGCTACGGGAATCGGTTCCGCAGTCCAACTACCGCCTCTCGCAACCCACTGCTCCTCATCTCCACCCCCGTACGGGAAGCCGTGTACGCGGCTCGGCATGAATATTGCCAATTTACGGGTGGAGGAACGTACGGGGTTCTCACCCAACCTTACTCAGTTCTCTCGTTACAGCTGAAGCTAGTCGTAGCTGCTCGCTCTCGTTCTCCACCTCTCCGTGCTCCTCCACCCTCCCGTGGCCGCCCACTAGGCTCCTTTCTTCCCTTTTTCTCGTTTCGTGCCTCGCTTCCATTTTCTCTTTCTCCTCGAGAAAAGAACGAAGAAGCGAGACGAAGATGGGGGTAGGGGGATGAGTGAACGAGAACGGGAGCTCTCGCTTGACGCGATATTGGAAAATGGCGTCGACGTGTGCGGAGGGTAGCAGGTAAGTGGAGGAGGGTGCGCTCTGCCTCTCCTTCGGCACAGCTTTCTCTCTTGCTCGCGCTCTCCTCCGTTTCTCTTTCTTTCTCTTACTTCCTCTCAGGTGCTCCCCTCCCGCGAGGAATAGGGAAAAATAAAATAAATTGCTCAACATATCCAATAAGGTGGCAGAGCCGTTGCCCGGGCGACGCCGACTCACTACTCTCCTCTATGCTTTTCCAGAGGAGCGCGAGAGATGTTCCTTCCTTTTTCTCTCGTTCCCTCTTTCTTCCCGCTCTACCTCGGTGGCCCTCTCTCGCGGCATAACTTCCCGCGGAGTTCGATGACGTCGGAGAGAAGAACGGAACTGGGAAAGAAACGGGTTGGTACAGGGCGTGCGCGTCCCTCTCGATTGTCTCTTTCTTGCTGGCGCGGATAGTCGTCGT
Organism: Crematogaster levior; assembly: GCA_901521435.1. Lineage (NCBI taxonomy): Eukaryota > Metazoa > Arthropoda > Insecta > Hymenoptera > Formicidae > Crematogaster > Crematogaster levior. The sequence continues at coordinate 129,539 of CABEGB010001369.1, forward strand.
GAGGTTGCGCGTCGATCCGTTCTCCTTCGTCTCTTCTCCTTCCTACGTAGCGCTTCTTTTTTCGCTGCCACCGCATAATACGCGCACGACAGAGGAAGAAAGAGAGCGCGAGAGAGAGAGCCGGGTATTGGATCGCGGGGACCTCCCTGTCGATATTACCATACATATAGGCCGGCCTGTTACAACTACCTCTTCTTTCTACCTTGGAAGCCGCCACGAGATTCATCTGCTTTACGTACAGGTGGCTGCGTCACTTGCGCCGCTTCTCCTCGGAGCTGGTTGCTCGGAAATAAGAAGACCACGTTGACTCTTGGCATCCGATGTCTTGTCGATGTTTTGAGGAAATTTAATTAGTTCACATTACAGGAAATGTGGCGTTTGCAACTTCGAGAGATTCTTTAGGGGAAAATATTTGCAAACGCATTTGGCGATATTTAAAATCAAGAGAATATATGTACGTTCGAAAAGAATCATTTTTTTATTTTACATTATATATGAAATTAGTGGCTACAAATTTGGTTTCAAAATTATCTTTTTTTTTTGAAGGACCACTTTAACGAGATATCAATTACCGTGGCAATTAATTATAGTGGTCATCGACAATAATTTTTACACATTTTTTTTAATTTTTTTTAATTTGTACAACAAATCCGTTATACGCAAAGCCTAATTGAGAATTCGTCCGAATTAATCGTTGCATGAATTGCAAACGCAGTGAGATTTTTGAGATCCTGGTGCATCTACGTGTTCCTTGTCTTTACGGGACACGATTTCTTCGTGGCCGGATGTGTTTCGTGTTGAGCTCTTTACCTGGAACCGGGCGGTTTCCTCCACAAATGAAGAAGATCATTAACCTCATGCAACACTGTTGGGTGGCCGTTTCACGTACACCTGTCGCTTTAAACGTAAACAGACATGCAGCTCATAGTGCAAGTGATCGGTACCCTTTTTTTTTCTTCCTCATATGCCTAGTAACATCGTTTCCGAATACAAGCAGGATCATGCACGCCAGCGTACATGTTTTATTTGCCGTAATATCACGTATATCATGAGAAGAAGATCGGCCGGTATCCGCCGATTCAATGTGCGTGATGGATAATTGTGTACGGGATCGCTATATTGCAGATAACATTTATCTTGTTGCGATTTAATAATCCGACAGGCTGACGGAAATCACTATATTCACTATATTCTGCAGTCTTTTCAATTATCTGCAATATTTATGGATGTTGCATTTATATAACTTTTCGTATACAGGTGCATTCTGATAAGACACTATCGAGTATGCATCTCTGATAAGACACTATCGAGCATGCATCTCATAACGCAGTAGACATCGATTTACAATCTCATTCCCTTCCCCACCTCCCCCCTCTCTCTCTCTCTTTCTCTCACACGCGCGCGCGCTTTTAATCATTCTCTCGGCTACAAAATATTTCAGCGATACCACCTGCCACAACAGCGAGCATCGATATATTCGCTTACAAATTCTATTACGCGTTTCCGCGGCGCCGCTGTATAGAAAAATAAATGTTTCCCGCGGATCATAAATTCGAAAGAACTTCGGCTCGTGCTGGGCGCCGTTGTTCGCCGGCGTGGTGCGGGCTCGTATGTTCAAAGTGCGGGAAGCTCCGCTTCCCGATGAAACGCATTAAATTGCAACAACAATGTTAAGGTGACTGTATACACACGCGCACACATATGCCCGGCACCAAATTGCCGGCCGTTCCTTTTTGCCATGCTGGAAAAATTGGCAAAGGCAGTCGGTACCGGCGCGCGGTACGCCTCCTCCTGCAATATGTAAAATAATGACGGCCGCCTGAAAGGAATGCATAATGAGAGATCTCTCTCGACGTGCACCGGGTCCGAGGCGCCTCTCCACCCACGTGTCTATCAGCATACGAGCATGCATTATCGTACGTCGTGTATACGCGCTACCGCCGAGAAATTTCATGGAAATTTTGGAATATATCTCTGCCTTACGCGCCTCACCTTGCTTCCCTGTGCAATCATTCGCCACATTATTACGCCTGCAAGAAATATTCATGAAGATCGACCTCTACGTAAAGACTAATTGCGCTAAAATTGTAGTTGATCATTTTTTCCTTTTAAAATTAAGACCGTCGTTACAGCGTGTTCATTATATAATTTTTACATTTAGATTGCGCGTAGTATAATATTTTATGCTTCGGTAGTTTTTGCAGTTTTGCAATTGTAAAGCGCAAGTGGTATATGATGCCTGTATTTCGTAACTGATTTAGATTTGTGTCCTTTTACTCCTTATAAGTCTGATGAGCGTCCTTGAAGTCCTAGAAACGCATTAGATCATAGTTGTCAGTTGCAGAACCTGAACACCTGAGTAAATACTATGCAAGTATGAAGTATGTGTCGGAGTGCGTTAACTGTCAGTCTAGTAGTGAGTTACTTATCTTGTATTCTTTCTGCAATACCATCGTTGCAACGGCGATGTTGCATTAGAATTTCACTCGTGCATGACAAATGCATAGGATCATTAAAATACCAAGGTTTAAATCCATTATGATCGAAGTAACTATTGTTCACAATAATTTCGCTCGCGTCATCCAATGAGTCTGGCTTTCATTTGTTTCTCTATTGACTACCTATCACATACATCTACGCTTTCCATCAAATGTAAGTATAAAGTTTTGTTCTTGTTTTATCTCTTTCTTTCGCGGATAGAGGCTTATTACGCCGAAAAATCAGTAAAGACATAGGGCAAGCGATACACTTGCGAGACATGGCGGTACGTAACATATATATGCGTCGTTGCAAGCATAGAAAACTCAATGACCGGAAAAAAAACGGCATGTATTCGAATAAGGGTGGCCTCAAACCACGCCTCGTACATGAGGCATGCGTCCAAGATACTCGGGTGGATAAAGAATGCTTGCTTCCGATTGGTCTGTGGACCCTCGTGCACCCCCCTGATATACATACGAGTCTGCCTGTCGCGTGTAAGGGCACCCACACGCGTACCCACTTACCCACACGTGAGTATGTCCGTATGGCTTTTACGCTGATATTTCTAACGGCACGTACAAACACGCGCGTATTTCCAATACGCCTTCCTTCCCCGGATATATGCTGCTGGCATACAAGGTTCCGCTCTACCATCTTACCGGGACCATTCCTTCTTGTTCTTCTCCACGAGCTCGAAAGAAGTCTCCTTTTTCTTCGCGGACTTTAACTCACGCATACGCGCGTGGTTTCGAACGCCAAATGTGCGCAAGTCAACCACCCTCGTGTGTTAGACTCCACCTTGGTAATCAATCAACCCCCTCGATATAGAAGCGAGCGCGACCGTCTAAAACAGCGCTTTATCGCTGAAAGATAAAGTATGCTTCGAGGGGGATGCTAAGGATGGAACTCGATGGTGCTTCGTAAAAATTCGACGTCCCCCCCTTTGAAAGTTATCATATAATGTATACAGAATACATTATGGCAGTATATTTATAAAGGCGTTTCTTCGATGAACGTGAGTGCTCCTGGTCATTAGGGATACATTATATTTCTCAATTGGAGAAGTGAAAGAATCTGGGGAATCTCTCGTCTTTATTATATCCAAACTAATAATGGTGCTAAATCAAAAAGATACCTAATACATTTTATATACACAGTTTTATATATGTACATAACTTATTTATCCTGTAATTTACTTTCTAATTCTATTATTTTCTAATCTTTCTTTTTAATTGTTTAATATTTATTACATATTCGCAAATCTAATCTATGTTTGAGGAAGAGGAAGCGTAAGAAAGTGCAGAAGAAAAGTGAATCAAATATGAGAAGGAGATAATTCTCCTGTCGGAGTAGTCAAGTGGAATTGAGTATGGCGTAAAGTGGTCGAAGGTACAGGCGCTCTCCATCCGTCTCGAGCTGAAAATCGATAACTGGAAAAGGGTTAAAATCTACCCTGCCACTATGGACCACGAAAGAACCTGGTTCAGGGGTGGATGCTTGTGAAGGGAGGGGAGAGTCGGCGCGGCACGACCTCGGCGGAACGAGATTTACATACCTCATCCGGTGCCTGCTCTTCCGGGGAGCCCCTTGTTAGGCTAAACTTGCTTCGTCTGCACGATCCTGTTGGCTCTCGCCGTGCTTAAACATTGTCGATTGTTAGCGGATAAAAACCCGCCTGGAAAAGTTTTGTGCCTCGTCAAATCGCGAACGCCGGAGTCAGAATTTCAAAATCAAAATTCCAATACGTTTGTTGCCTTTCGATGAAGGAATGCGATCGTTTGCATTTCTTTTGGATGTTGAAACTATTTTGCAATTAAAAATATATTCCTCGGGAGGAAAAAGAAGAAGAGAAATCTTTTTTTGCGTTGTCAAGGTTGATTGTGATATTATTGTGATGTTTAAACATTATAAAACTTGCTATATCTCTTGAAGAAAGAGATTATTATTTTGTACATTTTTCAAGTTTAAACTTGTTATATATAATTATATTTAAAAGGAATAAAATTGATAAAATGTTTTTGTAATATCTCTGTTCTTACAAGCATTAAGTGAATTTAATTACGTAAATTTAAGAATCATCAAATTATGTGTGTGTATTTTTATATAAATATATATATATATATATATATATATATATATATATATATATTCTATTCATTTACAGTGGAATTGATAGCTGAAAATTAAAATGTATTGTGCATATTGACACGATGGAAGCAATTTTGCAAAAATGAAACAAATAGCAATTTTTTAACGGATGTGGTTGGGGTTGATTGCTGCCAAATTCAGTTTCGAGGCAGCGAGCGTGAAGAACGAAAAAGAAAAAGCAGAATAACAGTGAGGCTTGTAAACGTCGTACGTGCGCGCGGCGGAAGTTCCCGGAAAATTGGAAAATAATAAATTGGCAAACTACTTTAAAGAAATTAGCGAGGTCCGCCCGGATGCTTGCCGGTGAAATCTTCTTTTTTCTTCCTTTTTTTCTCTCTTTCTCTCTCGTCCCGTGGCTCGCCGTAAACTTCCGTCCTCGTTGATATTGATTAATTTGCTTAAAAAGTTCTCTGGCAGCGCCGCCGCATCCGCTCTTTTTTTGCTCCTATTTTTGTTTAGCGTATACGCTCACTCGGTAGAACGAGAAGACGCCGGACGATAAAGATTTCAGAAATTAGTTTCAAGTACAGTGGCGAACAACAGATTTCGCGATATGACGAACATTCAATTCTTTTGGAGAATATCTTTAAAATATTTTGATTAAAAAATAGTTTTTTTTTACGAGTAGTAAGGAAAAATAAGTTGTGAGAGTTAAATGTGTGTTAGTGTGTGTGAGTTAACATTGTAATACGTAATATTTAATTAATAATTCAATACAAATTAAAAATTGTATGTTTCGGGTCTCATTTTTCTCAGACATTTTCGAGGATGTGATGATAGATAAATTATATATTATACATATGTATATACATGTGAGTATTTAAAAATTGAATGTACAAAGTAATGTAATTTTCTAAAAAAAATACTGATAAAATTTTACGAATATTCATAGCCTGTAAAATAATCGGAAGTAAAAATTTAAACTGACTGCCAAAGAGAAGAATTCACTTATCAAATCAAGTCCAGAAAGCGTGAGATTGACAAATTGAAATCTTGATAAAGACAACAAAAATTGAGATGATTTTTAACATGGTTTTAAATAATAGCAAAATTTGTTTGACTAACATTACTTGATTGAGGTCAAAAGACTTAATAATTCATTTCTATTGCATATACGATAAAAAGCATTGTAAGTGAAGAAAGAAAAAATTTGTTTTATTAACTCGCTGAGACGAGCTATTTGTGAATTGTAAATTTTTCTAAAAATATATATAGTGCTACCAATCTTATATTAATTTTCTCTTGAAATGTATAAATTTATTCATATGATGGAAGCATTAGTAAGAAGAGTTTACTCGTGTTATAAATTTTTATGTACTTTTAAAATATAAAACTTTATTTTCATAATTTGTTTAAATAATTCACATTCTGTCTGAACATCTTTTTTGTATAATATTAATAAAAACCTTGTATTTATATAATTGTGTTGATACATTATCAATAATTTCAAAAATGAGAAATAATATAATATTATTAATAATTTTAAATAGCTAATAATTACATAGTTTTTGATTCTATTTTATTACTTGCAAATTTAAGACAGAAAATTTCAGCCAATAAAAACTGTTTTTTGTTTTCTGTCTACGTGTCACTTTTGAGAGGCAAGCAGACGATTTTTTCCATCTTTATTTCGATCTTTCCACGCGGCCCGTATAGAAGAGGAAAGACACACAATCGGCTTATGTTAATGTCCGGATAAAAATACACCTACCATCCATTGTTCCATGGCCAGTAAGATCTCTCGTCGGCAAGAGAAACCAATGGAAATACAAGAGGAAAAAAGAACGATGCGGAAAGAATGATGGTGTCGTATAGTCGTTTTCCTCGTTCGTGAAATGAGATCGTATGAAAGGAAAATATATACGAGCGTCAGACGAAATTTACAGTCGCTTACTATCTTGTTTTTCCATTTGCAGAAAATTCTTCGCTTCATCATTTAGCTATTATTTATATAATTCGTTTAGGAATTTGAATGTTGCAACATAAATGCTAATTTATACGTGCATATTTTATGCATTTAAAGGAAATTATTACAGATGTTCATATGTTGTATATGTAAATACGCTTTGATCAAATAAAGAATTTCAATTATTGAAACTGTGGCTTGAAGGTGCGGTAGTTATTAAATTAAACTCGATTTATCCTGTAACAAGGAATGATTGCACTGCTCGGTGTACCAATTACCAAACGCTTGTACCAAACCTAGCTTAATTTATGATTAAAATATTATTTCTAATTAATTGTTCATTGCGCGGCATGTGTGCGTATGCATGCGCTTGATTAAAGGTTGCATAGAGGTATTTTCATGCTCGCCGAGCATATGTCACGCGGATGCAACGAAGGTTCCGATTCATCGAACATTGAATGGTATATGATGTTGATCGCTTAGCCTTTTGGGATCGCTATAGCTAATCGATCATCAGGAAGGGTTTGTTTAAAAGGTTTGCACGTTTGAATGTCATGAATTTAATGATGCTTTCGAATAGATAAAAATCGTGAATATGTTTATCTGACAAGACAGTAATTACTTGGTTAGGATTTATTCACGGATAAAATTCAATCGTTTTTATGTAAGGTGTTCCCGATAAATAAAGATTTCATCTTATTCTTTCATGCTTAAATTATTATTTTGCTTAAATCTTCAATTATCCTTTAAAAAAAGCTTTTAGATACTTTAATATTTTTAAAAAAGTGTAATTAGTTTCCTTTGTATTTCGATGCTACTTATAATCAACTTATAACGTGAGGCGGAAGCATAGATTGTGTTCTACATTTACCACGATCACTCGTAAAACGAAATTTACGATCGCCAGAAAAGCGGATCGGATTATCGTTTCACCTACTATCCCCGATACTCCAACAATTTCATCGAGCACAATGGCTTGAATTACTCCAAAGTTAGACGGCTCTTAACTGTATGCGTGAACGCGAGAAACACGGGTACCCGGCGGGTTGTCACCGATGTTGGTAACGATATCGCGTGTGCGTGCATACGTACACGCTCACATATACACGATACTGCCAAATCTAGAAACGTCCATATAGTCCTATGTAAAGTTAACGAGGCGACCAGGAAACTTTCGCATGAATACGAAAGTGGGGCGTCCTGCCTGTGCGCGTCGCCCATTTATATTTAAGGCGACGGTACGTCGACTAGATTGGATGGTTATGGCATTAATATGTTTGTGCCCCGTGCGTTACCTAGGAAGGACCACCAAGAAAGGTGAGGGTGTTCTATCTTGGCCAGCTTTTGGTAAAACAATTTCCAGCGGTTTCGCAAATGTATGATGACGCGTCGCAACATTTATATGCTGAAATTTCTTTGTTGTAGCAAAAATAGAAAGAATTCACACATGCGCGACTATATGCAGTAATATAATAACAATTTCTATTTCAATTGTTTAATTATTCAATTGCAAACACGCATAAATTATATTTTTCATTTATATCTTTGCTTTTTGATTTTGGTTGTTTTGTGAGAAGAGTAAAATTAACAAAGGAAAGAATAATATTGGAAAAGTACATATTAATTGAATTTAATTATTATCAGCGAATGGTATCATTTATTTGCCTGATATGAAATTGTATTTTGCTATATGTAATTATGATAACATTATTTATTTTGATAGCCAGCCTGGGGACATGGGCGTAATAAGGTATAACGCCTCACTTTGATTGCCAATAAATGCGAAACGTAATTAAGCTATACAGGCGTACAATTTAAAAGTTACATTTTACATATTATATTATATAATATGTAAAATGTATATTTTATAATTTCACATAAACAAAAAAACAATTAATTTGTTCTGAGCTTGCTTCGAAATTTGTTATAATTTTTTTTTTTAATACATATGAAACAATACACATGTGTAGAACACATATATCAAATGTGACATTGAATAAATTATGTGATATACAGTGCTATGTACAATTTTGACGAAATATCTCCGGGATGTACCGCATTTATCCAACCATCAAAACGTGCTTCCATCAACATTACAAAAGCGAAATGCTTTCTCGTTCCAAGATACACGTGTGCAAATGTATGTATGCGTGTATGTGCGAAGCGGTGCACGTATACGTTTGCGCGCCAGTATGCCATGCATCGATGTGTGTGTGTGTGTGTGTAACAAAGGACAGAGAAAGGGTAGCGTGTACAGCTCGTATTGACGCCCACGTAAGAGCATGCGCGTTGGATGTCTTTCCACCCTTACGAAACGCACACCCACACATCAGGGCATGATAACAACTCACACACGCACCGTCAAATATTACGTCTTTCGTACTTTTCTCCTTGAACTCAGGTATACACTTATCTATGTCGATTTACTTGGCATTTTTCAAGTTTTTCATTTCGTTTGCTATATTTTCATCTCTATGCAACCTTCCCCTCATCATCGAGTCGGGGATGGAGAGAGAGAGAATGAGAGAAACGTAGTTATGGAATTTTTGTTCCTGGCATCTTTTAAGTTCTCTCTGCCTGACTGGAATGGAAAATTGTCGCTGTATTAGAAATTACGATTGTGTCATCAAAGCTGTTGTCTTTTTGTCATGTTGTTGTATTCAGGGCATTAAAAGCATGAATTATATTAAATTGATAAATGATTTAATAGTATGTGCATCACAATACAATCGATTAGAGTTGACACTTCACTATGTTTCAAGGAGAATAACAGTCTTAGTTTATTTAAGTAAATAAAATCTCTTTTATGTGACTTTAATAATGTAGTTAAATAATGAATTATTTATTTATTCTATTTGTCTTTTGCACATGTAATGCTGTGATTATTCAATATAAAAATGTCTTATCGCAATGATAAATAAATCATTGAATAAATTGCATACTTTCAATTATTTTTGAATAATTATCGATTTCGAGTCTACATTCCATCAATAAAATAATAACATCCATAGATAAAAAGTAGATAAGTAGCCATATCAGTCTTGCCAAGTTTGAATCGCGATCCGGCCCGTGGTACTTACTCTTGTACAGTAACGAGCAAGAAACGCGAGCGGCCGCGAGTAAAATCGCGCTCAGCCAGTCACTTGGCCGCTCAAGAGGATTTATAAAGCACCGGCGCGCCAATTCAAGGAGTCCCTTTTTCTTGAAACCGCGATAACCGCGACTTCGTTCTCATTTAGACGACGAATTAAGATAAAAGAGGAGCAAAGTCGTCCGTAGATTCGCCGCCAAGCAGCTCGAGAGAGCGAACTAAGCAGTTGAGGAGGGAGGTGGAAGATTCTGAAAGCCGGAAGGACGAAGGCAGACGCTCCCCCTAACGAGATTAATTTGTTTTATATGCGACCGCGCCACCGCCACTCTGTAGTAACATGAAAGTAACTCCTGGCAGATTGCGAAAGGCGTTTCACCCCGGTAGCTCTCTCGGTCCTTTTCCATAGTGATGTTGATCCTGCCAACAGGAGGATCTCTGAAAAGATTGAAAATTGATCCACGATCGCAATAAGCTGGCTGGCGGTGTCGTGAGAGGCTTCCTTTGAAAAATTGCTAGTCCTGGATGACTATGTCGTCGTATAACCGTGCTGGCACGACATTAACGTAACTCTATCGGTCTGTGCTATCAACTGTGTCAATAGATATCTTTTCTCTTGGTCAAAGGAAATTTCTCATTTTAACTCAAAGATTTTATTCACTTCTTTTTATTTATTATGATTTTTATTGTTATTTTCATATATCTCAAACATTTAAAAATGTTGTAATTGTTAAAGAAATTGTTTAATACTGTTGAAATAAAGATTTTGATTAACAATATTTTTCTAATATCTGCGAGTTATCTCTGAACGTTAGTTGCGACAATGATGTGTGCTAAGATATATTTATATCTAATAAAAACTAACGCTTCTTTCCATCAAACATCTCCCACTAAATGAGGCACGGTTGAAAAAGAGCTCCTCTCTGACTTCGCGATAACGCTAGATATAGGCAGTGCTGTTGCTTCGAAAAAATCATTTCGCCGGAACAAATCGGGAGGAAGGCAGCTCGTTGAAATGCACGGCGTTCGAAGCGTCAAAGGGAAGGCAAAGTCTGCAGAGCAATTCCGTCTCGAGTGCGTTTACGCCGATGCATCCCTCTTTCTCCCTTTTTCTCACTCTCGCTTATTCGGTCTCTCTTACCGGTATAGCCACAGCTATTATTTTTCATCGGTGTTAGTAACTATAGGTACGCCAGAAACGAAAGAGAGCTTCGAAAGAGGGAAAGATAAATCGAGAGAGTGGCTGCGAGGCAGAAACGGTGAGCAGAAAGAGGGAGACATAGGAAGAGAGAGGAGGAAAAACGACAGGGCGACATGGGTGGCAGGGTGTGTAGGGGTGGCTCGTGGAGCCGTTCGTGTTTTATCTCCGGGTGAGTCCGCCGAAGTCGGGGTGGAAAAACGGGGTAAAGGGTTAGGGAACTGAAGAGCAGTAGACTCGGAAGGGTTGGGTCGGCTGGCTGGCTGGCTGGCTGGCTGGCTGGCATTGATCTGCACTGCTCCCAGCCACCCCGTGTGTCGGCTTTTCTTAGTACAGTCGCCTCCTCTTCCTCTTCTACCTCCGCCACCACCATCTCCTCAACCTCCTCTTCCTCCTCTTTCTCCTCTTCTTTTTCCCTCCGAGCTCTACTATCACCACTACTACTACCACCTATGCCGGCTAACCACCCAGTCAGCCAGCCGCCTCTCCAATCTCCCATCGCTCTTTTCATCATTCCCTCTTCTCTGCACCGGCTTCTTTCTTTCTTCACGCTTGGCCCGCACACAGGACCGATCCCGGGACTCACCTCTCAAGGGCGCCTATGTCCCTTTCTTTCTTCCCTTCTCCCTTAGCGTTTCTTTTTTGCTTCCTCCTCTGCCTCTGTGAAGGGATCATGAGAAGAGTTGTACAGTCAGCAATGTACGAACCCTCTTGCCCTTGCTCTCATCTGACTGGCTCTTGCGAGGAGAGATGGACATATGATGGGGACTGGATTTCGATATTTCGGACTTGATGACGGATTTTCATCTATTCCTGATTTATTGATTCATATGTGTATTTTGATTTAGCAAAATAATATTTATTTAATTTAATATTGGAAAATTATCGTTAATTAAAAGTGATTATTAATTGTAAATCGGATATATAAGTTTAAAAAAAAAAAAAAATATATATATATATATATTTATTTATTTAAAGCGTGAAAATCAAAAGTAAAAAATTAAAACAGATTTTTTTGTCATTTTTACTCTAAAAATTTTCAAGTTACAATATCAGTTTTATCTTAAGATAAAAATTTTGATATGTTTAATATTTATATAAATATTAAACGTATATAACTTTGTAATTAGAAGAGGTTAGGAAAATTAATCGTTAGAATTAAATTTGTAAAAGTATTGAATATACAATATTGAATCATATTGAATTGATTCTATAATAACTGAAAAGGAGTTGATTGTTTGGAACAAGCAATACATTTACCATTACATTATATTTAGCTTTATATTTTATCTAGAAATTTTTTTCTTTTTTAAAAAGAATTATTGACTATAGATTATTTATCAGTGACGAAAATTTTACCTTACATTAGTTGCTAGTGTTTACTGATAAGCTGACACTATTAATGGATATGTAGATTTTTATTAAATTAGTGCGATTAAATGTTTTTTTTACAGAAACTTCCTTTGAGGAATATATTCGATACGAAAAGCGGAAAGGGACTATATGAAAAGACATTTAATTTTATGTCTGAGATATAAATTTTATAATATGTCTATTAATATTTATTTTTTTGTCTCCTTTCTTCTTTTCTTTCCTTCTCTTTTCTTAAAAAGTACTGAAGTGTACTAATGAATCTCGTATTGCGCTATTGATTCTAATAACCCCGATACGATAGGGTTAAGCGACCGACGTTCGGAAGAAATAGTGATTATTAAAGGCTGATCTACGAGATGCTGAGCAAGGATGAGAGGGCGTTCACTAATCCCCCGCTATTACGTTACACCACCGACAATTTATCGAACGTGAACTAACGCGAGGTTAGAAGCGAAAGTTCCCCCAAGATAATGACTCTTCTTCAACGATCCTTTTAAATAGGGCTGAGATAAATTGGGCCAAGTCGAAGATCAATTTCATGAATCTGTTTATTTTTCTTTTCTGATATAGTTTATGAATAAATTTTAGTTTATTTTAATTTTTATTAAATTAATAAAGATGTGGCGTTTTTTTTAGACATATTTGTTGTCTCTATAGTTTTCTTTATTTATATGTTTTTTGATAAACGAGTGCAAATTGCTTCTTTATAATTTGCTAAATGAGTAATATTGTGACAAAATATGAGACATATAATAAACTGCGTTTTTCTAATTATGTTATTATTTTATGTAATATTATTTCAAGTCGACATAATTTGTTTACATAAATTTTTGCTTATTAAAAAATTTGTCTAAAGATATGATCTAATATATATGATAATGATTGCCGATTTTATTTTTATCAATATTTTTTTGTTTACATTTTAATTTTGTTTCGTGGAGTTGATCTTTAAGTATTGAAGCAAATTTGTTCTAGAAGAGGAAGGGTCGAATATCGACCCTATGTGTACTTTTGTCACGTTGTCTCAGGACATTACCTCACGTGTAAAAGGATCTCTCGCAAATATGACCATCAAATAGTCGCAGTATGACACAGCATTCTTGTTTGACAGTATATAAACGCACATCTGGTATCTTCTATCAGTTAGCATGAACTCACACCAAATAAATATGCAGATACTTTGAAAATATTACGTCATAAATAATATTGTGATATAAAAAAACTTAAATGTTTGATAGTGATAGTTTTTAATTAAAAATTACATTTTATCTATATATATATTTTATAGTAATGCTGCACTATATAATAAATCCGTGAGAAAAAATTATATATATTTATATATTATAAAATTATAATATTTATATATTATAAATATATTATCAAAATTTTTATTTTGAGTTAAAACTGAATCTTAAAGCAAATTTTTAGAGTAAACATACTATAAAAAATTTTTAAAAATTTTTTATTTCTGATATTCGCGCTTTGAATATTTGAACTTATATACCCGAATTTACAATGAATTATCATTTTTCGATTAACGTATAATGTAGTAGAAAATTAAACCTAGAAGACACGTGGCATGACTCGAGAATTTGAGACGGCAGTCTTCCCACGCGTATATCTTAACCCTTATCCATATCCAACTTTTCCCTCAACCCTTTCGCTCCCTTTGCTCTCGAGGTCCCTTGCGTCCCTCGGGCATTCCAATGAAATCTACATACGAAAAGGAGGAGTGCTTTCCCATGTCCCTATCTCGCGGACACCAGGCAACCTATCTGTTCAAAGAAACCTAATCTTCTTGCTCTCGAGACGAGAAATTCTTGGAGGATGTTAGTCACGTGACATTCAAATTTTAAAAGATTACTCTACGTCGCGTAGAAAACGAAGAAGAATTGCAATTCACATAATGGAACGCTAGATTTCAGATAAATCCGACAGTGTTGAAACACTGCTAATATTAAAATGTACAAGAGTGCACGAATCCTGTATTATTATCAGTAATATTTCATATATCTAGTCTTCATATTAAGTGAAATGTAATTAATCTACATACATTCTATATTAATCTATATAAGCATTTTGTTTATTAAGTAAAATTTTTATATGTATAAACACAAGTCTTCTTTAAACTTTCCACAGTCTGAAAATAGATTTTAACCGGTCAGTCGAAGGTTATCGACCTGACAGCGTGGGTCTATTTTTGGGTAGTAAAAAATGTAATTAAGTACAACGAATCAATCGAATAAAGAAATAGACGGTTGAAATAAAAAAAAAGCGAAATAAGAAAATAGAAGAATTGATAGCTCTCGGGTGCCAACTGGGCGCGACATCTGCATGCAGATGCATCCCGAGTGTGTTCTCACGTTACTCAGGTGACGACTGACTTTCTGAATAAATTACCGGCGCGAAAGGAACGAAAGTCCCCGAAACATAGACACCCTGTTGTGTACACGGATATGTTCGGGATAATGGATCTACCTGGTTCTTCAACCCCTTCCGCTTCTTTGGCCGCCGGCTGCACGAGCGGACCCTACTTTATGCTCGTTATGCTATTATTTCTGGAGTCAGTTTATTACCATCGACCTGTGTCATCCTTTATGCAGAATAATTTGATATCCCAGGCATCGAAGGACATGTACATACACGAGTCTCTTCACGTTCGTTTTCCTCATTATTCATGTCGGTTAAATTCCTGTTCTCAGTAAATGACATTCTTAATATCGTAGTCACTGATATATGTATAGAAGTTTTTTGCGGAAACTAATTGTGATTAATGTACGTTGAAGAATATTTTCAATTGTGTACACAGAATACACCGTTAAATTCGCTGTTATTTTTAACCTGTGTAGTCGCCACTATTCCTAAGGTGCAAAGTTAAATTCTCAATTTGAGTAATTTTTAACCATTTCTGGATCGCCTAGTCGCCAGTAGTGTAATTAAAAATAACACAGCGAATTTAACAGTATAGATTTATAGGCATAAATTTTATGTGCCTGCTTGATTCAAATTATCCGAAGACTTTGTAACAGAAAATAATTATTTGTAAGTTAGAGAGAGCAGCTATATTATTAATATCAATTAACAGTTTGTAATTTTATATACATTGATATCATATTTATTATAATATCGATTGCATGTAGACATGGCATGTAAGAAGTGAGACTTGTGTTGACAACATGATATTAAAGAATGATAGCATGTCAAGAGAAAATAGGATAAATGCGAACTTACGCTAACGTGCGTACAAGTCGCAGCGGTGTTGTTTCTGAATGACGGCAGGCGTCTCGCTTTGCCGAGTGTACAAACGACTTCTTGTTCGCAAAACAGAAATTACCGTGGCACAGCGTGGCGCTGAGGAAGGACAGTGGAAAGATGAGGACACGAAGATTCCATTAAGGGGTAACTGGCGGTAATGAATGGAAGACACCCCCACGTGCCACCTCGAGATCTCCTACCCCTGAATTTCTCGTTCACTTCTCTCTCCCCTTCTCCTCCATTTTCTCTTCCCCTATCTTCCTTTTGCGCGCTCTCTCTTTCTCTTTCTCTCTCTTTCTCCCCGCCTTCGTCTCTCTCAAGTTCACCGTTGCAATGGTTTGTCCTTCTTGCACCATCTTTACTACGACCAGGGAAGGCCAGCGTAATTTTCCTCTCGGTAAAAAATACTCTCGTTTAACTTTTCCTCGCTCATTATTCCCTGCCGCCCTGACCTAACCCGACTTGACCCCGAAGGCGGCTTCCTTTAATAACCCAGAAAGAAAGAGGAGTGCCGACAACCGATGTTAGGAAGTGAGAAAGATATAGGAAGCGAGACCGGAGGAGACCGAACGGGAGGAAGAGAGACAAGAGTAACGCCAAGGGCAATCCTTGGATGCTAATTTGTAACTGGGCTACTTCCGGGACAGTGGTTCCCCGTCGCGTGAAACTTTATCTAACTATCATTTTCAAATTACGAGAACAGTATTTGCATGCGGATTGAACATACCCCAACGAGAATTAGGAAAGTTTTTCTCTCGAATTCAATGACTCTTCTTCCTAAAAACTTCTATTCATTTAAGCGTGACAACTTATCAATTCCTTGAATTATTAGAATAGTTTTCGTATTATCGTTTTCGTATGTTAATATGTTAAATGCTCGGTCATATAATTTTCTAATTATTCTGTAATCTAATAGAATAATTTGCTTATATATATATATATATATATATATATATAATTGCAAATACTACTAAATATAAATTTTCATACAGGATATATAGTATTTTATCGAACATTATTTGTTTAAAATTTTTAGATCTTATTAAAATTTATCAAACTTGAACAAAAAGGAAAAGTTTGTGCAAATATTTACTGTAATTATTAACCTCCAGATATAATAATGGTAATTGTTTATATATATAATTATCATAATATAATATAATTATAATAATTATACATCTTATATGTGTGATTCATGTTATAATTTTTTAATTTGTTCGTGATATTTCTTAAATAAATTGGTAAAGCAGTTTTTATTTTTTTGATGCAATATATAATAATACAGGAAAATATTTTTGTTAACTGTTCAATCAAAAACCAAGAGATATTATAAATATTAATTATACATGTAAATATAAAATTCATAATACGATTAATTTTTTAAAACAAATAAAGTTAAGATTCGTAGTACGAAAGACATAACGTGAAAAACGGGAATGGTCGAATCTATTTACGTCAAAGAATTGGAGGCAACCGATTTTATGTTGCAATAACGCCAGAGAAGCCGTTAATAAAATAGTATAATCAGAAGGATGAGCACCTTGAAAGATCCTTCAGTGGCACGGCGAGGGATGGTTTTCCTTGCATCGGCAATTAGTCTCATCCCCCCCTGGATACCCTTCGTTCTATCCTGCCGGTTATAGCAACCAACCCCATCCATGGCATTTAATTACCTTACCAACCCCAGGCTAACAGCCTCGGGGCCAAGGTCACGAGCCATTCAACTCCTCGTATTTCTCAGCCCATGGAAGCACACTGACCGCATTTGCCTTTAAGCCCTGTTTCTAAGTGTTGATTGTTTCGCCCGAATTTCTGAATTCTCTCCTGATTTATGCACGATCTATTATACATTCATTCTTTCATTTTCTGCAAAACTGGCGATTACGGTCACTGATCATTTCATGTATGTATGTAAAACAAATAAGAAAGAAAGAGTGACGTTCAACCTTTTATTACTTTTTTTTATTTAGATCAGTTGCTTAATTTGTTTAATGTCTCCATCTCGTCGATCTCAATTTTAAAAGACTGATTTTCAAGGTAATTGTTACCTTGATATCACTAAAACTATTCAATTTACTTCGAAAGGATTCGGGCAATTGCTCGTGATAATGGATCGATAAGTCGTAAATTCGCACGCCCATTTTGAGCGCCTACTTCTATCCGTTTCATTGACAAGAACGATGAAAAGACGTGTTCCACGGCATTCGTCTCTCTTTTTTTTTCTTTTAGTCAAGTTCCACTCGCGTGCTCCGGCGCCATAATCCATAAATCACTGGAGGCCTCGATTCTTTATGGGTTATAGAAGAGAACGGGCAGTCTCGCGTAGTCGATATAACACCCCCGTCGACTCCGTTCGATACCTGCAATGTCCCGCTCGCATTTTTATTTATTTCCGCGGAGTTAACGAATGAGACGCCGCTATTGTACACCTCCATCGGTGCCGCCGATGCGACATCCTTTTTACGATCGATTTGCAGAGACGCCATTTTCGCCGGCATTTATACCGGCGAGGTATAATCTCATAAATCAGCTATCCTACCGGTTCTATTTGGCTCCACATCCTCCCGATTCCTCGCCGAGAGGTGACTGTGTCACGCCGCTTATCCTTGCACCAACGCGAAATTCCTTTTTGCATTCTGCAAGGGTAATTCTGCGACGGTACCGGTAATATTTCTTACGGTGGAATGGAGAGAATATTATGGCAAGATAGAGCTCGAAAGAGTCTCATGGATCTTTTCTTCCTAAGTACATTGATTTACGCTGCGCTCGAGCGTGCCGTGTTAAATGGTACTGTGTGGGATATTGCACTAGTATGTATTACATGATAAAGTGAACCAACGTTTTCTCCACGTTGGCTTCTTTATATATCACTTTAGTATCGAATATTATCGATCCTGGCAGGCACAATCAGTGCACAGTACGTTTTATATAAAACTGTGTCGCTCTATCTATGGATGATAAAATATTTTAGATAACATATTGTTATAATTTTTTTGTATATTTATATAAAATGTATTTAGAATGAACATTCAATCTTTTCGAGATAAGCTTGTTTACAATGTTATTTAATGAGATTTAAAAAAAATGTTTAATATGTGTAAAATGTGGAATTATTTATACGATGAACTGTTTTACTCTCGTATTGAAACAGCAGAATATCAAACGATACAATGTAATTTTGATATGAAATAATTAAAATCACGATGTGTGTCTCGAATGATGCTATTTTTAGACGCCATTTTATGCGAAGAAGGAATCCACGACTTTACGTCTTCTTCTTCACACTCTCGCGCATACGAGTACATCTGGAGGGTGGGTCAACTGCAGAGGCAGCATGAGATGGCACACGGGAAGCGGAGGGGGAGAATGGGGTGTATGTGAAGGCGCGCACACACATACTAGGGGAGGGTACACCTCGGCCGCCCCCGAGCTGCGCAGAAGTTCCTTCCTTCCGCTTGATCGACATCGATTCCAAGATGGCGGCCGGTCGGTGGTGCGCTCACGGCATACATATCGGCCCATTCTACGAGCCACCCCGCCCTTAGGGGGACCCCTTTTACTTCTACGATCCACCCTCTCCGCCACCCATCCTGACGTGCTCGTCCACATCGTAGGGTGAGATCGTCCTAGGGACGTCAGAGGTGGGGGTTGGGAGGTATAGTCGGCTCACGAGATGTCCGGGCCGATATCGGAATCGCATTAGAACGCCGCGCCACTTTCGCCCCCGGGAACACCGAACTACCCTCCTTCACATCCACCAACTCCGCTCACTTCTCCACGCCCGTCGCCCGTGACTTCTTTTTCCTTCGGCTGGCTCCAGAAATATCGGAGGAGCCTCACGACCACGCCTGCCGACCCACCGACGTGCCTCGGGCCCGAAATACCGTCTACTTATACGCTGAGTATAGAATATTCCTTCGTTTTTTCTTTTAGAAGCTTCATAAAGTTTCCAGTAGCTTAGACTTAACATTTCGCCTTTCGTGAAGCTGCAAGTTATTTTACGTTATTCGCATCGTGACGGATGGATCTCATAAGTGTTTAATACTTGGAAATACTTAATAAAATAAAATTACGTAATTGTAAATTTAATCGTGCAATTTTATATGGAATTTGTTATATCGTAAAAGTGTAGGAAAAAAAGAGAAGTTTTATCGATTAAAATTTTTTAAATTTAATGTTGAATCAAAATCTTGTATATTCAAGAGATTTGCAAATAAATATCAAATACAGAAAATTTAAACTTTTTCAAGTGTTTTCTATGTTAAAAAGAAACTTTGTGGTATTACAAGAAATGTATATAAGAAAAATATGACAAAAGAAAAAAATATGGAGATGATGTAAAACATCATTTCTTCAAATTTACAAATATTAAATATATTTTTATATATCTATATTACACATTTGTATCTTCAATATATTATTATAGCTATGCAAAAATGGTAGTTCATGTAAACTGTAATAATATACACTGGATAATTAAATATCCAAGTAAGCGATCTAATTTGTTACAAAAAATAAATTAATAATATCTTGAATTATTAAAATATCAATTTAATGTCAATAGCAACATCGATTTCAATACTTTGATAAAGTATTATATCAAACTTACCACACACTTACCACATTTACGAAACAAAATGCCAAGTAAAGATACTTAATTTTATACTTATATTTTTACTGAAACTATGATTTCCATATTATCGATATCTAGTAAATGATACACTCCAATCGATTGATTGTGTAACTGCTTTGGCAAGATCTTGCGTAACGCTATCGATTTCTCTGAGAACCGCAGCGATTGACATTTGAATTGTGATCGATTAGAAATGTATGGCTATACGTGAGATGGATTTTGACATGGATAACTGAATGCAACGAAACAAAAACAAGAGCATAATGGGCTTCAATAAGTATAAAATTTCTTGCTTGCACAAGGAAATGAGGTCCCGCATTGCCTGTCGCTCAAACATTCTTATCGAGCCAGTGCACGCCGCTCGTTAAGGATGCTCGTTCAATTTCGTATGCTCACGCTCAGGAGGACAACGATTGAGAAGGGCAGCCAGCGTATCCCGGCTCCATAGGGGATGGCTCGTCGTGATAGGCAGAGAGGGAGGGAGTGACTTGAAAGCAAAGCCGATTAGGATTCTACCTCGAGATCGAAATTTCACTTGCTCCTTCGGCGGATCTGGAATTTTCATTCCGCCGTTTCTCCCACGTGAAAAATTCCACGTTTTCCCTTCCGATATACGGATCGTGCGAAATGGATCGCGGAAAGGAGGGCTGGAATTGGAAAGACGAGCGCGACGTACGAGACACTGAAAAATTTCAGGGAAGTAATCCCTGAAATAATGACATAGTCCACGCCCGATAAATCCGCAAGGTAGTCACAATCGCGAACTGGTAGGAGGATCCCCTGAATACGCTTTCTTTTCTAGATCCACGCGTGCGTATCATGCACATGTGCACACAGTGGTAGCGAGGAAGGCGGCGAGGAGGTCTGTGTGAGGGGGAAATGTCTACGTAGGAAAAGAAGGTGGATGGTTGGAGGGTAAGGTGGAAGTGAGGCACAGTCGAGAGTGGGATTGGAAAGAAGACAAGGACGAGCGCGAGGAAGAGAACGGAAGATTGATCTGCCGCGCGCTCTCATACCTCCAATACGCGTTTTATTCGCTCTTCCTCCAACCACGATGTTCCTTCTTCGTCCCACGAAGGGCCCGCAATTGCTCTTCGCCGCAGCGCTCCGAAAAGGGACGCGGATAATCGTGTAAACCGTCGCACCTGCGGGGTCGAGACTCGCGTAAATATATTTGTAACTTCTCCGGTCTTTCGCGCGGTGAAAGGCAGTGACAACTCAGTGTCGGTGGTACTCCTGAAAATTTAAATGATCCAGGGTTTAGGTAGGCGAATATGCCCTAAATTATTCACGCGACATCCAGACTTTACAAACCCAGAAAGGTGGATTCAGTCGAGATGTTCCTTATCATTGTAATCGTGGCTTTTAAGAAAAACTGCTGTTAAGCATTGCGTCAATTTGAATAATCCCTGCACGCTAACAGATTTAAATAATCACATCTTTAAATAATAATAATTATGAATAGAATATATACGCTTTAAATGAATCATAAGTTATATAATTCAAATGAATTGTGGAGAAAAAAGAGAGATTACGTATTATAATATATTTAAATACAAATTACATTAAAAATAGAATTTATTCTGTAGTAATGTGAACAATTTTTTTATTTTTGATTTCCAAAAAAAATTCTTCTACTTCTTAAAAAGGTTAACATAGTCATTATCGAAAGTTTGTTGTCTAAATCGTGCATAAACAGGAGGCGTTGTAAATGCAAGGATAATGGATCGGCTTTTGCGAACCGCGATTGGACAGGATCATAAATTGACCTCAGTAGCGCTGGTGGATTGCATTCAGGAATATTTAACATAAAATTGAATTTCGTTATAACGAGGAACGATCGCGTTGCTTGGATGAGGGAGATGCTTACGGCGTGCAAGAAATCGACTCTTGAAATTATTGCCCGTGGATGGGCAGAAGGGCGAACGACGACGGTGGCGGATTTCTACGCGTCATTACGTGAGGATCGAGTCATGAAAATCGGCGAATCGAGCGGCGATTATTCAAACGAAACCTTTAACAAGATTCCCGCCAATCAGCTGCCGTAATGATCCTCGACCGCCAAAGAGAAGTTTCCCTCCTTTCTCTTCTTGTGTTCGCCGCAAAACGACGATGGGGTGGCATAAGGAAAGGGTAAGAAGGAAGGGTCTTCTCGTCTTTTCACGAATAACATCGGATATAGTTCTAGGATAATCTCCATGAATTCCGATATTTTGTCGCTTGATTTTGGATATTACGAGAACAATAAAAGAAGAAAACGCTTTACATAAATCAGGTAGCAAGATATAATTGTTTCTTAATCAAACTTTCTTCATACGAATACTATTATGTATGTAAATAGATATCACATATAAGTAGATATGATGGAAATTTACATTCTCATGATAGATCTTTAGTTAATCTATCTTAAAATCATGAGCGTACGATGTATAGTAAAAGAATCGTTATTAGTAAAACAAATTAAACTCGTTTTAAAATGTAAATTTGTACTTTTGCGAATATTTTCATAGAAAGTTTGTTACTTTTTAATAATATTTATTTTTTTATAGGTTTGATATATCAGAATATTATTTTTGTCTACTGTTTCCTCTCTTTTTTGGTCTCTTTTTCTTTATTACTAATATAATGTAATCTTAATCTAATAATTTTATTAGGACCAGTTACGATCAAAATTTTCCAAAGTAGTTTCTTATTGTTAAAAAATCCGACAACGATGCAATTGTCGATATATCCTATACTTATCCGACATTAATGTTAAAATGGATTGGAACAACTTTTCGCGCGATAAAGATCGAGCAACTTCTAACTCTGCGTTTTGAAGCCCGTCGAGCGAACTTTGAGGTGGATTTCTCATTACGTGAAACCTACACAAACGCTTGTACACGCACGCGTTTTCATTGCTGACTGCCGTTGATACTTGTGCGCCGCGGCGCGGCATAGCGCGGCGGGTAGAGCTGAGGGCGGTGAACGAATAAGGGGCGGAAAAGTGCGAGACGGAGGAAGGAAATGGCGAGCGGAGGAGGTCGGGTAGTTTCGAAAATTCCCATCGCAGTCTGGAGTTGCGCGGCTCGGCTTTTCCGACGCCTCTTCCCGTTCGCCTCTTCCATTTCCTCTCGTATTCTTCCTTCTCCTTTTTTCCCACCCGCCTGCCCGCCCGACCACCCGCACCTTCTCGCCGCACCCCCGCACCATCTCGCGCCGATCCGCCCGTTCGCCTGCACTCCGCGGGCTCTCACCCCGTTTTACCCGGGCGAGCGCAAATTTATTCCGTCGACTCGGCGACGGTGGCAGGCGGAATCGCAGTACTTTATACTCGTCGAGAATCGATAGACAGCCGCGCACGGATATGGAAGCACTATATTTTCCCTCGTCGCACCTCCATGTCGCTCTCTCGGAAGCCTTGTTGTCAATAAAGAGAGCACTTTCCTGGCATGGACTTTCATTATTTCTTTCCTTACTCACGTCCATCGACTATCCCGCAACAATTAGATATCTTCTGATATTTTCCAAGTTGCCTATTTTTATTTGCAAAATATTTATCAAGTAATTGCAATTTACTTGTGTGAGTTATAGATTTCAAGTCATGAGAACACTCCTTGAGAAATTTTTGGTATCATATATTATTTTAGATTTGAGAAATTTTATTTTGATATCATTATTGCAACGCAAACATTCCCTCGTTTCGATCAGGATTGCTTCAGGATTGCGTTTTGTTACTAGAAAAAATATATATGAACTTATAATAAAACATACGAAGTTTCGTTTGTCGACAGATAGAAAAATGTTTTCTAAACATTTTTACACAACTTTTTAATTTTTTCATCGTTTTTCTGACTTACATCTATACGTATATTATTCTAATTAATGCAAATCCGAATCGAACTAACAGATGGCAAATATAATTCCGCTGCAAAACGTTAAATGTGCAATCCTTCCCTTTATTTCTGCTTTTCGACAAAAACTCTGAAACGCGCTGAAATACGCTGATCTCTTTCCATCACTTTCGTCTTTCATCATTCCCATACCGTAAATATGAAGAAGATGGAATCTCCATCTCGGCCGTAGACAGTTATCCGCAACGGTGGTTAAAGAAAGCGAGGAAGAAAGTCAGATTTTTAGGGACTTGCCCGATGCACATCAGCCGCAGGGTAACTTGGCAAAGCAACTTTTGGAAGCTTCTTCCTATCGTGAAAAACGTTACGGAGTCTTGGGCAACGGTGGTTGAGAGAAGGACGGGATAGGAGGAAGGGAAAAGATTTAGAAGGTGGTAGGGGCCGAGTTGGAATCAAAGGAGTCCAAAGAGCTTTCCCAAGCTTTTCCCTCGCCCAGCTAGATTGAACTTCTTTTCCGCTCAGGAGTTTTCCTATTACTCCAAATTTTCAGACGCGGCAAAGCCGTTGCGGCCGCGGCCGCAGCCATGACGGTTTACATGCACATAATGTAAGCGGTTTTTTACGCGAGTATGTACAACTTGACGACTGAACAGCACTCGCATAAGCTGACCACGTTAATTAATATTTGTAATATATGCTAGCTCACATGTAAAGTTTTCGAGCGAAATAATTCAATTTAGAAAAATATGATAAATATGTGTTTTCACAACGAGATTTTTTTTCATTTCTTCAAAAAATATTTTTATTAAAAGACACAGAGAAACAGGGCACTATAAATATATATTTTTTAGGAAGGAAAGAGATGTATAATTGTTAATTTTTTTATTTATAACAGAAGTGTGAGATAATCTTGAGATATTTATCGAGCTTTGACTAACGAATATGCTGTAATGATGGCTAAGTGTGCTTTTCATATTTCACATTATAAATTCTATTTTTAAATCTCACAGAGCAAAATACGTCAAGATTGAATTAAAATAATTAACGATTAATTACAATGTGTTAGATACATGACTCGATAAATTGTTAAAATAAATTGTTAAAATATTTAAAGAATATACTTTTCCGAATAAGACCAAATTATGTCCCCAGCTTCGAGCCGTGAGATAGCATAACGATGCGTTAAAGGCGTCTCATTAGTACCTCCACTTTAAAGCAAGGTTTCCCTACCCACGCATTCTCTCTCTCTCACCCTTGACTGAGCCGCCTAAGTAAAAATCAATAATTCCTTTATCGTACAAATTAACGTTAAGCATATTCCACCCTCGTACACGGAGCCTACTGGCGATGTTACACCGTTTCCTGCCGCCCTGTGCTGCATAATATCACGAATCGCGTCGACACTGTCCTTTTACCACGCCTATTTCCTTATAGCACTATAGTACATTTTTTTCGTGATCTTTCCTCAAATGTTCAAACTTTCGTTGTCAATATTTGATTTGACATTGAAATTAATGAACTACTTTCGCAAATATTTATTCAAGTTAGAGTGCAAAAAATTGAAGTAATAATTATAGAGATAAAACAATTGATAAATATGTATTACTATAATGTATCTGCAAAATATATAAACAATCTAAAAATACATTAAAAAATATTTTAAATAATATATTATATATTACGAATAGAGACACACATAAAATATTTAAAAAATCAATTATTTTTATCGATTATGATTATTAGGTTGCATCTACTTTTTTTTATCAATTTTCCGCATTATTCAATTAGGAAGTTATTGACTTGGATAACCTTATAATTTAAATTAGAATGTTTGATTTTATATATATATATATTTAACTGTATATATCAATGTGTGTGCATGGAATTATTACCTATGATTTTTATTAATTTATATTCTATAAGTCATACCTATAATTTTTTAATTTTTATTTAATTTTCTATAGTATAATTTATTAACATCTATTATAATGTTACACTATCTATGAAATGTGTATTTTGGAATAATCTTGTTTGTTATTTTTATGTGTATAAATTAATACTCTGCTCATTCTTTAAATACATCTAATGCATTGAACACAAACACATCTATATGGCAATACTATTGTCACCACACACAGTCATATATGAAATCGATATATCCACTTAAATTAATTTGTTTGCATCAGATATAGTTCGTCGGCATCGCAACGGTGCTCGGAATGTCCGATTAATTAAGTCAATCATAATGGCTAACTATACTGACGGTGTTTTACTGTTAACTTATCGAGTTTTATTTAAGCGATTTCGGGAGGGAACGGGAACGTTGCTGGGAACGAAGACATAAAAATTCCACCCACTCGTCACGCCTTGATGAATAACACGAGATGCACGACGATAAAGTTTTAACTGTCGACTATATTACACGAGGCGACTCACGCTATCCGCATCTTATCGTACATTAGAGTTCCTCGACATATAGACGGACTATGCTGCTGTGACAAATTCTCAACATGCATGTGTGTAATTTATGAATTTAGAGTCAGTTTTTACTGAAGAAACCTTGTGTTAATTTTTTAATTCCAATTATAATAGGAATTTAGTTATTGTTAATAATACAAAAAAAACTTGTTTGTTATTATATATTGTTTATAGATAGTATTTATATTTGTATTAACCATACAATTATAATAAAACCATACAATTATAATAAAATTATGATATATAATGTATCATACAATTATGATCTATTAGACATAAAAGTTTTATGTTACTACTCTATAGTATCATTATTTCTATGAATCTTAAGACAACACATTAGAAAAAACAATATATGATTTCGCAGAACTTTTTATTGAGAATATATTTTTTATCTATAGATAGATTATTAAATAGACTCTTAAATTATAATATTATATCCTGTACATGTAGATACTTATATAAATTAATGGTTTTTATGAGTTAGGCTAACGTATTTTTATCTTTCTGTTGCAGGTAGGTGTGGTTTGAACCTTGTAGAATATTCATCCAATACTGTTTGCCATGTTCACCAAAATTCAACGGATAACGCCGCGTCACATGTCTCGCGACCTTGACTTCCACTGGCATCGGAACGTTAAGAGGTTTACCTTGGTAAACCCCTGATATCTCGGGATACCACTCGGGGTCTCGGTCGAGGGATTAAGACGGGGTAGTTGAGCAGGACGACACGGAGGGACGACAGAGATTGGGCGAGATGGAGGTAGAGGACTGGGCGAGAATGAGAAAGGGAAAGGAAACTGTTGTAACCGTACGCTTGTATAATTGATTGAGTCTAATGAGTTAAAGAGGATGCTACAGTATCGATGGCGAAAATTAAAGAGTTCTGGTCATGAAGACGGCGCCTCGGGACAGAGAAAGTACACGGAACTTAGATACTCGTTTCCCGCGCACCCCTCCGGCATCTCATTCGGCATCCACGTCGACGCCGGTATGGGAGGAAGCGCTGATTGTAAATTAGTTAAAGGAGATGCTTCATTAGCGATGCTGCCTTGAGTCTTGAGGCTGCAGTTTCCTCGCGTTTAGTTGTTTTTAAAGGGGCCCGCAGCATAATAACTGATCCGTGCAGACCGGCCGATCGGTTAAATATAGTGATCATATAATTATAAGATGAGATAAAAAGAGTATATTTTATCAGAGAAACGATTCGCTGTATTAGCCACGGCATGGTTATGGCTTTCCATGTTATTTCTTCTTGGAAAGACATGGCGGAATAAGAATAATATAAACGGTATAAGGAAATACATACATATACATATATATAAAATACATACATATATTTTATATGTACATATATTAAAAGGATCTACATATTTACATTTATTTTCTCAGTTAATAATTGAGTTTTATTCTTTACATAACATTAAACTATATCACTCTCTTCCTTATCTTATGTAAAACCACATTTAATGCTATTTAACTAATACCTAATTCCGAATATACAATTATTGGTTTTGAAAATATAAATATAAATATTCATATAACATATTTAAATCATTATATTAAATACAACTAGTACAAACCAGTGTGTGGTTTTCACATAACCAATTATGTCTTGATAAACCGTAGTTTGCAAAATGGATAATTAACTCCGGAATTAAAAAGATTATCATTAATTCGAAAGTTTATAGATTAGTCCAAGTAATAACTGCCTGTAATTTTTTTGTTCGACATTTAAGAAAAGTTTATACATATCATGTATAGAAGTAAATTATCGAAAGCACATACTCTCTTGTTTCTTCTTCGAGCCGTTTCTTTCATTTATGCAATATTACTTTTTGGCAGGCTTTGTGCGTTGTCTCCGGCCGACCTTTCGCTCGCCGGCGTCTTTTCAATTTGCAAAGAAATGAAAAAAGTGGCGCGAGCCGAGGTAGGTGGATAGCAAGACGGTTTAGGTGGTGAACGGAGGAGCGCGTCCGAAGACGTGCGGCGGAGACATGCGAAAGACAACGTAGTGTCTTCCGCATCCCCTAGGGAAATTATTGACAGTCAGCGAGGAAATGACGTCGTAAATACCATGCTGAGGCAAAGACACCACCCGCGCCGACCTCTTTTCCATCGTTCCGCTCTTCTCTTCCTATTTGCCTTCTTTGCTGTCTTTCTCCACTTTGCTTCCTTCCCTCGCATACAATTTCGCGACGTTGTTTTTAGCGGCCGTGGTTTCGTAGCGCAGGGTGGAAAAATACACGCGTCAGACTAAGCGTCTATTTATAGACTTCGTAACACGGCGGAACAGAAGCAATACTAAGAGCAAACTGCAGCCGTCTGTGCTTTAAGTTGCGTTAAGATACAATGGAGGTTTCTTCGATGAAGCATGGATTATTTCTCTGCTGATGTTGATGTCTCGCTGAGAGAATTTCTTATAAATAATCTTCGTTTGGATAGCACTAAATGATTGCATTGGTGATACTCGATTTACATTTACAACTAGTTGTGGCTTCCATTAATATACTTGTATATAATTGTTAATTAATATGTGACATTACATAATTTTATGGAATCAACCTGCATTTTAGCTGTAGTAGCCCTATGCCTGCTTTTTTTACGAGATATTATGTTATATTTTAAAAAGAAGACAATTTTTAAATTTAGTTATACATAATTAATAATTATTTTTACTTTATATAACGTAGAAGATATATAAGTTAAATGATAAAAATGAAAATTTTTTTCAATAATTTTTTTGTTAACATTTTCATTAATAAATACCATGTATATAATATTTGTATTAACGATATTAAATGATTGCCCAATTTCTACAAGCCGCGAGCTCAAGCCAGATTAATAAGAGAAAATCCATCTGACTCCGTGGCTCTAAAGCGTGTAATTATCGTAAAATGATTAACTGCCGCTGGGGCGTAAACCAGCTCGGCATATTCGCGTCGAGAGAACGTCCGAAATCCTGACATCGTTGCTCGCGCTGAGAATATTGCAACTGATGTTCTCTTCGGTCTCCGTTATCCCGAGCTTCCTTTCCTCCACGTGGTGGAGGAGGAACACATTATTCGCGAAAACGATCCTTCCTTTCGCCTAGCGACTACGGAGAAAGAGGAGTTTCTCCTCGCGAGAGAAAACACCGAAGGCGATGGCGTGGGAGAGGGCAACAAGGGGGTGGACGACAGTGGAGCACGTTCAAAGTAGACGGAGGGGTGGTAGCGACTGGTGCGCAGGCCAAGAAGCAGCAAGAGAGTGGTGGATAGAAACGAAGAGGTGACTGCGGAACCCGGTGGCGGTCGCGGTAGGAGACGAAGGTCGGAGCGAGCTGCGAGATCCACAGGCTCTAAGGGTAGTTATTATAATAAATTTGTCGGGGGTTTAAGAAGCGGAAACAATTCAGAACTGCGAGCGACTCTAAGGATGTGCTTATCGTTGCTTTTATTCAAATGGAAGTGGAAGGCGACGAGCTGCAACGGACGCGACCTGTATCTGTGTCCTTCTCTATTCTTCACCTTCTCTGTATTTATACGGTGTCCTCCTTTAAGTTTTGTTTGGTGTTCTTTCGGTTTTCCGAAGTGGCTAACAGAGGCGTGAGTATGGTTTAACAGGGCAGTGATAGGGCATTGGTCTTTCGTTATCGTTTCATTTTTAAATTGTATGAGTAAACGGCAAAATCGTCTCATGGGTATTTACTAAACATTTCCTTCAACATTTTGCAGAAATCTATTTTCTATTATTATAGATAACTCTAATGCATTTCGTATTTAATAACGTAACATTTTACAATTACAGAAGAAAAATACTCGTATATATATTTTTGACTTTTGTTTAATATTGACTTTTTGCCGAATTAGTCGTTCGTTTTTTTTACAGAATTTTGACACAATATTTTCGTTATACTTTTATTAGGAAATAAAATTCTTTAAGAAAATACATCAACTATATATATATATATATATATATATATATATATACATTCATACATACAAACTATTAATATATAAATAAATATATAACTATGTATATATACTTTCTTTTCTAAATTTCAAACGTCTAAAAACTCGCATGATACTTTAAAATACTTGAGGCGTAGCAAGGGTATAAGGAAAACGAAAAAGCCTCGTTTAAAAAAATCACAAGGGGCTAAAGCTAGATAGACATGTAGAGACCAACCTGGCGATAAGAGAACCATAAGCATACTCTGACCGTGCGATTTCCATGCGTCTTTTTGAGTCCGTGTTAATGGCGCTCACGTGAGAATAAGAGGCAATGAAATCCGAGACGTTAAAGTTTAAGCGCGCTAACTTATAGAAGAGAGGAAAAAAGGGAACAGACGGATTATCCTTGCGGACCACCCTGATCATGATTCTGTTTACGACATTCCTGGCAGCGGGTTCGATCATTACGACGGACGAAGGAGGACATTCGTGCGTCTTTTGGAGGGTAGTTCGAAATAAAAACGCCTCTTAAAGCGACGTGAATGCGAGAGTCTTATGTGCGCGATGTGTCGCCGAGGACACAGGGCGAAGCAAAGAGTTTCGTCTCGTGTTGCATCTTTTTAAGAGCGTGGTCAATATAGTTTAAGGCCGCAATAAAGGCGGGCCTGGGCACTTCGATTTACGGCTTAATTAAAAACCTCGGTCGCCCGAGACACCAAACGAAAACTCGTCGGGAAGCGGCTCCTTAAAATCCCTTAAATACGAGTCAAGCGTATCCGGGGCTTCTTTATGGGGAATTCACGGGTGGATTTTTTGACCGATAAACAGCCCTTTGCGTTCGGCCACCAGCGGAAGTTGTCACGTTGTTTCGTTGCTTTCGTAACGATCTCACGCGAGTTTTGCCTTCGAATATTAAAAGCCGCGAAATTGTTGCGAGAGACCGTAACGAAGATGAGGATAATAAAAAGCATGATAATTGGACATTTCAGAAGATTCGTGAAAAATTAAGTCTTCGAGCGCATCTTAAATGTACATGTTAGTTTTTCATTCATACATATTTGTTTGCAATACAAGCCTCAAAGTTTACGTACCTAGTAAAAATATACCATAATGATTTATATTTCATTAAGAATGCAGACATCTCTGTTTTTTGTATATAGTGTCAATATATAAATTTAAATATTTTTCATACTTCAAGGGATTATATTTTGATAGGATGAATATTTCTTAGCTCGTTTGTCACGGAGCTGTCAGCGTGAAAATAATAAAATGCGTACGTGCACCAGCGTACGCATCCTTTCTTACCCTAAGCTTTCTTAATTTTCTTCTTGTAGTTCAGCGAAGCGTGGGGAAATATTTTTCTTGAGAAGACACGGTCGTCTCCGTGACGTGGTGCCCGTAAAATCTTTATACATGCACAAAGCTGTACGTGTATGTATATCACAAACCGTGCACACAGATAACAGGTCGCGTCTCGTGGCTGGTTTTCCGCATAATCCCACGCGACATAATATGGGGGTTTATCTCGTGGAATCATGGTGGCTTAACGGGATGGTTCCCTCCCTCGTGCAGACCGCGGGTTCCTTGAAGGCAAATCCACCCCCGTGGAAGACAACGTCGCACACCCTTGAACCCTCCAGGCCACATATACATTTCCGCCCGCCGTATATACGTCTCCAATTTCTCCTTCTACCATTTCTCCCTGATCCCGGCGCGACGATGCCGCGGGATTTACCGTGTCCTTCCAGAAACTTGACAGGACCAGGAAGTCCCGAGGCTCCTAGCGAAAATATTACCTTGTCTGACGAAAGATGGAGAAAAATGAAAGGTTTTTTGTTGATGTCGATGGATTCAATCTACGTTGAAATATCGTCCGCAACACTACGATGATGCATAACAGATGTGTTGAATATAGATGATAAAAAATAAAACTATTTAAAATATTATGATTATTACAATATTATGCTTGTTACTGATTTATTAAAAATTTATTGTTGTGAAAGATATTCTAATTAGGAATTTAAAAAAAATAGAATTTTTTAATAAAATTTATAAAAAATATTGTCTATCTACTTTTTTTTATTAAGATTTTATACAAAGTTTTTTTATACAAAGTTTTTCTTGCCAAAAAGTGGAACAAAGCAAGTAATAAGAGACTGTTATCTGAAAATTTTCAATACAAAGCATCTTAATCGAGCACGCGTGCTCAAGTTCGTGAAATTGGTGGACGGAAGCGTCCCTCGTGCCTTTCGACAACGAAGCGAAGGGTGGGATAAGAGTGGGAAAAATTCGGTTGCGCAAGGAAGCGGGACACAATGCTCCACAGAATGCCAGCGCCATCGGGAAAAGTTCGGCGAACGGAAACGGCGAGGGTGGAATTGTGTGTATGCGAATTGAGTGGGAATAGGAAAACGGGGTGGCTGCTGTTATTGATTCTAATGACATTTTCGCGCCGAAGGCTATGGCGAGGGTGTAATTGATATCCTAGGACACGAGGTACACTCATGTCGCTAGAGGGTCGATTCTTCTTGACAGTAACAGCCGATCTTTCTTGTCAATCTTTTATGTATTTCTTGACACGAGATACACACGAGGTATCGTATGATTAATGTTCAGCGTTACGTGGAAATATAATGCTATTTTTAGTACTGTGATGAGATGAAATGTCTTACATGCATAAAATTCGTTTAAACAGCGGCAATTTAGAACGTTATTTTGAGTTACCGAGATATATACTACGTTATCGCATCATTTATCTCGATATATAAACATATATTTATCTCGTAATAAAACGCGCTCTTTTAGGCTTCCGTTTTTCATCGGCGCGGCAAACGTGATCAACAGTGATAAGCTGTAAGGACACGACGTTACATATCGCTTCCGAGATATACATATATCTCACGTGATATCGCAAATTGATATAATCATAGACGCGCGATACATCGTACGATTATGTGGATACCGCAGGTTAATAGTATACCTTGGCCCACAGAAAGCTATGAGGGTCATTAATTCAGATGTCACAGCGGTAAGGGTCGCTTCATTTATTTCACTCTCGACTCCGCTCTATGCGTACTTTTTTATCTTGTTTTAGTGCACATTATACAAATACAGCGATCGTTAAATAACGTATCTTATTCGGTGCAGCGAATTCCGCACAGTTGGGCAGCGTCGGTGATACCGTGGCACAAAGTGGTCTTGCGGTGACTTATGAGCCTCGCGCCACGGTATTTCGGTTTCGGGATTATGGTAGCTATTACTTGGTGCAGGTATAAATTATTTTATTTTAATAGTAACGTGCTGCCATGTAAATTTCTAATCTTAAAATCAACAGAAACGTCGTATAAAAACTCGAAGGTCGTTAAGTAACTTACTTTACTATCGACCATTACTTGAATAACAAAGTTACGTTAACATAGCAATGTTGGGGGGCAGTATATTTTGCTTTGTGAACTGCGGAAATCATTATTTTAAATAATTTAAATCATTAATTGAAATAATGAGTTGTTTTCGATCTTAAATTTGCTCATTATAGCGCCACATCCTCTTGATTTAATAAGCAGCATTGAATAATAATTACTATGAAATCAGAAATTGCGAATAAATTTAACGATCATGCAATTATCGTGTTTGTATAGTAATAAAAATTATATTATTTCGTTTAGTAAACATTATATGTGACAAAATTTAATAGATATTAATGAATAGATATTAATGAAATTTAATAAATATTAGGATGCATATTAAAAGTTGCGCGATGTCGTTGTGTGATTAACGATATAAAATAATTTTTATTCGTTATCATTAGAATAATTATTTGATACTGTGTTTAGCTGTTCTCTGCAACTAAAAATAAGACGGTTTGTCTAACTTGGAAGCAGGAAATTAACAAATTCTATTTGGCTGGAGAACTATTTGAAAATACTTTATTTGCTAGGACATAATTTGTTTACCAGAGAGTGATACAGGATCTGAAAGCTTTCTCAGGAAAGCACCCATTAATCGATCTGTCATTAGTGTAGCTATTAAAGCGTTACGAGTTAATTAATTGGTTACTGGCCCCTCCGATGATTGAGAAAATAATGAAGCAAATGGTTCCACCATTTTCCAGTTAACAGCATAATTGAGTCTCATGCATATTTATGGTTTCTTAATATAATATATTACTCACGTCTATACTAAAGCAATTATGAACTGATTACGCGACATCAACGTACTTATTATTAATGACGAGGAAAATATTTAAAGAGCGGTTTCGCTATCAGAATTATGTTTTTCAGTTCGAAAAATTCTGTTTTTCATATCTCGTCGTGTAATTCATTTCATAATAATCCCGCATAATTCCGAGCTCGATTGACATTTATAAATTTATAATTGACATTTATAAATTCTCCAATCTAATTTAGAAGCAGCGTCGGGATTTTTGTAAATGTCGCAAATGACATTTCATACTTAACGTTATTTATCTTCGTATCTGATATTTTTCTCGAGTTCGAAAATATCCGTTCATTCGCATTTACAAACGTGTATATAAATACCAAATAAGTCTCGCACTCGTTAAAAGACATGCATTACGTACACAGCCACGCAAATTATCCTCGTCCACTCAGGAATCGAACGAGAGTTTCGATCATGTGTCTCATAGTACAATATCTTGGGGGGAGGAGGGGGGGGCTAAAGGAGACCCGCGAGAGAACCATTAATTCAAGTCCACGGCGGCTACGTAAATGGATACCGTGCTGGTTTCCGACGACGTTTCTATGGAAGCACGTGTACACGAGCGAGTCGTCGTCGTCGTCGCCGCCGCCGTCGTCGTCGTCTTTTGGCGTCGTTCCGCAGCGATATTTTCTTTTCGCAAGTCGAAGCGCAGCTTGTGCCCGCACGCGGTGCCACCATTCGCGCGGTGTCGCGCGGAAACTGCGGCTTTGTATGCATATGTAAACGCGTTTACCTGCAAGAATTGCCGGGCATTGTGCTGCGCGCGGTCCCACTGGGACGGCAGACTATTCTTCAGGGTGGATAGGGAAACAACGTCGGGCCCGCCGAACGTGTGTTCACGCACACGCACGCGCGGCTGGTCTCGCGGCGCATGAATGCGGCGTTAAGCAAAACGCAACGTGACGGCTATTAATCTTGACGATGGGCGATGTTTAATCCGAGAAAGTGGTCGGAGTATTTCAAAGCGGCGGAAGGATCGTTTGATTGTGAGAAATCGTAGGATGGTTAGCGAGCGTGCCGTGCTCTCACGCGCGTCGCCGTCGTGAATCTACCGCACGTTCGCTTGCGGTTGTAATTTGTCGTAAGATCGATAGGCGTGAGCACGAAAGGCATACGAAACAAATTCGAAAGTCATTACACACGTTATAATATATATATCGATACATTATAATGATACAATCTTTTTAATCTTTAAAGTTCTGTCCCTCTTAAACAAATTTATGTTGTGCTACGAAATATCTATTAGTTGTCTGCGAAATAAATTTATGTTGTACTCCAAGTTATCTGTTAGCTCAACTCGCGGTCTATTAATTATCGAGATTAAGTGTGGAAGAGTACGATGGGGAAAATGGTGGGATTGCCTGGTTCTTTCGCCGAGATTAGTTTCTATCACGAACATGTTCCTCGATATTAGCGATTTTATTTCCGCGAAATCACCGCCTATGATCTTGGCGGTAGACTGCAAGTCATTATTGCGACTCATTGTCGACACTGACGAAGGTGCTGAAACGGGTTATGACAGATCCGTCCATTAAGTCCAGACACCGGAAGAATAAGAGCCGCCAGATGACGATGATGATGACGCCGGTGAAAGCTCAGGATGATAGTGCCGTGGCACCACGCCGTGCCCCGCAGGGTACCGCCTCGATGTCCCGTTGAGAACCGACAATTCGAATACCTCGTAGGGTTTCCAACGTTGTAGATTCTCCGTGAGAGCGTATGCGTGTTCCACGCGTGACGTTCTCGTGATTCAAGCGCGTAGGTGAGGCTAAAAATTTAAACCGCCAACGTTCAGCGATCGTTCTTTCGTCAGTTTTTCCATCGAGTCGCGCTGCGTGAGATCATTAATTGATCCTTTCGTTGCTAAATGAGAAGTAAGCGAGTACCAGAACGTATGAGATAGCGATAAAATGTAACAAAACTCAAAAATACGAGCACTGAATGTCCGTGTCGTTGCAAGAAAAAGAATTTTGAAAATAAAAGTGATGTGTATAAAATGTTGCGCGATCCCATATATTACTGCGATCATATATTATTGTTATAGGTATGTCATTTGAAAAAGTTTGTACGGATTTTTTTTTATTTACTATATCTATATAGAAAGAGAGAATATGTTTTTTTTCAATTTCGAATATAGACTACACGATACTTTGTTCATTACTTCATATCTGTTGATAACTTGCAGCTGTGTTGTCTTCATTTATATCTTCCGCTTCTTTCTTGTCTGTTTGTAATGACGGCACTATTAATTTACAAATTCAAGAGTAACATACTGAATTGAATATACAGAAAGGGCTTGCCTTAATGCTTCGTTGTACACTATAATCTTCGGTAACCCGTCAGCCCCTATGATACTTTAATTCCAGACGTTGAACGGAGGTTTCTCTACGCTAATGATATCTCTAATTGTTACTGCCTTATAGACTGTCATCTGGTAACTAATAATCCGTCTATCATCTGGTATACATTATCTATTTCTATGAATTACTTATAATATATGTTGTCAAGTTCATTCATGTGATTATAACGGTCTAAAACGACGATTTTAACACACACTTTTAATTTTTAGTTGCAGTGCAACTTCTTTGGAGTTTCTTTTATGTTTACAGTTTTTTCTTAATGACCGAGTATTATTTTCTTTATCGAACGTCATGTACTACGTCAAGAGGTAACATCACGTATGTCATCGATGTAGCAATCCATCAGTCGCGTGTGAGACCAATTCTGTTTGCATCCTTTGTACGTAGTGATACAGATACGCGTGCATGTATGTATGCTTTTTTTTTATACGCGCACGCATACGAGAGAAATGACTATAAATATATATCGTCACTAGAGAGTGGTGCGTCAGGTGGCTCTGTTATCCGTTTCCTACGGGCTTTATTATATCATTCGATCACAATGCACACCGAAACATCTAAGGATCGAGAAGCGGCTGCACCTGCAGCCGGCTGCAGCTTGGAGTCCGCGCCATAAAATAACAGCTCTTACAACGCCACAATGATGGCGTAGTGCGGCGATTGAAGATACATATGTGTCTCATTGCGATGCCTCGTTGCGATAGACATTCCAGAATGCAGACCACTTTGTTTTTCAAACGAATAAAGCAGCCTGGGCGTCCCCAAAGCGAAGAACGAGGCGGATGAGTCAATTATAACCATGTAAGTATCGGGCAATTGCATGGTGGTCTTTTACATTCGTCAGCTTACGAATTATCCACGGCAATGCTGTTCAGAAATGTACACAAAATTATTGCACAGCCGTTTCCTTACGTGTGAATGCGATGATTGCTGGATAGTTGAAGTAGAATTACAGATATAGAAGATTTTTATAATTCTAATCTATATTCTCTCTCTCTCTCTCTCTCTCACACTCTCTGTGTGTGTGTGTGTGTGTGTGTGTGTGTGTGTGTGTGTGTGTGTGTGTGTGTGTGTGTAAAATAACATTATAAATGTTTAATTAAGACTATTGTTTACAACACACACACACACACAAAATTAAAATATATTAAAAAATTAATTTCTTTAATTTAATCTATACAATATATTGTAATGAGTTTTAATTTTAAATTTATTTTTTTCCTAACAGAAAAATTTTTTACCGCAAGTTTCTTTACCTTAATTTATTCATAACGTTTGAGTGCTTATTCTAATTTTGATACTGTAGATATATATATATATATATATATATATATATATATATATATATATATAATAATCAGACTAAATTATATCATCTATTTTCTTTTCATCATTTTTGTCATCTTAAAACTATAAATTCATCAAATGGGAGGGCGAGAATTAGAAATGACAAAACTTTGCTCATAAGAAATACACATAAATTGTTATCTTCGTACGTACTTTTAACAAGCTGAAGCAACAGATTAAATCAAAGATAAATAATTTCTGCAACTGTCACATCCTATCTTGAAAAAAAAGACCTGCAGTTTGATGTTTCACAAGCGCAGGAAGCGCTTATCCCATTACCGGTCTCTTACGACGCGTTATCGATTTCCCCGATAACGAAAGAGAACAGCTATACACGTACGCGTGTAAATACGATGAGATGATCGCGAACGCCAGCGAATAAATCGTCCTATAGCCCGTAAGGGCCGTTTTGTAAAGGCGTAGGATCGTCGCTACTAAACGTGTACCCAGTGCTAGCAATTTATCAAGTTCTTGCTACGCTCGCATTAATAATGGGATTTATCAGGCAATATCGATCGATCTTCCGCGACTGGTGAAACTTATATCATCATGATCTGCGCTCACCTGAACCGGTTGTCGTGTTTGTGCACGTCGGCCGCGACGATTCTACCTGAGATTTATCACTCGCTCTCGGGGCTGCGGTCATTTGTCACAAGTGCAAATTTGAATCCACACGAAATTGCGATGCTCACGTTATCGACACGTTATTATCGATCAATTTTCCGCGAAACGGTTGCACCGCAACATTGTAATCGGTACCGATGTCCATTATCGGACATGTTTACACCACCGTTCGCGACCTCTTTAAAGTCGCTCATTTTTTAAGCTTCTTTCGATAATGATTTCGTTGAAGTGCTTAATGAAACACGGCGGATGGCTTCGTAACGGCTTTAA
Source organism: Crematogaster levior (assembly GCA_901521435.1). Taxonomy (NCBI): domain Eukaryota; kingdom Metazoa; phylum Arthropoda; class Insecta; order Hymenoptera; family Formicidae; genus Crematogaster; species Crematogaster levior. The sequence goes on from CABEGB010001369.1 coordinate 168,684, forward strand.
ATAAATTTAATTTTACTTTTTTGAAGCAATATTACATGTTTTGTTATCAAAATTAAGCAGAATAAAAAAGAAAATTGATTATAAAAAAAATATACATATATATATATATGTATATATAAGATTTATAATATATATTCAAATATTATAATATAACAACTGTTCTTAAGCAAGATGTGTCGTTTATAAAAAGAGAATTAATTCTATGTTTTGGATTTATATGTCATTGATTAACATCATCTGCAGTCATTAATAAAATTTCACGTATCAAAAAAATAATTTCTATGACAGCTGTCCTCTTGTTTATGCATCGACGATTTGATGAAATTAGTGCATATATTGTGTATGTGTTAGTTATCTCTCGTTCTTGACGACATCTCACAGGTTGCACAACCATAAAGAAGGGGAATCGGTCCTTATTCGATATCATTCTCATCGATATTTCTTTTATCGTGAACACGTTTTCATTCTTTATGACATGCGATACATCAAGGCTTTAAGTATGTGACAAGCTGATGTTCGTGATAATTCAGACTAAAGTGGAATCTTAACATTGATATCAGCTTTTATGATAGTTATTATTTACGATAATTCCAGTGAATAGTTTTAAATTTCACTGTGCTTGAATAGCATTGTATCGACAAAGAAAATTGAAGATCTCGTAGTTATTCTTGCCGAATAAATCTCTCTGATTGCGTTACAAGCGAGATTTTACACACGAAACCGGAATTTTCACTTTCGATCGACTTTAGACACTGCGGTATATTATAAGTACCGTTCGTTTCTTGCAATGCGTGCAAATTACACAACTACGAAGAAACCGCCGCTTGTCGACGTGTGGACCATCGATACCCCTTTCATCGTCGACAGGTTTTCATTCAGCTGACACGACACGCGATTGCACGAGACAAAGTGAAACCGCTGTTCTTAAACCGCCGTGGCCTTCGCGGCTGTCCGTCGGATGGGAATTTTTCGCAGCCCTTCCCGGCTCCCATCGACCGCTACCGGAACTAGGTCAGCCTGTGACCGAAATTTAAATAATAACCGACCGTTCCTATCATTTTCAGGGCAATTTTGCATTATGTAAACCAGGAGTGACGCACGCGTATATCTCCGCGAGTCGCGAGGAAGCGGCGGCTGCATCAGTGACGGTGTTACACGACGCTTAAAGGTTGATTTACATGGCCCAAAGTGCGGTAATTTAGTCGTAGACACGTAACAACAGCTGCTGCCGCTTCTGTGTGTCCGTGTGCCGCTGTCGTCAACGATCCGCAGTTTCTGCAACATGAACGTTCCCTCTTGCTCATCGACTACGCGTAACAATCCCATGAACTTTTTTTTTATCTTAATAGCCATTTAAATCATCGGACAAACTCGCCTCTTGATGTACATGATTTTTGTACAGAGCTTTTAGTTTCTGTCTGACATGTTGATGCTACCATAGATAGAACATAAATTTATCCTTTAACACTAGATGAATCAAGGCGATTATTTTCTAAATAGCCATCACCGTTCTATGTTTTATATAAATATGCTTTGTATGTAAATATATTAATGACTATCGCTCCTGTTCCTGCTATAGCACTACTATTCACTCCATGTGAGCCAGCTTTCGCCGTTCCCACACTTGGAGTTCCGTGGTCATTCTTCTTCTTCGTTTCTTCCGTCGGTCGTCTTCGCGTTTGCAACCCTGCAATCTATCGTGGGCCCCACGCCACGCTAATTCTAGGGCTCCGAAATGCATCTTGGTGGAATCGTACAAGGTAAAACGGTCAGGTTTAGGATGTAACCGTACGGCTGGAGCGGCAGTTGTCTGCATAGCAAACAATTAAAATGCACAGACTACACTGTTGCCTCTTTCTTTCTGCCTCTTTCACGGTTGAAGATGAAGTTGCCGCTAAAACGCGATACAAACAACAAAAATACAAATGATAATGACTGTACTTTACTGTAGATCCGAAAAGAGCAGATAAATGCAACCGCGGGAAGAGGGATGCCTCGTAAATTCAGTGCGGATGTTTTGTTGCTATTTTTAAGGTTACTATTTTTTCTGTCTGTTAATGCTCATGCGAGGTGAATTTTTTTGTGAATTATGATAAAATCTCTTTTTTTTTTATACGTTGTCTATGTGTTATAACAAGTGTTCTATATAGAAAACAATTTTTATTTCATATAAAATTAAAACAAATATTGTAATATTTTTTTTATAATAAAAGATTATCGTCATTTGTTAAAAACTGTACAGCTTTAAAACATGTTTTAAGGCAACATTTATAAAAAAAATTATTAAGTCATGGTAAATTGTAGATTCGAGAAAATTATTGCTCTTTCTATAGATAAACTTTAAATTTTTTTATTTTTACTTTACTTTATTTCCCAGTCAAAATTTTATATCTATAGTCTATAGTAAATTTATATATTTATATTTATTAATGATTTAATACGTCATAAGAAACGTTTTAAAGTCTTGAAAGAAAGCATTAGAAAGTGAAAAGAAGATTCATATAAGAAGGAGGTCTTCATTGTATAGAAGATGTATCATGAGTATGATGGCAAATGGAGGTCGGAAAGTGGGCAATTGGTGGGCCCTCTTATTTTGGGACCTGTTCGTGCGGAACCACTAAGTGGACTTTTGCGGCTTCTCTGACCAGTGTGAACCGCTATTTAAATGTGAAGGAGGTGACCATGCCAAAGAAAAAAGTGAAAGTATACGCTCCGAAAAGAACACGAAATGAGATACGGCGTTTTTTTGCTGGCAAAGTGTTACATGACATTTTACGAATTATTTATATGTAGTGTAATGAATTTAAATAAAAGTAACAAAGTTTAATTCTATTCTTGTAAATGAATTGTATAACATAAATTTAAAATTTAATTATGAACATATTATTTACATTAAAAACACATTATTTAATATACAAATACATAAATACAAAATAATTTCCGTAGTTTTACATTGTAATTAATTAAAAATATTGTTACATAGTAAATACTTGTTCAAAAGCGATTTTAATTTGCGAAAATATATTATCTTCTATATCTCAGCAAGATCAAAATGTAACCGGAAACTGAGCACTGGTCGCCTCAGGATATCAAATTCGTTTCTAGACATTTTTAGGTAAAATAATTTAGGAACTCGAACTGCGAATATGAGCTCATCGTGAGAATTTAGTAGAACGTATTAGATTCCTCACTGACTTACTTTAGCTGACGATACGATTTCAAATAAGTCTAAAAAGGTTTTTTGTGCAGCAGATAGCATACAGCATTATATTCTTGCTATTATAATTTTATTGATAATTTCTTGATATAGCTTTAATATATGATAAAAGATATTTTTCATGCGAGAGAGAGAGAGAGAGAGAGAGAGAGAGAAAGAGTTTAACTTTTTGTTACAGTTTAATTAATGATTATTTGCATACTCACAGTTTCGTTGTAAAAATTTAATATATATAATATGATAAATAATTATTATATTATTTAAAATTATTATAATAATTGCATTTTAATTTAAAATACAATAGCAACTTGTTCGAACTTCTATATGTAAGTTTTCTTTTGAGATATATTAATCGATAAATTCTATCGAAAAAAAATCTAGTCTCATCTCATTTAAATATCGATGGAGAGTTGTGGCAACCTGAAGCGCTATTATAAGAATGGCAGAGATGATGTATAAAACGATGTAATAAACTACAAGTTTCACGAACTATCCAGCTTCGAATGACAGTCAGTGAATGGGATCTGCCACATGTCTTTCGTTGTCCTTATGATTGATAGTGATCCTTTTCATTCTGCCTTTCTTCAAAATTTTTTTTCCATCTTTCTTGACGTTGCTCTCCGTCGCGTTATTTGTCAGTAATCAACGGCAATCCGAGCACTCCATTGCGAATCGTACAAAGACACTGCTGGACTATTGTCCTTTGAAATGGATACGAGAAGGGAATTCTTTCCCTTGTTGAAATTAGAAGTGCTTGTCGTTTCGACAGATGGAGAACTCGTGGAACACCGCTATTACGATGATGAAGAAAAATTAAAATTATCACATGCTGTCCAAAATTTTGTGCAAAAGAAAAATAATTTTTTTCACTAAAAATCTGCGTTGTAGATACAATAAAAAACTTTATGGTATAACTTACTTTTTATCGTGTGAAAATTCTATTATGACATTATTTTTTATTGTCATCTTTTTAAGATGCTTAGTATAGTTTCGTATAGATATAAACAATTTTTAAGAATATTTAAAAGATTGAATTAAAAGTATGACAAGACGATATAACATACAGATATAATAGAGATATAATAGATATTAGTTAAGTAATTAACACAAAATAATAGACTAAATTATATAAAATTTTCGTAGTTTTTTAAAAATTTGGACACATTTATTTTATGGTATTGTAAGATTTGGATATTTTTTTATGTTACCTTTTCAAAATAATTAGTATGTAATGAAATAATTGTGTTCTTTCATAAATCTCAAAATTTGTAAAATATAATACCATTACATACACAAATATAAATAATTGAAACCGTCTTCTTCGATACAGTTAGGTATTCAAACCATTTTTAGAATTAAAGTTCTTATATTTACGTCAGCTGATCGGAATTCTTTTCGGACAACGGTCACTCTGCCTTAAGAAAACATTATTTTATTTCGCGATTGAAGATTTCATCCGCAGTCACACGTGGATAAACACACAGATCTTCAAGAGGGTACATGAAACGCCCGTTTTAAACAGTCAGGAGAAGTCTTTGGAAATGAATCATCTACAGAGAAAACACACACACACACACATACATACATATACTCTCTGTCTCGTAATTTATACGTCACAATTCATGTATCGGTTGGCAGCAAACAGTAACAAAACTCTCGGAAGCCTATTAAAAAACTAGTAAGAAAGATTGCCTCTCTCTCTCTCTCTCTCTCTCTCTCCGATGGATGAAGGTGCAGCGATGCAATGGGAGGGCGGTATTAGTGTTTAAATTGCTTTATCGCTATTGCTGATCGAGATTCGACGATGGGATTTGAATATGTAAAAGACAGGGTCATCAACGTTCAAAGACGCCGAAAGATTTTTCCGGTTCACGATACCTGTTTTTGCAGCAAAGCAAAGATTCCTGGCAATTTCCAACTCCAGTGAATTTAGCATTTATTTTCTTTTATAACATTAAATTATATCATTCAATTTATATTACTCGTAACAATGAATTAAAAATTAAAAATAATTTATATTCCTACATCTGAACTTAAGTTAATTGGTAAATTGCGCGGAAAGGACAATTATTTTCAGAATATTATTTCTTATACCTGTACATACATATAGAATATTATTTCTTACATACATATACAATACATATACATATATTAATATTATTTCTTATACATACATATACAATATTATTTCTTTATTTTTTTTATCGCATATATAGAAGAAAATGACATGAGTAATTATTCAACATACTAGATATCCACAAGCACTCGAGATCGAAAGTTCTCGATAGAGAGTCGAGTAGACCGAAGCATGAAGAACTTGGCGAATGCTGCCACATCGATGGGACCGCCATCGGGACATTCAGATACGATCTTGCGGTGCCCGATACTCTCGCGATCGCGACAATCTTGTAAGAAGAGAGGCAGGATCGCGGCGGGGAGAGAAGATCTGGAAAAGTAGCTGTATTTGTCGTGACACGTTGCTTTGTCTGTTGCAGCCTTTGGAGCGCGTCGGCTTGAAGGTTTTCAACGTTTCACCTTCACGATTCTGATACCTAGAAGCGATTTGAGATTCAAATGCGGATAATGTAGCTAGTGGAACGATCGTATCTAGCTGTCAGTTGTTTCGGTTGTTCCGGTTGCCTTTGACGGCATCATAAAACGATTTCGCCGCTCAATTAAAAGGCAAATTTTCTCTCGGCTTTTTCTGCAATATGACAGATTTGTATCTAATAACTTAAGGTTATGCTTTTTTTTAAGCTCTAAGTATTTCCCGATTATTCCAAAAGGTTTGGATCATAAAAAATTTTAACATTGGACAATCTTAATTATTTATAGAAAAAAATATATATATAAGGCTATACTTACAATCGATATTTATGTATTTATTTATATATTATTCGTTATATCTTAGTGCAATTCTGCTTCAATCGTGCAAGGAGATAAAGAATAAAAGTATTCATGATATATCAAGTGTCAAGCATCGCAAACTGTTAAGATTTGGCCAAGAATGGAAAGGTATTGGTGTGGTATAATATGTCAGAACTGAAATGGAGTATTTTTGAGGCCAGTGCGAAGGAGTGCTCGTAGGTATGGGATCCAGTGTAGTATTCATTTTAATCGGCGAGACACTAGATGCCGTCTATAGGGGAGGCCTTGTCGTCGAGGATAACAGTAAAGGAAGATCGGAACTACGAAGGGCACAAACGAAAAAAGATGATTATACGACGAAGTAAAAAACAAGACGATCTCGGGTGTTGAATTACTTGACAGTATATACGTTTTGTCCCTAGAGAAGCACTATAATAGAGTAAAATACAGTTTCCCGGTGAGTTCTGTGGTTTCATATCGAAATGCATTGCCGATATTTTATTATTTTTAGGAAACTTTCGAATTGCTTCATTATTAAATTTCTATGAAACGTGAAAACAAATATTTATTTTTCATTTTTGTAACAGTCTTTTTGAATAAAACTTTCTAAATGGTAATGTCACACGTACTTTTCGTACGTATGTTTCATTAGTCATTCGGTTTTTATCACATATTATCAATATATTAAAATGCATTAAAATATAATTGAAGTCAGCTACAATAATAATTTGCTTTTTTCTCTCTGTAACAATATCATAATATGTACGAGGACGATTTATGATAATAAATTTGAAATGACGAAGATGACTTTGACAAAAAACTTGTTGAAAATTGTGAACGTTTAAAAGAAAAGGAGAGATTGTATCTGAAACAATTACGCAGCTGCGCATCAGCAACAATCAATACTCCGTAAATAAATATTTTGAACGAATATATTCGTGCGCGCGCCAGGATGATTTCAATGATATCTGTATTTGCTTCCAATTACGAGGTACATGGTGGAGCGGCGTAACGCCAAAACGGCGGCGCGGTATCGATCATGGCGCCAGCGTATATACAGCCTCGAGAGAGATCGAACGAGGCTGATTTTCCCAAACGGGCGACACGCGATTTCACGGGCGTTAACTCGAATCGGGCCGAGCCGTCGATAGGCGCTCGATCGCGACAAGATAAATGACCGTGTGCCCGGTCGACCAGCAAACCGGCACTATTCTCCCAATTATGTGGGGTCTCCATCGACCCCAGTGTCCACCTGTCGCCGGGAACAACATGATTGATGGACCACACGCGCGCGGTGCGTGCCTTTGCACGACTTCCTCCCGATTGCCGTTCTTCTTCAACCGCCGATCTCGCGCGACCTGAAATTTGATATCAGTCGGCGCCATTGAAGCGAGGAAGCTTCGTCCTATCCTGCATTATAATTGTCCATCATCATCTTCATCATCGAAAAGAGTGAAAGATTATGTCATCGTGTTCAGTAACATGTTTATTACGAGGTATGCTTGATAATTTTTATAAGTTAGTAAATTTTTTATTTAATTTTCCTATGCTTTTTATGGATATACGAAGCTGTACGTAACGTATATGTGATATAAATATGTTAACAAATGGATATTGATACAAAAGTTCTAAGAGAGAAAAATAATAAGAGAGAAAATTATTTGAAAAATTGTACTTTTTCTTGTATATATAAAATTGCATACAAATCTTTTTTTTAACTGATTTGATACTTATTCAGACATATAATTTACGACATTTACGTAATGCTAACTAAATTATTATATTGTTTGCGTATCATAATCTCATCGAGAATAAAATGAAAGTTTTAATTTCTACTTGATCTCCTAAAATTAATTTCAATTAAAGTGCTGTACTTAATTTTAATTTCTCAAATCGATATTTTTGTCGAAATATCAAGAAATGCTTAATTGAGAGTACGGTCATACGAGCGCCGTGTGCAAGTGAGAATAATAATCATTGACACCTGGTTGTTAATTGAAGCGTGCCAGCGGCGCCTATGAACCTTTTAGCTTTAATCACTGTAATTATGTATTTAAAAATGCTACTGAACAATGATGGTCTAGTCGTGCGTGTCACCAACTCAAGGACTATAATATACTGTACATTATGCACATTAAATACAAGATGTCTAGCATCATTGAATCCCATTGTTATTGCGATTTCATATTGATATTTTAGCGATCGCTCGCGAAATTCTCCTTGAGGAGACTGTGAAACAGCGTCAATGCGCAATCTCGTCAGATTGCCGTTTCGAGTAGATAACTCTTGCTCTCGCGTGTTAATTAGTAAGTGATGGTGATTATCAACGCCGTCGTGCGCACTTATTAGCGTAGTCACGAAGGTGACTATGAATGGTAGTTCGTAAGAACGCGAACTATGGTTCGCACGACTTACTAATGAAGCTATATGCGGCGCTGCGCATGGTAATTAAACGGCGAGGATATTTCTAGAATATCTCGAAACAGTGCAAGAACGTGCTGTACGCTCGATCTAGTCTCATTAGGTCGTAATATTATAATTATTTTACCAAGGGAAGCTGGTAACGTCCCTCTAAATGAGTAAACGTTAGGGGAGATTTTTATAATATAATCATAGAGAGCATATAAATCATGAAAGTATAATAAAATTTAAAGTTTCATGTATTTCCTTGTTCAAAGCATAATTATGTCATGTAAATTTCATAGTTTGCTCTTGTAGATATATGAACAGAGATTAATGACTACGTAAGTTTTGCTAATAAAGCTATTCAATGATAAACATTATATTGATCATTATACGTTAAACATTAAAAAACCATTGCAAAAGGGCGATGAATAAAGCTAAAAATTATTATTATATTGGTTTTTTGTTTTGAGTATAGCACTGCATTACATAACTGCAACTGAAACAATCGATCATAAAATTAATTAACTGGTGACTACCTGAACAATGTACAATTTAACAAATATTTATAAAGTTTGTTTATGGACAATATTTGTGAAAAATATTAAAAATGAAATACTGTTTCAAATAGCCACTAAGTAATTTTTTATTAAAATATAAACTTTATACACAGCTCGTATATTTATTTGTGTATGGATTTAATTATTATCTATCTTGTGTGTAATTAAACAATTAATTAACAATAAAATTATTAGAGCAGAACGCGTATAATAACGGGTATAAAGATATTATTATGTCATTTGTAAATTTCTTAAAAAGATAAGAATAAGAAATAGAAGTTTAACTAAAAACACCAGGTAGTTCATTGACGTAACAACATAAACGTGATGTGTGCATCGCTGTTAATATTATCACAAAGTGTAGACTGTATATCTAGCAGAGTTGTGTGTATAAGTAACTGCGCTTGATACACTTGAGTTTTAACTAGACACGCGGATGCGTCCGGTGTGTGTCCAACTTAATTGCATGCGTATAAATAAACTGCTTTATTTGCACAGCTATGTGAAGTTGCTGTCTGCATGAGCAGTGGGGATAATCAAAGCTAGCCGCATTAATTACCTCCATCGACAGATCGTTTGACGATGCAAAGAGCGAGACAGCGAGAGAGGCTGTGAGAGAGAGAGAGAGAGGGGGAGGGTGGAGAGAAGAGAGGGAAAGAGAATGATGAGGACCAGAGGTCATTCCGGCGCCAACATTGGCGTACATGCTGTTGGATAACGATTTAATTTCTCTGCAAAATTCTACCTTGCTATAAAATCTTGTTTAACAAATATAATCACACTGGTTATTTTATTATGTTATTTCTGTACTATATTTAAATTATTTTTAAATGAAAAAGCACATAAATACATTGATAAATAAAAACATTGATAAATACATTGATAGGTAAAAAATTTAGTTTTCAACTTTATTTATTTAATTTTTCTTTCTTACTTGAATTCCGCATTTCACTGCGTAAGTTTGCACATTCGTACTTCATTCATATTGAAGTTAATATAAATAGTAATTAGTGAAGTTCATGAAAGAATTTAGTACTGGGGAGATTCATTTTTGAAAAATGAGAATTACATGTATTTATACTATATATTCGAGCAATCAATTTTTATATTATATAAATCGAAAGAATATATTTTATTTATAAATGTACATATATGTGTATAACATATGTGATATACATATATATATATATATAGAGTGTAAATTTTCTGTGATATGTATGTCACTATTGATCATAGAAAACATCCGTAGTTTACTTGTCCTCCTGTTACGTATTTAACAGCATGACTCCGTAAATCCTTTGAAAGATTAAGTAGCTATGTCTCGCGGTCAAACGGCACCATTAATACCACTTTCTAATTTGCCAAACTAGCAAACAGCGAAGATGCCGATTTGAATAATGTCGAAATGCCGTTATCAGCTGTCAATAATGACGTCTATAGGAAGTCCCGAGGAAATAAAGTCTGGCACCATTATTGCTGAAGCCATTCACTTATTCCAAAAAATATGAAATATTGCAATCGTACATCGTTATTAACGTCAGCTTTTAATTTAGCTCAAATGCCTGTGCTGTAAGCAGTAACATACGTTAATTTGATCAATTTCAAAGTGTCATTATTACTCGTGCAACGTGCCGGACGAATGGAGTGTTATTTATGTCGAAATTGTGAAGTCAATTCGTAATGATCCAAAGGAAAATTTAATACGTAGGTTAATAACATCAATCTTGTTTACATGGCGAAAGTAGAGAGTAATCAGGCATGTCATTGCTTTATACGTATCCTGGAGCATTTTTTGGTTTTCGACATTTTTTTAGAAGTAGTGATGTGAAATTATCGATCAGTTTTGCAATTTCACTCTTACATATTTTACGTACACATTAATGAAAGAAAAGTAAAAGTTTGAGTTATGATCCAAACGGGTTTTTCGATCCCCTGCTATCGATTTCTGCATTGAAGTGTATTAATGGTGATCCATGCTAGTTAATTAAAAAATTCAATTTTTTTCAACGGCATCTCTCGTTGAGAGTCACACGCGAGGCGCGTGCACGCAAAAATGCGTTCTTGCTGATTTATATTCGACGGAGAGTTTTCCTTCTTCGTCATTTTCCTTCCTACCGCGGAGTGCCCTTTATTATTTCGCCGGTCGCATTGTACTCCGCCGTTACCCCGTTACGCGGATGAGAAATCGCCTTTCCACTCGTGGATGAATGCAGCCGGTGGTACACAATCGAAGTCGCGCCATATAAGAGGCGGCAAAAAGCAAACCGACAATGGACCGCGAGATTTCGACTCGAATCGTATCAATCGCTGTCGGGGCACAATCCTACCTCAGCGACGTGTTACCTGCTCTACGCGCCAGGCTATCGAGATTCCCCTTTCGTTGCTCCCTGGCTGATCACAATGGGGATCCATCGATATGCCATCGATACCCATGGTGTACTTTACATCTACACGAGCAACGTTTCTATTGTGTGCCCGTTTGCATTTAATATGTGCGCATTACAGGAAAATAGAGCGGGCGATATGTATTAGTCCCCCTAGTCCTTGAGAAACATCGCTGCTAATGATTGAAGTATTAAAGACTCAAAGAATGTTAGAAATCTAGAGATATTTCGTAACGATTGTCTAAGTCGATGTAATCGTAAAATTAATAATAATCGAAGTACTTATACTGGCAAAGTATTTATAATGAATGTAAAAATGTTTACCCGCGCGATATCATTAAATTTCATAAAATTGAATTTTTAATCTGATTTAATTCAGGTTTTTCTTTCATAAATTTAATTTTTTCTAGATAATATGTGAAAAGTTAGTTCATCTTAGTCGCTGATTTAATCACGTGTGACAAGTAACAGTTGGATCTTCTATCGGTTAGCTTTTTTCATCACAAAAGAAGAACGCAGTCGGAGCCGCGTGACTAAAGGGTTATGTGTGCTATTGCGTGTTTTGTGAAATAGAGAGCCATATATTTTTCGACACAAGAATCGCGTTTACCGTGGGGCGAGCCACCCCTTTTCGATATGCAATGACGTTTATTGCAGTGATATTAATCGATCGGGAAGGGTCGTGACTATTGGATCGTTTTCTCCTTTTTCTTCTCTGCCCTTTTTCTACAGCCCTGTCTACCTGTTTATATCGTGTTCGATGTGAGGGGGATTGTGGGTACGTGGTGGCACGGTGTTATTTGCAATCGGCGAATGTATGCACAAATGGCTCAGAGAATCGTTTGAATAGCTGCGCTCGAAAAATATGTTTTGCCTGAAAAATGGATTTCGATTTATATAATGCATTTTAAGAGGATTTGTAAGCCACGTTACTCATTGACAATTTTCGCGGTGCGCATTATTCATTTGCAGCGTGTACAAAATGAAACGAAATCGGAACGATAGATATTCATGCTTGTTAATTTTATCTACGTTTCATTGCCATTTGTTATTTCTGCATGTAGATGGTTCGGCATTATTGTATAACAAATAATGCTTTGATTAATATGTCTATCTTTCGTATATAATTGTCCAGCCATTGTTCCACCTCTATATTTGGATTTATTCACACACGATTCGTACATGATTTGTACATATGATGAGAATTATGAGAAATAAGAGATATTTTTTTGTATTACAACGTTTTTATGTTACGAACCTTCGCTATTCAAGTCTAAAAATTTGTCGGAAAATACATTTGGCTATAAAACAAAAAATGATAGCTATTCATGAGTGCAATGACATCGACTTCGTTAAAGAGGTGATAGGGTTACGCATAATATCAAATACTATGCAATTCCGCGTTCTTGTCATTCCTCCAAACTGGATCAAGATTGATTTCTACTGCTGTGTGATATAAAGTAATTATAATTTGTTATGACAATAAAAGTGTCTTGTTTAAAAAAAAAGCGTGAAGAGAACTGAAATACCTATGTCTTTACGCATACATGTTTCCGTCAATCTTAATTGCTTATCTGCAGCCATCTATTTCGATTTGTTCTGTTATTGTGTTCATTCTCTCATTTTTCAATTTCTTGTGTAAATGTTGTTTCTTCAGTACGATGAGAATACTTTTCTTTATTAATTACTCTGCTATACAACGATGGCTCTTGGATATTTTTCCTCCGTGTCAACTAGAATATGAAAAATATTTCAGGAAAAATATAATTCTATATTTGTTTTTATTTTAATAATATTATCCGATAATTTATTATTTATTCAATTTATTATTTAAATTTTTAGAACAAAATACAACTTTCATTTCTTTTGTCTGCTAAATAATTCACAAAAATAAAATGTGCTTTTCTATATTACTTTATAAATTATAAATATTAGCTATGATAATTATAGCTTAGTATATGTGAAAAAAAAAAAATGATTTAAAAAATCGAGTACGTACGAAGTACTCAAATTCGAAAAAGACAAGATTTAAGGTAAAATTAAGGATTTAAGAATGTAAGAATCGCAAATGAACTTTTCAACATGAATAGCTTCTATTATACTATTGTGGAGTAGTTTGAAAGGAACGACGAGCTGATGCTTTATGGTAGAATCGATCAGACATCAAGAGTTTCATTTCGACACTCGAAGCTCTGAAGAAGGATCGATCCGAAACAATCGTTCCTTCAAACATCTCATAGCCGATTTATGGCGTAATACCTGTAGGCTTTGATTTTCTTTGAAGCCTTTATCCTCATGACATATCGGGTGTTTCATTTCACTTTCTGTGACATTTATTCACAATTTTTTAGTAACGCATTCAAATGTAAATTGTTATTATTATCAATATTGTTCTATTAATAATTCACCGCTTGATACAATTATTATCTTAATTATTTTAATTATAACCGATGAAAATATTTTTTTGTATAATTATTATATGTATAAAGTTGCTAAATAAAAATGCATTTCTGTTCTTGTGAATAAATTAAAAATTTAAATAAATTAAAAGCCAAACAATGTACACATTTTTCAAGTATATAATTACAGATAGTATAAACTTTTAATTGTACAATTACTAAGGAAGATGATGAATAAGTATATACGAGTGGAAGTGTCGAAACTATTATTCTAGCATTATATGTCAGAATAATGTCTGCAATTAAATATAAATTACAACAAGAACACCCTGTAGATTATATAAACCGATCGAATTAGAATGTACTCCCGCTTTCAGATATAACGGCGATCTCAAGCAGTACAGTCGATGCTTTCTAGGCCCTCTTAACTCACCACTATACTGTTGGAGGCTTTCGTCCATTTCTGAAGTGGAACCATCATCTCTGTCCTTTCTTTCCAGTGGTTCCCCTTCGACCACCTGCATCATGTTTAGCCTTCCTTAGTAATCTCTGGTCTACCCTTCGGTTCACCCTACAGATCGTTAATCCATACTTTCAGAGTGACTCTGGCCAAATATCGGTCAGTCGATGAGGCGAACACAATACGTTTACCCACCCGCTCGATTTTCACGACCCCTTTAAACCAAATGGAATTGTCTTTTCACCGTTTACATCACTGTTTTTTTCTTTGCAGTATATATCATATCCAAAAATTATTTTAATAAACATAAATTCGATTATATATTTGCATTTTTAACTTATAGCTATAAATTAAAGCTATAAATTAAACTTACAGCAATAATTAAACGAAGACTTTTGTGTTTGACGTAGTATCATATCATTGCCTGGAATGAAAATCATCACTATTTAGTTTTTAGAATATTACTTGGGTTAACAAAGATGAAAAAACATGTCTTTGCGCCTTTAGACTACCATTATGTGTGACATTTTTAATTTCACATAATTTTTAATTCCGTCGATGAGATTTTGTTTTGTGAAAGAGTAACAAGATCCAGTTTGGCGCCTGTTTAGTCCGAGATCGTCAACCGGGCCGGTTTTTAACCCGTCCGACCAGTTTTCATGAAATTACTCGGTTACCGGTTTCATAATATATCCCGCCTCTTGTCTCGCATGTACGATGATAATGATTAACGGATTATAGGAAAAGGGCCGCGAAGAGGATTGGAGAACGCATTGCCATTGGTGAAAGTGTATAAGCCTCGTGGTCAATTTGTTATTGTAGATTTCCCAACTAATACGATTAAGTCCTGCAAATCCGGAATGAGTTCACGATCGTTAATCAACCTCACTGCGGCGATTTGGTAATTCGACAGGCTGACTTCAAGTCGTGAGTCCTATTAAAATTCTTTTAATTCATGTGCGCAGTCAATCATAATTAAATATGATCTGTTTAAAATACACACAATTACATACATACATGTATATGTGTATATATATATTGTGATTAAGAGAAATTCTATATATTACATTTTTAGAAATAATTCTAATTTACACTATGGTTTCATTCTAATACATGAAACTCGTGTCACATCCATTTCTCATATTCAGTAATTATAGTCATTTTGACTTTATTTTATACGAAAAATTCATTTGTTATTATTTTATCACCCATCTCGATCTCGTGGTTCACCTTCTAATTCGGTCAAGCATTGCACGTCTGTATGCTCACTAATGTGCTTATAAATCTTGTCTTTAATTTCATTACAGCAACTCGAGTACTTCCAGGGGCAACATTACTGTAAAGAATAGGATTCAATCTCCTTTATTATATACAAGTAAATTCACATTCCGACGCCACCTCCGACCGCGAATCCTTCAGTCACAAACTTTATTATTTTTAACATCACGGCGATTGTTTCAAATTAGTCAATTTTGATTAGCCAATCACGCGAAATTGACTTTAAGTTATTGAAAGTGTGTTTGTATCCGAGTTGCATCTAATCGGGGAATTTTTTTCACATAATTTGTTCGATCAAGAAACATTTAATTCATCCGCGCTATGAATAGCACTTCAAGTCCAAAGATAAGCATTAAACCAGCAGCTCCGATAAAGTTTATCATGGCTAATATGTTCTCTATAATATATATAAGACACGTTAACATCCGCAGATTGCAAAACAACCATTACAAATGACAATTTCATTTGTGTTTAACTGATGAAATATTATTTGCATAATGTAAAAAAATGATAAATCGCACTGATGTGGAGATATATAATGATGAGAGAGATAGATAATTTGACGTAGTACATATTATTTAGCACTTTTTGTTATAAATTCTTTAATTGGATTTTAAGAATTGAATTAATTACGCAATTTTTTCAGAATATTTAATGCAATAATTTTTATATTCAAAGACGCGTGACATAATCTTGAAATATAGCTTTTATTGTGTGTTATATATATTATGCCGGCGCAAATACGTAACTCATCATGCTTTTTGTTATTGTTGGAATTCTTCAACATTTATTTTTCAACATTTATAAATAGCATCGATTTTCAAGGTTCTGCATCACTCTTTGAGTAATAAAAGGTATCGTCGACGATCTTTTGGTCTCAAATCTCGAGAACTCAAAGTACACGCGTAAGTGTACCACAACGAAGCGTTCGTAACAGATAAAAAAGATCGGGGTAAGAGAATCTGGTCTTCGGTTTCGCGTCAATCTGGTACGTATCTCAAAGTGGAGGATACATTCAGCGGGCCAAGTTTTGTTTGGGCGTGGGACCTCTTCGAAGTTTGTAGCGAGGTCGTTAATTATAGAACGCCACGGGTTACGTTTCAATGGATGATTGATGAACGCGGAGCGATCCTCATCTAACCTCTCTGGAGAAGGGGAGGGACGAAGGGCGAAAGAGCGAGAGGAAAAGGAAGACGACGAGGAAGAAAAGAAGGAACGAACAGTAAAGAGGTTCCAGCCGGAGAGGTTTCACTCTGGAAACAGGTTTCTGATTGTTGAGAGAAGCATGGCATCCAACGTCTTCCATACTCCCGGAACATGAGCTTGAAGATCTGGGATATCTACGCGTATCATCGTATACCCATCGATTTCCTTTTTCTTCTGTTGACTCAATGACGTCAGAAAAACGATTGATTCGCAAAGGATCTCAGAGACGAAAGGGATTAGAGATATCTATCTGAAAAATGTAGATCTAATTAGCTTTGATCGTTTCTAGGAACTAGAATCAGATCTGATGTATACTTTTAAACCTGTCCCTTAAATGAAAAAAAAAAGTACTTTTCATTATTGTCCATTACACTATTTTTATATTTACATATTTGTACTTTAATATAAATATATATAAGTATATAACAAAATTTTTTTTAAATGTTTAAATTCTATTGTTCGTGATGTGAACTGAAAATTGAATTACTTTCATTATATTTAAGATTGAAACAAAAATTAAGAATCTCTTGGAAAATTTACTAATAGAATTTAAAATATGTATTACAGATAACCGTAATATATATTTGAAAATTTTCTTCAAAGATGCAGATTTATCCTTGCAGACATATCAACTATTAAAGTTAGGATGTTTTACCATTATAAAAAGTAATGCTGCATTACTTTTTAGTCATATCGTTCAATTATCAGACTGCGATTTATCGGATTGACAAGAAAAGATACCTTACAGCAACGGATAATGCATCAATTGATAACGATGATGATGATGATGATGATGATGATGATGATGAGGATAATGAGGAAAATAATGATGATAATGATGATGAGCAGTGGTAGGGGGTGATGACGGTAATGACGAAGATGTTGATCTGGAATGGGTGTCGGTCCACTTTATTGCTTCATTCTCGCGGAATACACTTTCATAGCCGCTTATTGGAACCGATTAAAAGTCAATTACCACCATAAAAACTTATGGGATCAATTTCATTGTAAATGGGTTCGACTTATCCGATCCCCCTTTGTCGTGTAAAATATGGAAAATCTGGATACATGATGATTTGATCACAAAAAATAGAAAGTTTTTAATATACATTAAAAAATAACATTATATAGATTCTTTTAGTATATTGTGATATAAATATTTTTACATTTTTATAAAATTCAAATAATTATTGCGTTACAAAAAGGTAATCTATTTTATTATTATATACGTTATACTATATAATATATACAAAAAGCTATATGAACAAATTATAATTTTATGAATAATCCAGGAAATACAAGGAATTTTAAATTTTTTTCGAATGTTATGAAATATTTTAATTAATCTTTAATTAATCTTATTAATTTTATTTTTAGCTATTTTTATTAAAATTATTCCATTGTTTTAGACATTAATCAAAATATTCAATACATATTAATCAACAAGCAGTTATTATTACAATAACAGTTAATATTACAAAAACGTTCATTATTATATTTTACTATTTATTTTTATTATTTATGCTTATTACTTATTTGTCACAATGTAATTGTAACAATTATATTAATTGAATTATGTGAGTACATCAATACTTAGTCTGTAACACTTTTTTATCTGTTCTTTAATATCTTTTTTGTCTGTGCGCGTTAATATGATACTCGTGCGACATTGTGCAACGATTATGAAATTCGATCATGAATAGATCGCATGTGCCGATCGAACGTAAAAGAAGTGAACAAATGCGGTCGAAGATTGGCACCAATGTCGCGACGGGATCTTCGATCTTGCGGTTACGATCGAGAGAATTTTGGTGCGCGGCTCGCGCGCACACACGATCGCTCTTTGATCACATCGATCGCCTCTCCCGCATTGCCGATGGCCGCTCGTTCGTTCACCGAATCGGGGATCTCTTGTTCTCGAATCAGCGCGGATCTCCGCTCAACGAGGTCTCGTCGACACGATCGTAAATACTGGCGGGAACTCATGTAAGAAGTTCAAGCCTCCGGTCGGACTCGGAGCCGAATCATTTTTGTTGCCGTGCCTTCGCCCTCTTTGCCTCCCTCTAAAAGAGCCCGCGCTTCGTGCTTCAGCTCACGGCTAACATCGTTCTCCGTCCGTCAGGTCTGGTCTGGATAATTGTTTCGAACTTCTTTTCTGTTCCGAGAGCGTACTCCTTTCTCACATAACAGCAGCTGTTAGGGGAATATTATTGAAATACGCATACGTTATCTGTGCCTCTGTCAGTGCATTATACAGACAGACAGTGTAACGAATGAGCGCAATCGGAGTTACATTTTTCATAAAACACGTGTAATGATAGCCAAACAGAAAATATATCTCACATGTAATAATCACATATACACTTTAGTGAGTATAACTATTAATTCAAACTTCACGAGCAAGTAAGAGTGCTCTAATCACTCGTTAAGAAATCACCTTCTTTTATGCCTATCTACCTTTGCGATTGCACATATCTATGACTAGCTTTAACTTTAATAAAAATTACCAAAGTAACGATCCATGTGCACTTTAAAGGTGTGCATGGATCATTATATTTAAGGGCTGTTATGTTTAAGAATCGTCGTTTTATCGTGAGGTATTCTGGCATAGAAATCGAAATAACAAGGAACGTCTCATCGTATAATTTACGAACAATCACGCAAATAGATTATTAATAGTTTACCGACAGAGACGGAGCAATAAAAGCGTTTAGAACAAGCTTTGTGACGGTAATATCTCCCAACCATTCATCAACGATCGCACATATAATTGTACTAAACAAACGTATATACCCGACATTCCTCGGCAAATACTGCAATTTGCATATAAGGAGCTCGTAAAAAAAAAACCGATCGGCGGATCCTTTCACTTTTGTACATACGTTCGATATTTTTCAAGGTCGCCTGTTCGCTTCTAAAGGTTTGATGGAACAGTGGTACCACAAATGGCGAGAACGTGAGCCGCTCGCTTCTTGTCCGTTGCTTCACGTGCAACCTATTACTCAACGTCGCCGACGTAATTAGCATAATAATATCTGTAACTCGCGGTTGCAACGGTAACTAATTACCGGTATATTAATCAAGGCATTCGACGCTGGAGCCCGGCCAATCCCAACTATCTGAGATGCCAATCCAATTTATCTGCGCAGCATTAGAATGTCAACTGGGAGAGACAGGCCGGCCATTACGGCACTCTTCAAAGAAGTGAGAAAATAGACAGGCTTTTCAATAGCCGTTAAAGTACAGAAATGTTGCTAGGTATCGAGTTACAGCCGGTTTCGGTTGATTGGCTCAACATGTGTTTTACTTTCGCTCGCGCGCAATACTGCGTTTAGATGACTTGAATTTCAGCCTCAAGTTGGATACTTGTCGAAGAACCATCTTAGATAAGAGAACTCGTCGTTGATTTACATTTTTCGGAAGTGTAACGCGTCTCCTCGCTCAGAGCGTTTCTTGGGTGACCTTGGACGTATGATTGCCATCGTGGAATGTGTCAGATTGATAGGTACGATAGGAATATGATTTTCGCCGAGAGAAGTTCGAGACACGGCTGTGTGCCGTGAAGAGAAAAGGAGGAATAATTATTTTGGCACCGTCTCAAGGTTAATTTTGGTAACGTAATTTTCCCTCTCTCTCTTTTTCTCTCTCTTCTATTTTGTCGCTGAGTATTAAAGTAAATTTCGCAGAATCTCACGTGGGAAAATATGATTCTGCGCAAATGAAAAGAATGCTCATCTCAATATCGCTACAGGCCGATAATAATCGATGGCATTTAACCATACGTTAATGACACGTTAATGATACGTTAGCCAATATTGACTATTGAATAACATGTGATTAGCAATCCCGTCAATGTACAAAATATCTATTGAATGTACAATATATCAAATTCTACGAGATTGAAAATTGAATGTCATGCGATCGTAGTGCCGGACAAGAAAATTTTAATTGGGAATCAGTTCGGTTTCAGTTAGCCACCAATCATCTGCATTATTGCGCATATCTTGCTTTAATCAGAACGTAATTATATCGCTGGCAACCATCTTGCTAGAGTTATTAATTCCTTGGTAGCTGTTCCGAATAGTCTGATGTAGCAAAATGAATGTCGTATCTAAGCAATTTCGACATCATCTCCACATCCTGCTACTTACCGGCTTTCAACGCTATTTTGTATTTTCCACCAGAGTGAGCGCGAACTGATTGCTTGACTGATAGATCAGAAATATCCTCGTAGCTCCAGAAGAGAGAGATTCTGTTTCCCCGCTGCGTTCTTCGTACAACGGCTGGTTTGCAATTAGCCTCGCCATGCGGCTGCAATCGCAGCAGCACACACCGCACACAAATACACACACACACGTTCACTATTTCACACATGTGTGTACACATATAGCTATCGTGCGAAATATAATAAGATAACAAACCAACGATCATGCTCGTTCTCCCGCGACTCTCCTCGTCTTCGATATCCGTTTATTGCACGAATGTTGGAGAAGGATGAGTGACGTAAACGAGCAGACAAATCATTTTTTGCTCGCACATGACCCTGGCGACGAGCAGCGTTGACGGACATTTCGCGACTCGCCCTGGCTGTTGATTGAAACCAGGAGGCATGTACCTCGTTATCGGCAAAGTTTTTTTTACGTCCACGAACTTGCACGAAATTAGTTTTGAGGAGCGAATTTTCTTTTGCAAAAAGTAATAACTTCACATGATGCAGCAAGTTGTTTATTCAGTATTTTGACAACACTAAGTCAAACTTCAAGTTTAATTTTGCTGAAAAGATGCTGAAAGAAAGGATGTAGAGGACAATTAATATCATATTTTTGCACAAGAAAATAACTTTTGATAATTATATAGTAATTATCGCTATACAAATTAGACAGCAAGTTGTGGAGAAATACGGTGAGATTAAAGAGAGTGGCCCCTGTGATTAATCTCCGCGTGCTAAGATGTCTTATGATGTTTACATTCTTCCACGTGATAAAGATTCCTGTTTTCGTGACAAATTGAAGATAGGTAAGTGTTGGTGATTTAAAAAACTTGGTGAACTTATTTCTACCTGGCATCTACTAAATTATCCGTATTTTTTTTTTCATCTTCGAGTTTCTTTAAAATTCAAACCGTGGGAGTCATCAATATACGTTTGTTCTGACACTTAATGTTCTTCGTCTACATCTTCTCTCTTGTTGCTCAATACATAAGCGTTTTGAAGTTCTAAGACTTCTCACAGTATCTTCCAATTTTACTGATTTTTCTAATGTTGTAAGTCATTATGCGTTCTCCGATTTATTCAAGTATCCATTATCATGTCACGAGACAAAGCCGCAGAGAACAAATGTGTACGCCTACGTTTTAGCAGGATTAGTCAACGAGTGTAAACGGTGGGAAGTAGCCTATCATTTGTATAATCCGAAAAGAATTGTTTTGTGGTTGTATTTTGAGATGGTGAGTCACTCTGTAATCGGACCGTAAAAGAGCTAAAACTCTTGAAGCCGTCTTGCATATTGCGTTGTTTCAAGAGACAACAGTGACTTCTCTCAACGATATTAACATAATTATAATATATTCTATTTCTATATGATTGTGCAGTTGATGCATAGAAAGTTGTAAATCAAGTTTATACTTTATAGCAGGAAAACTCATGCAAGATTTTACGTGAAATGTATCATTAATTCTAACAATATTGGTTGAGCTCGTTGAAGTTCAAATGAATAATATAACAGTTAAGCCTTATACGAGCGAGAGATTAAAAACAATACATTGTCAAACATGACAAAGGGAACCATGTAGCTTGTGTCGAATTAGTGTCTCGTTATTAATTGTTACTAAAGAAGACTTTGTACGTCGAAACCTTTGACATTTACGTGATGATTTTGAATATATTTGTTTTGTTTTATTTATTTATGTTATGTATTGTTTTTAATCTCTTGCTATAAGGCTTAACTGCAAGGATGGGAAAGTTACTTTTTAAAAGTAACTAGTTATCGTTAATCGTTACAGAGTCAAAAAAGTAACTACTTACCGTTATTAGTTACTGAGTCTCAAAAGTAACTAGTTACCGTTACCGTTACTTAAAAAATAACGATTCGTTATTTTTCCCGTTACTTTTTTAATAATTAGGATATAAGATTATCTACATAACTCTAAATCACAAGAGACAAAATATGTTACTTTATCGATATTTTTTATTAATTTTTAATAGAAGCTGATATTCGATTACATCATCATGTAACCGACCTCTAGAAGGTGTAAATACAGAACTACCAATACTAAATAGTCTTTCAACGGATGCACTGCTCGGTAGAGCCGTATTAAATTTAATGAATAACTTTTACAACTTCGGAAAATCTTGCAATGCATCAATATCACATCTTTTTGATTTCAAAAATCGTTGTAACTCTTCTTCTCCAGACTCTGAAGTTAATGTCGATTGCCGATGAAAAGTGAAAAAAATCATCATAATCATCATTGTTTGAGTTGGGAGAATTTTCACTTGAGCGAATGCCTAACAAATCTTCTAAGTAGAAATAAATTATTTATATGTAGGGGATGGGGGGTCTTATTAACACCAACATTTGAAATCAAATTGATTTTAAATTGGTGATTGTGTTTGCGTTTCAAGTTTGACAGTGTCGACGCGCATCTTTTATTTAATTGTGTACTACGATTGCGCAGATCATTGATTGGCCAAAAAAGATCCAGGTTCGATCGTAAAAAGGCGAATTGAAGTTTATTTCTTACTATTTAGTAATACGCGGTCATGAATGTATTAATTGTTTATTGTTCTTCTAAGTAGCTTTCAGCTAATTTTTTCTTTTCGCCAGTTAACTAGTTTAATTTAAATTTAGGATGTAGATAACTTGGCAATTATTAATTCTTTTTTCTCAAATGTACAAAATCTAAAATAATACATATAGATATAAAGACTAAAATGTTTATATTTTTGTTCTTAGAATGCGAATACTGTATGCATATTTTTTTTAGTTTAACATATAAACGGATTAACAAATTACCTTTGATTTAAGCCTTGTGTGTGCGTGCGTGCGTGCGTGCGTGCGTGCGTGCGTGTGCGTGTGTGTGTGTGCGTGCGTACCTTTGATTTAAGCCTTGTGTGTGCGTGCGTGCGTGCGTGCGTGCGTGCGCGCAAATAACATATATTATACGTAACGTACAGTATAGATTTTTAGCTGGTGTGCACACGGTGTGTGTTTCCGAACGTAACCCTATAAAAGCGGCAAGCGCGCGACAGTAATGCCAACTTTCAAGACGTTGCTACCGCCACAGCATGTGGAGGGTGTTCATACACACGCGCTTATTCAAATTCACTATATGAATATCAATCGATAACTGAATATTAGATTTAAAGAAAGTAACGATAAAAGTAACTGTAAAATACGTTACCGTTACAAAAAAATGTAACTACGTTACCGTTACAGTTACAGAAAAAAAAAGTAACGCCGTTACCAGTCCGTTACCAAAAAAATGTAACTGTAACGGTAACGGCGTTACAAGTAACGCGTTACTTCCCAACCCTGCTTAACTGTTATATTATCATTAATTCGTTAAATTGTTACAATACAGTTTACAAATTACACGCTTTCGTGATAAAAAATACGCTTAAGAAAATCGAATTCGACTATTTTGGTCACAGTCCGAATTCGATTATGTTTTTCAACTGTGCGGAAACGCACGTGACAATGTTATGACTTTTCTTACATCCCAACCGTTACATGTGTAAACGAGAACTTTTGGGGAATCTGGCAGGGCGAGATTCTCGGTAAAACGCCTTTCGGGCGCGTCTCGTCACGGTAATATGGTAGATTAGTCACAGCCTAATGATGAAAATAAGAGGCGACGCTCGCGGTAGTGCGATTTGGCCGCGACGGACAGGCTAAACGATAATCGCCGCCATAAAATATCGAGATTCTTCACGCGCATACACACGCTATACCATTAAGGCTATTCCTAGAGTCGCGTTGGCGAAACAAGTAATAAGCGGCTTCGACAAACGACAGTAGCCAGTTTCCCGGGGCTGCGGTCCCGAAAAGCCGCACGGCACGCTTTCCTACATAATCGTAAATTCTCCACAAAGTCGTTAATGTTTGCGCGGCAAAACGGGTTTGTTGGGAATCTCTCGAACGTCAGGGGGAGCGGGACAGAGACTCGAGAATCTTCCGGCTCGCAACATTCTTCTTCCCGGGTCTCTCTCTCTCTTTCTCTCTCTAATTATACACGTAAATCTGTGGCATATTGCGTTAAAATCACCTTGCTTCTACTTTCGACATCATTAGCGCGAAATATTGGCGCGCTGTTTGTCGCGATTTATGAAATCGTACCGAGAATGAAACGAGGTTACTATAATCGAGACCACACGCCAAACGTGTCTCGTACAACATTCTTTTTTCCCTGTCGACATTCTTCGAGGTGTGTCCTCTGACCCGAACTTCGGCATCTACGAGCACCGGTACACACAGGCAGTCTTCTTGCGTGTATAAATAGGCGGTACGAAAATATCACGCAGCAAGCAGGCGTTCTCCAACTGCAACCACGATGACAGAAAAGCGTGAGGGATAGGGAGAAGAAAAACGAAACAATGCGTAGTGCGAGCAATTATATGCGACGAATGCGTGTCGTTGTGACATTCGAACGACAATACGACGACAACGACGCAGTCACCACATCGCGTCGTGGAAAAGGCCGCGCGCCTTCGGTTTGGATGCGAGAGACCGTGGATGAAAGAGAAAAAGGACATACAAAGGCGGTGACTTGGCGCCAGCATTCTCTCGATCGAGATAACATTCTGATGCAGCTCCGAAGAGTAATTTTCACTACTCTACTGACGTAGTACGACATTGATCCCACGAGAAAGATGTTTATTTGCCCTTTTTGCATGTTTCATCAGTAAAAGATCGACAACTCGGTTCTTTTGCGTGGGAAATTGCTGAACACAATGGCTGTGCTAGAAGGATTAACGTGACGGACTGACATGACTAGCTCGTATATTCATCTGTTACACGAAATAATTATAGTATTATGATGTAGAATCAAAATTGTCCTTTTGAGAATTTGTAATAATTACTTTTGATTAAAAAAAAAAAAAAATCAAAAGAAAGAAATAGAAAATATTTATGGAATAATTACACGTCTAAGAACTTAATTTTGACTTTTAAGAACTGAAACTTTTACAATTCAAGAATTTCCGAATCACGCGGTATTTAAGAACGTGTTAAATCTGTTTAAAAAAATAATATATTAGTGGCTTCTTAGTGGTTTGTTTATCACGAGCGGCAATAATAATTTCCCCGTTGTAATTGCTTATTCTACGTGTTTATGACAAAGACTTCTGGCTACAGCACCTCAGGCTGCACGATTCTAGACTACGTAATCTACACTCGAGTATCTCGACGCGATGATGGTGTGAGTATAGCTGAGGGGGCTGTTCACATTGAGCACCAATGTAACAGCACGTTGATAGACCATATATCCCTTATGTTTGCGAATCACGCAATCTTTCTCTCGGCTCGGCGCTTGTCAAAAGTGATCCGAGGTATTTGGATGTAATGATCGGCGGCAGTACAGGTGCTACCAGTGATCATTAGCACTTTGCCGATGTAGCAAACCGCAATTAACTGCAAAAGTCGTGTTATTCGCGAATATGGCGTAACTGATGTCACGCGATTTGGAAGCTGTGCGTGCCGACTACGAGAAATACGTGTCTACACCTGTGGTAGTAAATAAGATG
The DNA here is from genome assembly GCA_901521435.1 of Crematogaster levior. NCBI lineage: Eukaryota > Metazoa > Arthropoda > Insecta > Hymenoptera > Formicidae > Crematogaster > Crematogaster levior. The sequence continues at coordinate 195,201 of CABEGB010001369.1, forward strand.
TCTATATATTTGCGTAAGAGCTTGGTATACAAGAAACTAAACTTAACTGATATCACTATAAATAATTTGCTTTTGACAATAATAGCTGTACTCAGGCGGCATCATAAAATTTTTATTCTCCTGACCGTTCCTAAATTAAATCTCTTCTATAAATAAATTCTTAAATTTCTAAATTTTAAATTGTTATGTAAATTTTTAGAGGTCAAAATTAGTCCTTTTTTTACATGTTCTAATTGAAATGGATATTATATTGGGGATTGGTATTATATATAAATATATAATCGAAAATTTTTTTGTATTGTGTGTTTTTGTATTGCGTCTCTCAAAAATTTATGATTTTTTTGTAAGAGGAAGGAAATTAGTTTAACTTTAATCTTCTTCAAGCCTTTTATTTTGATTTTATTAAATCGACGTAAAAGTTATAAAAATTGAGAAGATTTGTATATTTTTGTCTATTTTTGCCAGTTAGTTTATTTTTACCGACATTTTTATATTGATGATTGTGATTCTAATGATCTCGATAACTGTGATAATCTCGCAAATGTGAAGTCATAGGTACTCACAGCAGCCATTAAGACTAACATTTATGCATCTATCCTTTGGATTGGCATGATGACAGTAATGGCGCACTGGTATAAAACCAATACGACACCATCTTTCGTGTGGATTATTCTTGTGTTATTCAGCATATCCATTAGAGTCATCGAGTGATACCGTACAACTGTTCTGTAACAGTACGTATATTTCCGAAACACTCACAGAACTTCGTTCGTTGCTTGAACTAATCAATTTTCCAATGAACTGTGCAGTTCTCAGATTTTAAACACAAAAACTATAAGAAAAGTAATATTGTGATAAGTGCTATAATTGTTTATACGTACTATTAGAAATCAGAAATTTATGTTGGACTTTGAAATGTCATATATGTCATAATAATCAAATTAGAATTTTGATTATTATTCGTTAGTGATATATTTAACATTTATATCGATGTATATACATATATGTATATAAAGTAATATAATTTAGTCATAAGATAATATATACACGATTATATGATCAATTTAATAGAAATGTTTATAAAATATTATTTAAATATCGTGTACTATGAAGGAGTCTCAGAGATTTCTACGAAGATTATTCAGAAAAGAAAATACTAATTGTAAGATAGCGAGCGTGAAGAAAGAAGAGAATCCCAAACAAATAAATGTATTTGATTCACGTTAGATACGCTGCTCAGACGTGTCTTGCAATAAAAGATTTAGCCTTGAGCAACTTAATTAAAAATTTTATTAGAAGTTTGTACACTTCCAAGAGACTATCGCTTATTAATTTTTTAATTGGTAATAATGATGATTCTTTTTAATTTCGCTTATTATTATTACATAGATTTTTCGTTTCTTAATAAAAGGTTAATATTTGAAATAAAATTGGCTTTTAAAAATGAAGAAAGTAGTTATTTCCAATGAAAGTTAATTCCATTAAAATTAAAGTATGAAGAAATTTATTTTTACAGACTTTTACAAAATTTATTATCATTTTTTCACAATCGTGCACTAAATAATTAGGACCAATTCACGAGAATTTTAGCGTCACATCATAAATGACAAATCAGACGACAAGGGCAGAATCTATTGACGCTTCGTTCCAATAGTCTGACGATTGACCAGTTTTGAAGAGTTTATGGGCGTTTCAAAAATTTCAAGCACGCAATCAATCGAAAATAAACAGGATTCTTTGTCGGCTATTACGTGTCCGGTGAATACGAATATACTTGTATGAATATATGATTAATAAAAGAATTAAAATTTAATGACAAAATGTTGACAAGTGTGAAAATATATTATATCAAATATTATGTTAACAAAATATAACTGTAAGTTATTTAAAGCGTATAAATAAACGTAAAATTGAACAAAAAATACTCATACATTTAAATAAAAAAAAACGTGAATTAAAAAACTTGTAATAGGTTACAATTTTTTGAATTCTTAATTATTTAATCTAATCTTTAATTTAATTTTTTCAGACTTGTATAGACATTTGTTGCAATAACAGTTATTTCCTCATTTGTCGCAATTATATTAATTATATTAATTGTAAAAACATTTTTCTTAATTAAAACAATTTAAATAGCAAAAACCTTTATTATATTATACAATATTATATTCACATTTAATGTATTTTTAATTACCTTAATTATTATATTTATTTAATTACATCATCTGTTAGAATTAAAAGAATTAGTTTGAGAGAAAACCTTTCTTTTGGCTTAATAAAATGATATGCTAAATGGATTTACAAGCATAATAAGCTAGTTCCTAGTTTCTCGTCAATTAGCGGCTATTCAAGCCTCTTCAGTATGTCTCCTGTCGCTTTGTTTCTGTCTTCCAAGACAAGAAGTCAAAGAGATCACAGGAAATTCAGAAGTGTCAATGAATATACATGAAGATTCAGTAAAGGAAAGTGTGTTTCTGCTACTTTTGTTATTCTAGAATTTCCTTTCGAATTTTGGCCTTCTCTTCACACAGACTTCAACACTTTCTTGGTAAACGTGTGCTTCATCGTGAAACGAAAGAAAATTTGACATTGACGAAGATGATGATGACAGACCGCGTGTATGTGTTGGCAACGCCATCAGCTAATTTGATGCGTGCTTAATATCTGTTCATAAATCAAGGTTTAACTGCTACCCCGAGTTTTTTAGGTTTGAGAGATTTGAAAGGTGTGATTTACAGCTCTGACTTATCGATTTGATTATACATATATCTTCCTAATAATATATTTGTATCTTTATTAACAAAGTTTAATGTTTTAATCAAAGTCTTATTTATATTCTCCAAAGTAATTGATAATATTTATCTGTTAGTAATATTTCTTTTCTTACAAACAAGTTGTATTTAGAATTGAAATTCGATGTTCATATATTTATCTTCATTTATTGTCCTTTCTCTTGATGGACAAACAAGCGATTTTTGGCAATGTGCCAGTCATGTTGCAGTGACTGAATAAACTGTTACAGCGGAAATCTTTTCGTCTAAGATAACAAAATAATAAAAGGAAGCCCGGCGAAGGAAGCATACCGATACTGTCAAAAAATTCGATATGTGATATGTAATGTTATTTCAAACATAATATAAACGCTCAAAGAATTTTAATGAAAACGTAAGGTAATAAACATTACTAAATTATACAGTTAATAGAACAAAAATACATGTACATGATACACAGATTTATTAGCTTAGTTTTTCATAACTGTTACGTCAGACGATAAATATCCAGCTTCATAATATTCCAGTTTATTAATATTATAACATAACTGCGTAATGTGAACTTCATGGGTAATTGGAGAGAGCCGCAACATGAGAATAGCGTTATGATAAATTATCTCAGAAGAGTGTGATACACAAAATATTAAGAGAATTACGGCAATATTTGAAAAAGTCTTCAATCAAAATGATTCTGTCAATTATTTTATTATGGACATTTAGATCCGAAAGTTTCTGATCTTTTCGAACAAGAGGAAACTGTGGATTGAAAAACGATTTTATAGTTAAGTTTTATAGTAATTACGAAAGACTGTTATCTGACTTGTCACATAGCGACAGTAGATTGATTACAAAAAATGTATAATCGGTCAAAGAATCGATCAAAAATTGATCATCACTTCTAATTAGAATCGTAAATAGTTTTGTAATAAATTTTCTAACAAATTATAATGATTATTATAGTGTTTTCTAATACAAGTATCAATTATATAATAATATAATTAATAATGACAATATATGTAACAATAACAATTAATATGATGATAATATTATAAATAATATTATAATTATTAAAAAATAATTCCATTGTTATACTTAATAAATAGAATATTTAATTTACATTAAAGAATAGGAGTAATAATGATATACGTATGTATATGTTTATAGTTATTTATTTTATATAAAATATATATATAATAATGTTTGTTTCTCATGCAAACACTTCAGTATTAAGAAAAAGGGTTTATAAATCTGTGTATTTTACATGTAATTATCATTTCTCAATTCACTACGTCTTCCCTTGAACTCCACAATGATATTATGATATTAATTTGTAAGGGAAATCGACCCTTAAATGTTATATAATTCTAGTTAAGCAATGAATCTGACATTCGACATGATTCTTATGTGACACTTAGATATAATAAGTTTACATGTCTAAGCAATAAAACCGTACTACATTTATTGCATTTATATGTTTATTGCATTTATATTTATATGTTTCCTATTCTATATTTATATTTGTGGACATTGCTCATCGAAGTATTCGCGTCATCACTCATTTACGAAGTTTGGCCGAAGTGTTTTCACACATTGAAGTATGGAACACGAAAAATGATTAACGCATTCGGCGAGCATCAATGTACGGTTATTTCTTCTTACTCGCGCTGTCGTTGTGTCGCTGTATTTCTACCGGTAGTAAAACTGGTAGCAATAAAGTACGGTGTGTTAACGTCAGGTTTACGTTATACCAGCCTTTCCGCACGAGAAATGAGAGACTCAGGAAGAAGCTGCGACGACCTCATAACTCTATCAAGAACCAGCGACTTGGCAAGCGTTCATAGCATTACTTTGGTGCTCAGCGCCGATATGTACTTTGTGTAATGGTCGGCTCACTTTTTTACAGCCCATATCCGAAGTACGGATCCTTGGTTCCTCGACGTTCCCAACTCTTGAGACGCGCGGCATGTCAATCTGTGGGACACCCAGAAATTCTCGTGCGGTTGAGCAACTTCATAAAAGTTTCATGCGGTTATCGCGATCACACGGCGAATAAAGTAACTCGATAATCGTCGCCTCTCCTTCGTAAGTCTTTCTTGAAGTACTTGCAGACTGATTCAAAATCTACATGTACGATTTTAATTTATAAATAAACATGCGTCTCAAACGTTGAAGAATAGATTCCTGATGTTATTATGCGAGCATAATGGGAATAAATGTAATCTACCAGGCACGATAATATAAAATGATTGTAATTTGCAATTCATGATGTTTTAAAACGGTAGCAATCAAGGTCTCAGCAACTTGTGAGTGATTTTAGAACTGAAACAGATAAGTATTCTATTATGTATTTTATGTATTTTATCTCGTCTATTATCATTCAGAGCGCATATAATATAATTAGTATACGATATAAATATATCGCATTTGGCTATTAATATTTTCATGTTAAAAATTTATTTAATTTATAACTACTTGTCGAATGACAATGAGTCAAACCTGATTTTATAAATTAACCTAGTAGAATGTTATGTGAATAAAAAGATACGATCAAATGTATAATACAATCAAAATTAATATTAAGACTTTGATTGAATTAATTTATACACATATTCAAAGTAATGAAGTTAATTATATTGATGTTTTATACTATTTGATATAAACTATATATAGATATGTTTTTAGCATAAACCAGTTCGTCATTGTTCCGTCCTTTATTTATACGAAGTATTCTGGCTCCGTCGTTCGGTATTGCGAAACTATTATTCGCACAGCTCTCCAAAAATACGTAGTCGCATGTTAGATCGCAGCGCGGGTGCCATCGCTTGCGCAATTTTACAAACAAGTACTTAAAGTAAAATCTTGGCGCTAAATCTACAAATCGGCCAACTTTGCTGAGCAAACAAGATCCGCGTCCGTGTATTATAGATGCGCGCATCCTTCCGTGCAAATCTTCGTCTTGTTGCTAATGCCCCATGAAACGCGTGGTGCACCAGCGCCGTGCAAATTAAAGAATGAAATATGTTAATGGAGTTCTCTTCTGAAGAGAGAACGAGCACGGATGGTATCTTGATTAAGGTGTCTGGCGGACGTTAGTCATTCCGGCCATCCGCTCCCTTCCAGTAGGACTGGGAAAATCTAATTTTCGCTACCAGAAACTGAAAAAACCTAGGCGCCTTCCACTTTCACCTTCTGCTCCTGTTTTCGTGGGTGCGTCCTACGTATTCAATCTTTCATGCTTCGACGAGAACACGTGCGTCCTGCTTGTGTCAAGAAAAAATGTTCTACGCCTGCATTCATAATTGAATGGTTAATATATAGTAACTACTTATTTCGTAGTAATCACACGATTGGTCACGTTACATACTCGTTATACAGTATAAAACGTTGATGTCATTAAATTCGTTTAATGACATCAACGTAGTTTTTTCCCCGATATCACACATGAAAGGACATACTTCGAGTTCTGCAAAATCAATTACGATAAAAGATTTTATAATATTAGTTATATATGGAAAGGACATACTTCGAGTTCTGCAAAATCAATTACGATAAAAGATTTTATAATATTAGTTATATATCAATTTCGCGACAGATCATGTCCCCATCGTAGTTTTCAATACCTCGTATGTACATTCAGCTTTCACTTTTCGCGCACGCGATAATAATATTGGAGAACAGTTAAAAATTCACACGGTATTTTAATTAAACCACGCTGTCAAATACCACTTTTCTCACCGGTTCTCCGTCGCGTGAAAAATTTTATAATACGTGAGATAATTTAGACGACGTCCGTCATATGTGCCTATCGCACGCTAATTGAAGATACATTACAAATATGTGCGATTAACATCTGCTAATTGAAAAGGCGTTACTACAGTCGCACGGTAGCATATGTAGGGGGCAAAGCGCAAAATGCCTGGTGTATAACATATCTGGAATATAGACAGTTGCGACAGCGATATTATAGAAACTCTGAGAAGACACGGCTTCTTAGCTTATTTCGCAAATATTTCCTTCATTACTGAAAATAAAAGTTTAAGTAATAATTTTTTTATTTAAATCGATAGTTAGTCTATCGCAGTATCTAATCTTGCCCATCTACTCTTCCATGCATTCCGCGTACTGGAATGTTTTATTACGATTGTTTGCCCCGCGAAATAGCGCTTGTTGATTGCTTGTTAATTGGAAATATGTCGGAAGGCTATTCACGTTCAAGAGGCCAGGGGGCAAGCGTATCTCAGACTCTTTAACGCCGGTAACCGCGAAGAGGCAAACGAAGCAGTTCGGAATAATATTATTGATGTTCAAGAATCTTCTCTCCGCGAAATAATATTATTGATGCTTAAGAATCTCCAGCCTGGTCTTCGCATCAATAAGCTTTCTCCTTGAAGCGCGAGGCGCTATGCGTTGTACTTAAAGGTAAAATAACCGCGAGAATTTATTTACGAATAATAAACGAATGTGCGCTTGTTTAATTGCGCGTAAACAAAAGGAAATAATCCGCATGAACAAATAATCCACCGATTAATACGCATGTAATTATAGATATAATTCTTGTTCATCTTTTTTTTATCGACAGATATAATTATTGTATTTGTAAGCAAATGCTTTGAAAAAAAAAAAAAATGTATTGTAGTTTATGATGACAATTTACAATAATTTCTCATATTTTTATTCGTAATTCATGACTGACGATGCGTATAATGTTTTATAAAAATGTCATAGGTTCTCCTCTTTAATTATAGACGCAGGAGTCTTTTGGAAAAGCGTTGCGCGCTATCGCGCTGATCTGGCTTTTAAATTATCGTTACTGCTGTATTTTATCGTTTACGAGCGCGTTATGCAAGCCAACATTTTTATGAGAAAATACACAAGTTTGCTACCAATAAGCGCACCTTGGATTCTCATCGGGTCGAAAATACGATTCTTGTCGTGTAAGGAGTTAAATACAGCAGTTGGCCTTTTATTGACCGTTAAATCTTTACCCATGTCTTACGCTGATCGAGGGATCAGTAATAATTTGTCAATGCATCGATAAAAAAAATCGGCATTCCTAGTTTAAGAATCTTGGTAGAAAATAACCTATTCCCATTATCACCGGAATGCCAGAAATTTGAAGAGACGTAACGTCGTAAAATCCACTCGCACATCGAAATAAAAATCCAGCCCCGTTTATGAGAATCCTATTAGCATCCGATTCCATAGCTGTATCTTCCGGCTTACCAATTGAAGATATCGCGAGTCGTTTGATGGCGCGGCCACTATAAAACAGTACGTTCTCAAACCAAGTATGTAAAATAAACTAGGCATGTAAATTAAACTAGGCGTGTAAATCGCACAACGCCTCTTTTTTGGCGCGATAACCTTTGGATCCGATGCGATATCAATTGCGCGAGACGCAAAACTTTTAATAATCTACTGTGTATTCAAAAATTTTCATCAAAGATAGTATATTAATCTAATATATTTGTTATTATGAAATGATATGATAGGTTTATAAGTTTTTACTTGATTTATAAGATTTTTACTATTTGATAAGCATATTTTTTAAACAAATATTGTTTTAAGTTTCGTCATTTGTGTACGAATAATAAAGCCAAATAGATTTATTACATCAGTTACTTATTACATCAGAAATACGTTAATTTATTTATCAGCATGCCTATAATATAAGAAGAACAAATTATTATAATATTAAAATATTGTAAAAATTGTATCTATATTATAATATTGTAATTACGAATACGATATTTTGATATTTGTATCTGAAGCAGTTTTCTCCATGGTTATTACAATTAAATATATGATGATTACGTGTATTCCTTATAATTACAAAATTTAACATGAATAATACATGTAAAATAATATAATAGATAAAGTAAAGAAATAAATAAATATAAAGCAATAAGTAAAGTTTCCAGTAAACAAATAGATTTTAAAAGATTTTTTCTTTTTTTTATCTCTTTTTCTGTAGCACATACGAAATATAATCTCAAAACAGCAACTGATTTTTATTCTCACGGTATCCATATTGATGCAAACATGGTATTAACATATAACGTCAATACAATTTATATAGAATAAGTCGTTTCGCATACAAAACAGATTGTGATATTTTGAGAGTGTGACGATTTTTTGCAAGATGGGTTGTGTGGCCACTCTTTACAACTATCACATCGGATATGAGCAAAGTTTCATCCAAGTTTAAGCGTGGAGAACTTTTCAAGTTTCCTTGCTGCCCTTTCCACCTCTCTCGACCATCTAACAGAAAGATTTTAAGATTATAAATTTTGGAGGTAGGTTAGTTTTAATTCAAGAGTGTAATAAATATCTACGTAATTAAATCATGAGTTAATCGTTTTTCTCATAACTATAGTTTGTACTCGTCATTTAAATAAATCAGTGTAATTTTTTGGCATATAATTACAGTCACGAGAATAAAGCGAAGAGGAATGATGTAAAACATTGTTTAAATTGGAAAATTATTTTTTACACGTGTTTTCTGAAATATAATGTAGCATAGATTTCTACATATTATACCTAGACCGTTCACAGTGGATGTTACAAATGAAGCTAGAGAAATATACACTGTAATATAAAATATACACTGTATGTCAAATTTCAATTTATGTAAGATAAATCATCTGTCGTGTATGCAAACACGACATACATTTTGTAAATAAAAAAATAAATTTTAAAAAATTTTACTGTAAAGAAATTTACGTGAAGGAGTAGCAGTAGGTACATACTGGATATTCTTGCGGAGTATATTAGTGATGTAAACGTTTCCACATACATGATTTCTACTCGACTTCCTATATATTCTACAAACGCACTATTTCATCGAATATGTTAGATTCGATAAAGATAATAGTCACGTGTGTGAACATAGTACACTAACGGATTAGCAGACAAATTGCTAATTTATTCTCCGAACACACTCTGCGCTTTGAGACGGCGGACACGTGATCTCAAAAGGTTACAGTGCTGGATTAGATTGTCTAATGGTAAGTAGAATCGTGCCTCGAGGCGCGAAAACAATATCGTCGTTAATATTAATTCATTGTAGTACGGCATGCTCAAGCACGAGAAATTTGCATTCCGTTCTGGTATCAGGAAATCGTTGTTGGGGCATGCAGAAATAATCGTCACGTACTAATGGCAGCTATCAACTACGTATCCTAGGCGTATCCCAGGCGTATCCCGTGGATAGCAGCAACAGGTACGCATAACGGAAATCGAACTTGAATATCGATTACATATCCTCTTTTCTTCTAACATATATTTCAGAGACTTCTACACGTTATACCTAAAGCGCTAACACGATCCGTGACTCATATGAAGAGATGTAAAGCCAGAGCAGTTATTTATAATATAAGTAGGGAGATAATCAAGGGTCAGAACGAGAATTATAAGCTATTGTTAAAACAAATGTAAGACTTTATTGTTTGATTTTAATTAACATTTCGGACTTCACCGAGTCCTCATCAGCATCATGGATTTAATTAAAATAATGGAATTTGTGCTGACGAACATGTTCTCACTTTTTAACGAAGATTTCACTATGGATTCTGTAATTTCAGTTTGACATTCTTCGAATACAAATTTTTATACAATGTTTTTGCCTTTTGCTCTGTTCTTCATGTATTCCAATGTATTTGTTTATTTAATTGCGCAAGACATTAAATTGATTTTATTATTGATTCAGTTGTTTAGAGTCCTAAATTATTTTAATCCATGGTGTTCAGTTCGAAATGTTCAAATTTTAATTAATATAAATAATAAATTCTTACATTTGTTTTAATAATAACTTATGATTGTTCGTTCTGACCTGTGCTTCATCTCCCTATTTGTTATTTACATACAAATAACGAGTTTGTGAAAACACATTTAGCCATTTACAATTAGAATGTCATACCAGGTATTGCAGTATTCGACTTGCCATGTCACTTGATCAAATAAGATGTCATAGTAAAAAACGTGTATGAAATATATTAAAGTAGAAATAAAGTAAAAAAATATTAAACTATCGATTATTTTCATAACTATCACTTTGCATACACGAAAGATTATTTATCTTACATAAATTGAAACTTCACATACAGTATACATTTTATACAGTGTATATTTCCCTAGTAACACCACTGTCGGCAGTCTAGGTATATAATATGTGGAGAAATCTGTGATATATTATATTTCAGAAAACACATGTAAAAGGTTATAAAGTGCCTTTCGCGATCTTACGAGAAGGGAATTATATAACTTATCTTTATATGCAATTAGACTATTGCACTTATGACAGATTTGGTTGGAGGGTACAATATTATTAACATCAACTTTTGTATAAATATGATTTTATGAGCTACAAATTGTTCTCTATAATACACAATTTGACATAAGCAAGAGAACCGAGTTACGTGAACTATTTTTTGGAAACACAAATGCATTCAATCAAAATCGACCTCAGAACAAGATATCTTCATCTTCTACACTTTTTAGTTCTTCTATGAAAGTGACCTTATGAGACACATAAAGGAACTATGATTGAATCTTCGTGCACTTAATGATGAAGAAAAATCCGTGTTTGAAAAATTATTCTTGGGAAAAATATGCGATTTCAGATGTATTTAAATATGAATTTGTTTTGAATGACATAAATTTTGTAATAAAATAACAAGATTTGTTTTATTTCATATATACTAATATGTATTAATTAAAAATATATATGTATTAATTAAAAATATATATGTATTAATTTAAAAAAATTTGTTTAAAGTCACTAACTCTTTAAATAAAATAAAAAAATACAAGTTAATTTTATTGAAAAATCAACTCTAACAGCAATAAATTTCGTTTAGGAAAAATGGCAGTAGGTACTGTTTATTGGTTTATTGATAAAAAATAAATTCACTTTATCAGTGCGATTAACTGTCCATGTAACGGAAGGTATCAACAGTTGCTATTAAATTTAAGATTTCTTTTATTTTTATGTTTTACTGCATGCTATCACTGCATTTCTTCCTCTGACATTTCCGATGCATTCCGATGCGTTCTGTATTATTAGCACGAAGTATACTCGGCAGTTGCCGTGCCTTTAAGCCGCCATTCGCATCGGGAATAGCGTAGAGTCGTGGTACGTCGGTTATGGTAATGCATCGCTTTAACATATGCGGCACTAGCAACAAGCACGTATAACAACGGCTTTATCATTAAAGGTAACACATCGACCGTACGCTAATCGTACGGAGGACAGGACGAGAAATAATGCATTCATCGTTATGCCTACGAGTATCGTGTCCCAAACGTGGATAGGCATACTCGTGGTATACTAAAGCTATCGAACATGGCAACTGCAACTGTAATTCCGCTAATGCAAAACGACTCGAACGTTTCCTAAGCACTCGGCCATGCACTCGGCATAAACGCGACATCGCGCGCAGCTTTTCTGCGTATTCCTTGCCAATTCAACGAGACTGGAGATTCGACGTGAACGGCGGAATCTCACAAAATGGATTTCGTTTTTATCAATGGATATAAGGGAACCTCGCGATTTGTACTCGACTTATCGCTGATTGCCTCTCGATCATCTTTCGCAACGGGGATAGAATTTTCGCCAACGAATTCTCGAAGCGGCCATGAGATACGTTCGTACGTCTATCGCACACATTTTCATTACAGTGTATTTTTTTTTTTTTTTACGTTTTGTTTTCTATTTCTCCCCAGCGTTCGCTTTTACGAGCTATATTTTATGCACGCTGCCTCGTGTAACGTCATACCGAGCGCGTCGTCCGGCGCCTCCGATATGGCGCACAGGCCGAACAGGCCTGGGCATCAACAAGGGTAACAATATACGTGCGAAGTGTCCATTTTTGCGTGGATTAGCGCGAGGTGTAAATGACTCCAAGCACGCGCCGGCGTCGCGAACGCGTAATTAGTATTTTGCAAATTACACAGCCGGAGGTTCCGCACCTTGCTCTCCGCGGTGTGGACAGGCCATAACTCCGGGCGTTAACGAGCCAGTCCCGCGGCAGTTTCCATGGCTATTTGCATCGTGTCCTTCTTACGAGGCTTTCTACCTCGCGTCCCGCCGTCTTTTTTTCCCCCCTCTGCCATGCGTACGCCTTTATGACGCATCGGATGCTCCTAACGAAGTGATACTCGGCCGCTTTTAATTAATAGGATGGCTGGGCGTTGATCAAACGCTCCGGAGCTGTTGGTCGCGCTGTTTATCGAACAAACGAGCTTATTCAGTGCCGCAGAAACTCGCGCACACGAGTGTCTACTCTGGGATGCTTGCGCTTGCTTGTTAATGAAACCATTATATTCGTTATATGCTGTATGCGTTATACGCCAATATAATTTATGGAAATGGGAAATCGTTTGTCGCAGAACTTCTTTAATCCTCGTTAACGCTCTCTTTGTCGATTAATTTCTATTTATGGCGTACATAGGAACATATTCGTGTAACCGCTCAAAGTTTGCATTGCTGTGTATTACGTCGAAACATTTCTGACAATCCGACGACATTCGAGTAACTGTTTGAGAAAAATTTCATGCTCTTTGTTATATTATATTCTTTGAACTACAAACGCTCCATCTCTCATGAAAGAATGACTTATATATTATGTACATAAATATTTATTAACTAGTGTCCCTCGGTTTCGTCCGAGATAATAGCGTGACCGAATCATACGTATTGGAAGTGATATTTTTCGAGCACGGGCAGATCTCGATAAATTTGATTCGTACTCGAGGCATAGTGGCAACCAAGTAGAACCGGCGAATAAATCTGCAAATACAGAAACTCAGAGACAGTGCTTCTTATATAATCTGCTTGCAGATGGATGAAGCCGCGCGCCGCCTAGCGGCGACATCACTGTATTATACGGGTTAATACAGCCGTAAATAATAAAAAATGAAAACATCAATTTCTGGATAATGAAAATATTTTTAGACATGCTATATAACCTATGTCCGTCCTAGTGTATATGAGAATATAATGTCAAAATTTGGAAGAAATTGGTACAGTAGTTTTCGAGTTATGTGGTAACAAAAAAAAACAGACTTTCTCTTTATATATTAATTTAGATACGTGCATCCTTATTATATAATCATAAAGGTGCCCTAAAAAAATCTCCTAGCCAATTTTTAAACAGCTTACAGGTGGTTGCAAAAAGCATATCAATATGATATCGTCGTTGCACACTGCAGAGCGTCGTTTTGCGATAATTTCTGATTTCACCTGCCGGCCTGGAACGTTTCTCCAACTCGATGCATCTTCATGATTGCGTATCAACGATATGACATTTATCCATCCTGGCAATCATGCGTTCAGAGTTACCACCGGCGTAACGTAGGTTGGTCGGTCCGCAATCTGGGATGCGTACACGAGTCACGCACACGCATGGCGAGCATATTACGTTCTTCACGGGGCGAAGCCGCGCACAATAAACACGTGATTCGCGTCACGGTGGAATTCACGAGCGCGGGGCTGGCGCGTTCTCGTCGATCGAAAGCTCAAACAGAGCCCGCGATCGTAGATCCCCCGGAGGGGTAACCTTCGCACTGTCACTCTCCAATCGCGTGCATGGCACGCATGGCTGCTTGGATGTAAGCTCGTGTGGACGCAAATGCGTACGCAAATAATACGCAATACGTGGCTTGCCGGCTACGAAATTGGCACCTTTCACGCCACGCCGGCAGAAACAGAGTGGGACGCGGATGACGTACGTGTTTACACCGATACCCGTGTAATTATGGGTTTATTGAAAATGATGCATCGCTCCAACATATTTCGCCTTTCTGGCGAATACCTTCTCCCTCGCTTATGAGGGAAGTCGAGTTCATGATAGGATCTATAGGGAAACGCGCGGTTACGATTTCGGTATCTCGACTGTTAAAATTTAGAAATCACCCAGTTCGCTATATTGTTCACTAAAATAATTGACAACATTTATAGCGAGGTAGAAATTTACTAAGAAGAGATCATAACTGTTTTCATGCTTCGATTGTGCTTTCATGAAATTGGCTTGAAAACTCAAGTTTTGGATTAATTTACATCTTTAGGGAGCTACGTATCGTAAATCTGTCGCAATTGCCTGATAAAAATAACCATTTTTCTCTTTTTACAAATTTTATGCTCAATCGAGGAGAGGAATGTTTTTCTCTTGTACCTAAGGTCACGTGAAAGCAAAACCGCAGAGACAAGTCAGGTCATACAGCCGGAAACCTGCGCAGTTTCCGGCTTTGATAGAATCACCGATATATGGCCTTTACCGGTATCCCCTTCCTCCTGCGAACCGCGAAGCGGTTGGATACCACAGGAAGATAACGTATGCCGAAGCGTATGTATATCCGGCGGTTCACGCCTCGCGTATGGGAACACGAATCACCGAGCGTAGGTGTTCCTTTCTCGTGGTCACCCTACTCAAAGGCATAGGCGAACGAGGCACTAAGGGGAGAAGGTGTGTTTCGCCAGGGGAAGGTCGGAAGGGGGGAGATAGATAGGACATAAAAAAAATCGTAATCACAGGTAGGTACAAGCTACACGGCACCATGTTCCGAGGATTAATGATTCGCGTCTGCGTCGTCGTTACGAACCGTGGAAGCGTTTCAACATTCTTTCGATCCTTAAACCTCAACTCTGCGCTTGATCTTCGTGTTTCGCCTTCCTTGTTCGTAACGGGTCGCGTAGCTTGGAAGATCGTTGAATCGATTAGACGCCTGGAATTGCATAAAGATACGTTGCGGGCGTGATGTGCTAATGTTAAATGAGCCAGTGGGTAGAGGAGTGATGTAAATTGTGGATAAAAGCTAATAGAATTGCAATTTTTATACGTGCTAGTTTCATTTCTTAATTGCATTTACATGAAACAGAAAAAAATGTTAATGTCTATCTTTTACAGCCGCAAAAGAGAGCCGATGAAAGAGTTTGAGCACGTTCTTCGTAAT
The DNA here is from genome assembly GCA_901521435.1 of Crematogaster levior. NCBI lineage: Eukaryota > Metazoa > Arthropoda > Insecta > Hymenoptera > Formicidae > Crematogaster > Crematogaster levior. Next base: position 210,923 of record CABEGB010001369.1, read on the forward strand.
TGTTTCAAATAGGAGAAATGTAAATTAATTTACTGTTCCATTTGTGATATTGGCGAATACATTTAGATACTCGAGAAGTGCACTGACAAGATGGTAGTCTATAAGGTCACAACATCTTGACTTGGGGAAGCATGTTCCTTGTTAATTTCTCATTTGCAAACAGTTCGCACTGCTCCGTTTCTGCTACGGAAAGTTTGTTTGTGTTGATCCACCTGTTTTGACGCGTAAATCCACTTGAAACTAAACTTGACAACTTAAATCATTCGAATGTCGTCCCGAGCATGGGTTGCAACGCTTGGGAATAATGCGCGCTGTCATCCCGAGTTTCGTATCGCACGAGAAGTCGTTTTGTGGACGCGCCTCTTAAGTCTCTACCATGCCGGAATCATGTTCAAGGCGGAAGAAGGAAGACGGAAGGGAGAAGAAACGCACAATCGATTTGCTTCGAGCGAATCGCGCCAGCTCGATAGACTTGGCGAGGTTCTAAACGCACGGACGGGTTTACTCGTCGTCGTGCAGCCGCGCTTGTCCGTGGCTCGATCGATCGATCGATCGCCGAGGAAGGTCGAGAGGTGGCCGAGCGAAACGAGAGGATTCTTGGGTAGAAAAGAGGATTTGGAATTTATGAGCCGCGCGATACTAACGCAGCTACGATCGCTTTGAACGCGACTTGTTGGGAAACGGTCGAATGTTTTTCTGGCGTTGCACGTCGTGGTGATAAGGAACGTAGATAGCAGTCGGGGATCGATGGATGTGTGTTTTTAACAATCATTCCGTGAATGGTTCTTGATCGAGACTCGCGATATTCTTTACAGCCTAACTGTTTTCAATTAATTAAGTGCGTTATTGGGGGATTAGCGGGGACCGCGATTAGAATATAGAATATTGAGCAACGACGGCTTAGGAAAAAATTAAACTCGCAGCGATTACGAAAAATATTACTCGCGCATTAAATAATAATATTTATGATAAACAAATTTCAATTGTTTATTGACCCGCAGCGATCACGAAAAATATTACTCGCGCATTGAATAATAATATTTATAATAAACAAATTTTTATTGTTTATCGACCCGTCTGACAAATTATCTGCGTACCACCGATTAGATTTGTCGCTCATTGGAATGCAGAAAAATCGCCAACTTTAAAATCGATATCGATTTTAATTTTTGGCTCTAAATTAGATGAAGAATTTATCGCGAAAAATATTACCTCAGCCAGGATTCGAATCTGGAACTCCGTGCGGGTATCATTTTGTAATATTTATAATTATATTTTAATTATATTTTTATATTTTATATCTTTCAGTAGTTAGTAACGATAGTACATAGTTACAGTTATATACAGTTATATACATGTGCTACGATTATATACAGTAAATATTATATGTTGTACGAGATAACGATATATCATGAAAATAATATCGTTACCAGGAAATGTATTTGTGATAATTCAAAAGTATATTTCTGGAAAGCGCATAATATGAAAAATTGATTACTACTCTAATCAATGTCGCAACAAGATACAACTATAGCTAACAACTATAAACGTCAATTTGAAGAGTTGTAAAATCGTGGATTTATATTTCTCCATTCGTGGAAGAACTGGCCTTCCATTGCTGTGAATGGCACGTCGAATCTCTAATCCCCTTTTCATGCTCTTTAACATTTTCTACTGTTTGCTTCATTGCTTTCATTTTTTCGTTCCCCTCATATTATGTATCGGTGAAATGGTACGCATCGACGCAAAACGGAATTGGTCTTCAGCTAAAATTCCATATTTTAAAGCAAAGATAAATTTGTAACTATCAAGTTAGAATCATGCAAATACGTTGTAATGGAATATGATCTTCAGCATTTCTTCCTTCTTTTCAATCAGTATTACTATGCAAACTGTTACGCAGCTTACCCTTGTATTACATGGTAATAAATAATTGAATATGTTAGAAGAATGCTGGATTTATTCAAAATAGGAGAAATACATGAAATTTGAAAGACTCAATTTATTCAATCAAGTACAAATCTATCGAATTCATATTAAAAAATAATAATGCGAAATAGAAAATTTAACATTTTTAGAATACCATCTTACACACAACTTTTTTATTTTGAAATTAACAATTGCGACAGTTCTGCTAGTAGTGAACTTTGTAAGTCTAAATATTCATATTGTAATCCTTGAACTGTTTCGACAATGAAACTGTTGTAAAACAAGTTTAGTTTCGCGGCTCGATGAACTTTGATTTCTATTAAATGTACTTAACGTTAACATTTGAACTGCACAACATTCGAAACACAAACAAAACTGTGTTTCAGGTGTTAGGACGGATATTGCGGTCGTATTTCCGCGACACAACGGAAGCAATTTTCACGCAATTCTCCCCGCAATATCTCGCACCTTGTGCAACGTCCTTCTTCCATCCTACGGTGAATTATTGCATTCACGTACTTGGCTTGTTTGCCGCTATCACGTGGCTACCGTCCAGCCTGCAATTAACATTACCACGGCGGTGCATCCCGACGACGGCGGTGCTTCACGTAGGCGGCGTTAAACGGCGCGAAAAGGGCGGATACGACAGGTGGTGCAACAGCTGTGAATCCGCGGAAAAGGCGAGAGGTAGTTAATCTCTGGTTCGATACGCCTACGTGACCTCAATGGCAAAGAAGGTGCATCTTCGCTCAGCTATCCAGCGCGTCGCTTCACCCTTCCCTACGATCAGTGACTTTGCCTATTTCAGCCCATCGTTATCATACTCGTCATACGACGACAGCTTGTTCTCTTGTGTACCTGGACTACGACCTGCCTCGAAACGGTGATGGGAAAGGAAAGATAAAGCGTGGCCTTGCACAAGACAACTAACTAAACACGTGACGTAAAAATCGAAATCCGATACGATCGGGAATAGATCGTTGTGCGTTTATCGGTTACTTTCGAAGTATGTAGCTGTCATTAGACGCTGGTTAACATCGATGCAACATTCATTACCTTCTGAACTGAATGATCGTCGGTTTTATTGAGATCTGACTCTATCTGTTATATCGCTATAGCGTGGTAATTCGCGTGTAACTGGCCCACGAACCTTTCTAGAGTCGGAGTCGATCTTATTCCATTTGCATCACACGGATCGAACAGCACGATATTTCTTTCGATTCGATACACGCTGATTTACACGTTGACGTAATTGTTGCAAAAGCAACGTGCGCGGAATCCGAAACAAAGCAACAAAAGCGGGAAGAAGGAAGAAACGAACGATGTGCCTTGGAGCTTGGGGAGGCGGCGGTCCTTTTTTCATGCCAGCAACAAATCTTGCCTGCCACATCGGCGATGTGCCCCGTCTTATCTCGACTCGCACGTATGGAGAACCGTTCGCGCCCGCCTGCCGAAAACGTCGAACTTCAATTACCGAGCACGGAAGCGGTTATAAGATGGTATCGCCATACTCTCGATGCACCGCGGCATAAATCGCTCATCTTTACCCGCCGGTGGAGGTGCCGAGGATGTGTACGGGGCTCTCGCTGCCACGGTGCTAATAAATACGGGGCCGATAGACCGGCGCATTCGAGAAGAGGAGAGAAAAAAAAAGAGGCGACCGGCGGTCTGACAAGTGTTGGCTGCCCGACGTGACTCGCGCCCACCGCCCACATCGGACAATAAATATGCCGCGCACGATATCTCGAATTATTAAGGAATAATGACGCCATTTGTAACCGGCGTGAGGAGAAGTGGCGAGAGAAGAGGAACGGTCGCGCGCGCGCGAAGAGGGGCACGAAGCGCGGTGGCAGCGACGCGGGGGAAAACGCGAGATGAAGAGCGAGGCGGTATTATTGCTGATTGAAATTCTTCGTGGCCTGAGTTGACTTGCCGCGTGCACCAGCAGATTGCGCGATTAGTTTACGTTTTCTTCGTGGCAACATGCCAGCCGCTGGCTTTTTTTCTTACGAACTCTCGCGATTCCTCTTGCTTGTCGATCTTGCCACTCTGGACATGATTGGTCCTTACGAGCGTTTCCACCCTGGAACTTCAGTATCCATCATATATAAGAATATGTATAACGTTGTGTCATTGTGATGCAAACAGACATAAATTATTCCATGGTATTATTTTTATAATAATTGTTACGAGCTGACTTTTTTAATTATCCTGAATTATTTGGCTTATTTTTTTTCTTGTCGTGATTCACATGCTAACAATTTATTCTTCTAGTTTGTTATTAGTTTGTTATTATTCTGCATCGAACTTTTATGCGGGTTATTCCTGAAGGCATCGAATTTAAGATAAATTACCGGGGTACACACCAATGTCAGAAACCAGAGGAATCATTGAGTTTCTAATACAAGATTATCTCGCCCCTCGTCAGATGCGTTGGCATACTACCGACGTACGACGCAGTTGCAGCGTGAAGGTCGCATTTTTAAGTGACTGCATCATCCTATTGACACTCGCTGTTCGATGGTTAAGGATAACGACAACGGTTTTAAAAACTGCGCTAAGCAAAGAGTTTCGATACAGTCACTTTGCAAATTTAAGTACTCTGAATCATTCTTTGATGAGAAATGCAAATTTTCTTAACAGAAGGACAAAATTTTGTTTATAATACAAAATTAATTTCAATAAATATTCAAAGTAAAGTTTCGTAGATTATTAAATAACAATATTCAAATCTAAAGGGTAAAATCGAACAATGCTAGATGACAAAGCCAATAGTATATAATTATGTAAAACAATGTACAATAACAAACGTTTCGACTTGTAATAAAGTCATTCTCAGTGTCGGTTAATAATTAGAATTCTACAATACTGTAGCTTGCGCTCTCAAGAAAAAGAATGTTAGCGAAAAAGAACAGTATTATAGAACATGATAATGAAACATCAATCATCAAAATAACAAATTAAACGCTTTAAAAAATTATTAATAAAATTTTTATTTATTTTTTAAAAATATTTAAGCTAGAAAATAATATTTATTTACAAGTTAGTGAATTTTGGATAACATAAAAATTAAAAAAAGATGTGTGTACGCATATGGGTACGTGATACAGCTTCTGTTGTTAATTAAATTAAAAATAACAAATCAATCGTAACATCAACAATAACAACAATATATATAATATTTTATGATTAAAATTTTCTCTATACAATTCTTTTATACAATGAGATCAATACCACATTCTCTAGAATGTTTTTTATGTGTGATACAGTTTTGAAATCGCAATTTTATTTAATCCACTTACTCATGATACGGATACGGAGAGTCTATTGCTGTAAAACAAGTTTATATATTAATTCTTGTTGCTATCGATTTTTCTCTGGGGCTATAAAAGCGATATTATTATCATATGCCTCGAGGGCAGCATATAGACATTCCGGCATATTTAATATCTTCCAATTAAAAAGATGTCATTTTTAAACGTCATTAGAATGAAGTAAAAATCGATATAAAAAAGAGCTGTAATGTTTATTTTGAGAGGAATTTGATGCTTTCTCTGCACGCCTACACGGGTACACGGATGACTCACAGGAAATATATTTTATGAGTTGTAATAAAGTATACTTAGAGGTAGGAAATGTCTAGTAGTGATTTATAGCTCAGTCGTAGAGAATTTCTTGCGATGGAGTAACTACGTTTGTATAGGATTCTGAAAAAAATTAATACCTCGCTGGTGCGACACACATTTTGATGAACCTCTTACTTTTTGTTGGCAGTACTACGAAAACAAATTACATGACCGACGTTTGGTGTGCATAAGGAAATTGTTTGTCACAGTTTAGTTGAATTTATTTTGCGCTCTTGCGTTATTCATATTATTTTATTAGCGAGTACAAATAAATAAAAACAAAAAGCACGAGTGGTTATTGTAAATAATCAAACTGCATGCAGAAAAATAATGTATTAAAATGGAGAATGGGAAAATTTGTATATTCGGTTATCGAGAAAGTAATTACAAATTGTTTTTGTATTCGCGATTTCTCGAGAATGGAGCATAGCATAGGAAGAGGCATAAAAATAAAATAAGTACGTGATTGTTTAGATGGAGTGTTTAGCGCAACCGCAGGGAAAGGTGTTTGTCGTCAGCCTTGGTGGGCCCCTAAGAACCGGGCCCGTATTGTTGGTAGGTGCACCGCCTGTCGCTGGGCTCTGATTCATTGCCGCGCCTTGCAATTCATCATTCCAGTTCTCGTGTCCCGGCATCATTGCTTCCCTCTCTTTCTGTGCAAGCTGCTCGCGCCCAATGGTAATCACCCGGAGCCTTCCTTTCTCGCATACCTTCTCTTCTTATTTTACGCGCAGCTAAGCTCTTCTTATAATTATTCGGTTGTCAAGAAAGGCGTATTTTTTGAAGAATTAGCGTACCTGTTAGATCACACAAAACGAGACCAAATTAAGCTTTTGTAATATGTTCAACAATAGAAAACAATTCATACAATTTTTACATTATTTATACGAATCTAAAAAAGTTTAAAAATTAACTCATTTTGCAGAATAAATATATCATTTTTCATTTATAATCGCACGAGAGAAAATTAAATTTCTTCCTATATAAGCGTCAAGAGTTCTCACATCTCTCTATCAAATAGATTTTATTATCTTTAAATGATGAATAAAACTTCTTTCTTTTAACTTAATTAAATCTTTCAGAATATGTATCATTTTTTAACAATTCCTTTTAGAGATATCTATCTCGGTACGTTTAATTTAATGTGTTTTTATTCCTATATCTATATTTGTATTTCGAAAAACAGTTTAATATAACGAGAAAAACAGTTTTATGTAATATTTTTTTAGTCCATTATTATTTAAGATCGCAATTAACAATAACTATAATAATTGCGGACGGAAAACCAAATTGGTATTGTTTATTTAGAACTGTATCTGTATTAATACTTGATTAATATCTATTTTTCCGAACTATAATCCATCCACTAATACATGAAACAGGACTCGTAGAATCGCTGTTCAGAGATGTGCTTTTCTAGACAACATTTCCACGTCGCTAATCCGTTCGATTATCCTCCGCGCGGAAATGGCGCTACGAATTGAGAGAGTGAGGGTACACGTGTAGGCGTGAGGTACAAGGACGGGAGGACGTGATATACCGTTATCCCTCTGCCGTTTAAACGGACACGCGCACGGATCTTGATAATAACTCCGAACGAAGAAAATGAGGGGCGGCAGAAGGAGGTCGAGGAGATAGGATCGCGCGCGTTGCGCCTTCTTCTCTGATCGAGACGCGAACGAGCGCGATAAGTCGAGTTTTTCGCGGGAGCACGATGGACATACCTCTTAATGAACGATAAAAAGCACTCCGTAAAAATGACGGGGGTCTTTTAATAATGACTTGGCGATAATTAATAACGGCAGGAAAAAGGATTTCGGCCCGTTTGACGCGGCATTTCTTCCACGACTCGTCTTTCGTCCGCAAAAAAGCATCAGGCACTGCGAAATCAACCGAACTCCATACTTAAATCAAATGACGGAAAGGTTTCGGTGCGTAAAAGCCTATAATGGCTAAATGGATTAATTACAATTAATGGCGGTGAAAAAGTTATAGAAAATGATTGAACCTGTATGTGAAACGAGATCCCTTCTGACGAAGCAAAAAGGATCATAGAAGCCTGAGTAGACGATGGAAAATAATATGAATGAAATGAGTCTGATGGAGAAATTATTAATTAATGGAAGAATCGTATGTTTAACGATGGTATAATATTAGAAATGAATACTTCGATAATAATGGTCGTGTCTTATTCATTTATTCTCAAGTTTCCGTTGGATTCTTCAATTTTTTATTGTAATTTGAGATAATACGCGAGGAATTCTGCATTTTTATCTATCTGTGATCGTTAGTGAGCCATGTTCGATAATATTACCAGAAATGTAATAAAGTTTAAAAATAATAAAAAATAGTAAATGTAATAAAGTTTTACATTATTGTTTTTGAAGATAAAATAAAATAAAATAAAATGTTTTCTTCTTTTAAATTGTTAATAAATATTGACGCTTTACTTATTTAATGTCTATTAATATCTATTATTTTAAACTCTCTCTCTCTCTCTCTAAATATTTTACTTGTACAAGTGACAATTCGAATAAATCATAATTTTAAAAGAAGATATAAGGAAGTGTTTTTTGTCAAAATAATTGATAATTGAAAAAAATTGATATAATTGAAAAAAATATACCACTATCGCTATCAATGAAGATGCGAATTATGTGCTGAAAAATTCGTTATGCGTCCCTGAAACTTTCGTTTCCGTTTCTCTCTTCTAAGCCGAATACTGGCGGTGGTCACGTATTCATGGCTACAGTCTCTTCCGGTCGTGTTATTTTTCCGCAGACAGAAAAAGTGCAAAAGGCCTTCGAGTTGCGGGGCACTTTACCCGGCCGGAGATTAAGCGTGGGCAACTTCATGAAGAGAGATTAAAACTGTTGAAATTAATTCGCGTAATTGCAGATGAAGTTCAGCTCTGTATTCGCTGATGCTAAATACATGTTTTTTTCTTGAGATTCTTAATCGAGCGACATTTCTTTAATTCAATCTGAAGTTACGAGAAGTGCATAAAATTATACTCTTTTAGTAAAGGAATTTACTTGCAGATCTCTTAGAAATTATTAGCAATAAGCAATACGACTAATATTATTTTTCCAGTTTAAATTTTTTGCACTTTCATATTTATAAAATTTAAATAATTAAAAGTGAATAATTAAAATTAACTGATTTACGTTTTGAATCGTAATACATTCATAAAACTGTAATATGAAAAAAATATGTTATTTATAATTTGAATTACTTATCATAAAGTAGTACATAAATATTACTTTATTATATTTTATAAATATCACCTTATTTAACTGCATATTTATAAGTTACGTAAGCATGTTTTATATATTAATATAATTATAATTTGTAGGAATGTGTAAAGCCTCTATATCATTCTCTGCTTTTTGTCTCTGCAGACAGACGATACTCGAGTAGACTCCAGCTTGAGCAAACTCCGAGCTTGTCTGTCTCCTCGTATTAATTAATTAACGTTCTCTTAATTAAATCGCTCCGCTAGACAGTGACGAGAGCGACCGCATTACTTCGTTCTCAAATGTTCTTGAAAGGTTCGGTGACGTTCCATTTGCTTCATCCTTCTATCCTGCTTTGTTATCCATTTTTGCTCTATAAGTCACCGAAAAATCTCCTCTTACAATAAAATAAATCACTTTGCTACTCGTTGAAATTAACGATATTTAAATTATTTATGAATATTTTGAAGTGATATTTTGTCAACTTCACATTTTTTTCCGCGAACGATCTGTTAATCCGGAGACACACAGATAAATACTTGCTTTTCGAGCAAGAAATGATAGCAAGCAATATAAAAAGCAGCGTCCGACTACTAATATATCACATGAATCCGACTATCATCTACTATTTTTTACGTCTGAGCTAAGACGCTGCGATATATATTAATGTCACACCTTTTTCTCTTTTTCCCTCCCAATAAAGGTCTTCCTCTAGATGTGTCACGCAATTTGTAAGTATCTATAGTTCTTCAGCCAACTCTGGTATCTCGAAATATCTGATGGAAAAAGCAACAGCATCTTGCTAGATGGAGAGAGAAAGAGAGGAGCAGGGCGCAGAAGTTAAAGACAGTGCGACATGAATTATTCTCAGCACCTTCTGTCTAGAACTGTTCAAGGCATGTTTCCCACGCCGACTCATAACACGTTATCAATTATTAATTGCTTTACTGGAACGTAAGTTCTTTATGCTGGCCGGGACAACAAAGGATACCGGGTAGACGTGTGAGCACCGCTCCGCACCAACGCACTGCTCATACAAGATACATTTCACGTGTGATCGATCCTGCGTTGCAGATATATAAGAGCGCATCGATTGAAGAGCTCTCGATTGTCCTGATTCCAAGAAAGCCAATGTCATAGTAAATTATGGTGGCATGAGGCCGTATAAATCTCAATAAATGACGGAACAGCAGTCGTCTCTAATTAGTTTTCTAGTAATTATCTGTCGGCGATGACTGGAGAGTTCTTCTCTCACATGATGGACGTAATTTGTTAAATATGACAAAGCCATGTGAATTCGAAACATATGCGAATGACGGGTATTACGCATACGGATCATTTCAATTTCAATTAATTAATGTGCTGTTGGGAATATTTAATTATTGATTGACGTGATGATTATTTGTAAAAAAACTGAATGCGTTCTGATTATTAATATCGTTGGATGGCAGACAAAAATGTTATTGGAAATGCGCTAATAATTACGAACATACATTTAAAATATGTGCGTTAAAGAGAGTTTTAAATTAATTTAGAAAAAGTATGTTGGAATAAATATTGAAATTTTTAGATGTAACGGACAAACATTCTGAAAAAATAGTTTATTAAAATTGCCGTTATTGTTTTATGTACATTTGTAATTCGCAATAATTTTTATTGTTCGCTCAGTTTCTCATTATATACGATATAAAAACTTTTAATATATTCGATATGTTATTATATCGTATATACCGAATATATTATTCGATACGAATAATATATTTGATATAATAACTACGGTATAATAACTTTTAATTATTCGAATCCATTATCTTAATGTCTCAAAATCGACAAATCATCTTATGTTTTATTTACTGAATACTACAGCAAATTGATCGACGGTATGAAGACACATTCTACTTTGACACATTCGTAACAATAATTTAGGACAAAATTACTCTGACTAAGCAGAGACGTGTTTATTTATATGTTCTGTAGGATATGCATGTATGCATCCGGTATACGAGAGCCCGGGTAATAATCCATCATTTATATTAATTGCACTCTGTGGTACGTCCTGCTCCTGCATAAATGATATCGTTGTATTTGCCGTGGCATGGTGTTACCACTGGCTCGTGCTCTTCATAAATTCTAATTAAGTTCATACAATCGACCCCCAGAATCATACGGGCTGTGCTTTTGTCATTTTATACAAAGGATCTATCGCTGTGAGTCCTTCAACATTGCTGGATTATACTAATGAGTTTTATTTAAAAAATGCTGCTCGACAATTGCACATGATCAATTTTATTATCTTCAATTACGCGTTCAATTAGATCAAGATATTTTTTAATTTAAAAAATGTCTTTGATTGCATTACTTTATTAAATTATAGTTGCAAATAAAATTCCGACTGAACCCTTTGCCATTATACAATAAGTAATTATAGCAGAGAAAAACAAATACTTTTACTCTAGGATAAATTAAAAAAAATAAGAATCATGAGTTTCTAAGATATTTTTTATCGCGTTTTTGTTTTCTTCTTAGTACATTATTAAAAAGTAATTATAAATTAATCTATTATATATAGAGAGATTTTCAAAAACGGTAAATAATCATACAGATACTGCAAGTTTTGCACTTATTTTTTAGATTTTCTGTAAAATGACCAGCAATAAATGTAGATTACAGTTACATGCATGTACATATTATTTTTTAAATACAATATTTATCACAAGATGGTTTTTCCCTCAGATGAGTTATAACTGTTTTCTCTTTCATGATAAAAAACTATTCGAAGTATTATTAACGAGATTCCATTTTCAACAAGTATGCGTATAATGTTTGTTTGATCTGTATACAATGTTTGTGCATGGCTCGTTAAGACATTTCGTCGTATCGCATTCGTGCAGGCCGTACAAGCGTTACAATTAGTTGCTCGACGTTAGCATTATATCTCGTGCACGTACACGCGATACGCCCGTTCTAGGCTGCGTTTATTATGCGTTTGCGAGGGACCTTCGCGCAATACCGTGGAATCGCACACGATGGAACAAGCAGTGCGCGGCCAACGCTAACAGGTTGGCATAACAAACGAACGGATCTCGGACATGAACCGCATTGCTATCGTTCGCGCGCGATATTTCTGCTCGAAAATGCCGGCTCGCATGAAAGCGCCGGCGCAAAACTGCACGCGCACTGGAAGTCCGCAATTTAGTCATTATGATTCTCGGTGCCTCTTACTATGACATACAACTTCCCTTCCACCTATTTGAACTTTAAGCCTCTACCCTCTGGAATCGCTTTCTCTGTCGACTCGATAAAATCGATGCCGCTTAATTTAACCATGCAGCGAAAAGTAATCAAGCAAAGAATTTTTTTTATATGTGCATCGCGGATTTTGTCATTCACATTTAGTTTTGTAAAAAAAAAACACGTGTTTTTCTCGTACCGCAAATTTGCGAGAACAATCCGTGATAAGGTATCGTGTACGAACTCGTGCGCTTGGCAGCCAATTAAGGAAAGAAGTCATTAGCATGGACAAGATTGGGACAACTTTGTTGTATCTTAAGTTGCGAGAAGATGACCGAATAGCGATAAGTTGAAAAGGGTGTGTTCTGCGAAGATATCGAGGCAAAGGCCAAGTCTTGTCCGACATAGGCGTCTCATCGTTTGTTACGGAATAACGGAGTGCATAGGAAATGCCGTGGAATATACTCATACATTTTATTCTTTTGTATGGTAAGGACCTGTCTCGCGCACGCCTATCTCGTTCAAGGTTTTCACATACTTTAAATAATTCCGTATAAGCAAAGAAGAATTATTTCCACCATCTGATAAATGCAAATTACACGGTAAATATTATGGGAGCTTATTAATATATTCCTATACATTTAAATATTGCATCTCAGAATTATATATGATCAATTCAGGTAAATCAATGTCTTCCTGAAAATTCTAAATTTATTCCTTTGTCCGGAGATTCTACTGTTGACTTTATCACACTCCTTCAAAGTGCAATAACGTGTCTCCGATTGGCATGCCTTCATGCGTTAAGGCTGTTTGTGATGTACAGACCGTAAGATGTTTACGCGACCTCGATTTAAGGGATCGCTCGCTTTCTTTTTAACGTCTCCGCATTCACGTTTGATCGGCTTTGCCAGAAATTGTTTGGGAACCACTGTGCTCGTGCTAGAAGGCAACGGGCGAGTCTACGCCAGGTTGTTTACTACGAAGAAGGCGAGGCGTGTCGTTGAACCTGACTCAGGAGAGTAGCGAGCACAAGGCGGGCTAGGCATGCCTCACCGTTCGTCTCTGTTCTCTTCCTCGCCCTCAATCCTCCTCCCTCTCAGAATACGCTCCTTTCCTCTCGCTCCCTTTATCCAACTTCTTCGGCGACTCTTCCTCTTTCGATTATATTCTGCACCGGTCAGAAACGCAGGCTCTCTTCGCTCCTTCATTACCGAAGCTCCTGTCCACATCCGGTGCATTCCCATCTCGTGCAGCCGAACGATTGATAAAGTAATTCCGATAACAGAATCCTGTTTCTCTTTGATCTCCGATCGTTATAACCATATAACCATATAAATCACCAGTTCTCTGTTTCTATCGTCGCGTCTGCCTTACAAGATATTATTTGTGCCAAAATAATCACGATCTTAAATGTATTATTAATGTATTAATGTATTATTATTAATTAATTGCGCGTTATCTAATTGTTGTTAATATTATTTTTCAAAAAGTGATGCAAATTTTTCGTCTGCTAGACTTACAAATTTAAATAAAATTCTTTAGATATCGAGCGAACGTGACATGGTAACTAGTCTTAAAATATCTTTGAATTGTATCTATAATAAAGTAAATATCAGAATATATTAAAATATAGTGCACATTATCTAGTATATATCTGTCGTAGATGTTAGTTCAAAGTGGTTGTCAAGTCAACTACATAAAATTGTCGAAATATTGATCGATTTTATATCAGTTACGAAACTTTTCTACATTTTTAATTTACTTTTGATGGAAAATAAAATTAAAACGTTTCTTATTGCACGAGAAAAAATGTAAAGTTTAAACGAATTCAAATTTATATTAAAATCAAAGTTAAATCTAAATTTTTCCGGTTGCAAATGACAGAATAATTGTTAGACTTTTGCCCTAACGTGTCTGCAATGAGGCTCCGAAAATGAATAGCATGCGAATCGGAGATGTGCTGCTAGAGTTAAGTGCGTATGCATGGATATGCTTCCCGATGGTACCATTGCAACAAGTGAAATCGTACACAGATGGACTTGGCTGGCAAGTTTCCAGGCCGTTTTCGTGCAAGGACCGTGATATTGTTGCCATAACTCGAACCATTTTCCACCCTCGTCTTCTCACGCGAATGATTCATTCTGACAACGAGAGGTTGTAGAAACGTGGATTGTCGTCGTTGTTTCAAGGCATACAAGTATCATTGATATTCTTACATTAAATGTGATTTTCGCTCACTAAACAATTCTGTTAGCATGTAAACAAGATTGAATAATGTGCTGTCACTCGACAAGGCTCTAAAGAGAGAAAGAGAGAGAGAGAGAAAGAGATCTGTTTCCAGATTTATTTTCTTCCGAGTCTTCATGTATAACATTTTGATTATGATTCAAAGAAACACCATAATTTTTAAAAATATCTGTTTACATTTTAAAGCAAATACTTAATTTTTGTCCATGAAACGTTCTTGATTAATTCTATAAAATCCTGCCAACGTATGTATTGAAAATTTTCGGAAGATTTATGTATATTTGGAACCGTGGTGTAACACATACTGCCTATGTTCGGTAGAACGATGAATTTCGTGTTTCCTGATGTGATTTGCAGGAACACATGACCCGAGGCTCTCGATGAGGTATTCGCGTGCATTGCGTCGATTTCGTCGGGCATCAGGCATTTTAGCCGACGAAATCGCGTAGCACGTCTGTAAAACTCGTAAGTTCTCTCTCGACGAGAGCTCTCGACCCATCTTAATTCACGCGCGTTTACATCACGAAAATCGCGCCCCTTTAAGTTATTTATGTTTTTCTGAAAATATATTGATACCAAATCTCATGCAGGAGCAAATAAAAGATAATGAAATGAAAACACACATATTCTGCTACTCTAATTTAAAATTAAAGCTTTTATAATATTTCTCTGATTTAAAATAACAAGGAAATATTATGTTTGGTATTTACACATTCACATTTTCCAAGCATAATAGTAGTGCTAATAAAGACAGCTAAAGTTACAAGCTGCGTAATGTCGTCGTGCCAGAAGAGCACAATGTCAATGATCCGCATACGGCGTACGGAGCGAAAAACCGCGGATCGAAAACGTAACCGGCGATCATATACATTGACACGCTTCATTACCAGGCTAATTATTCGCCATTTCCGGCGACATAACGAGGCAGTCGTTTACATCGCGCCTCGAGAAACGCCCGCTTCCTCGAAGCGATCGACCGCGTAATCGCGGACTGAACGAGTGGTTCGCGTGTCCCCAGCCGATTTCGGCGAGGCGTGTGTTTTCGCTCTCGCTCTCGCCCTCGCGGGCGCACACATACGCGCGGCGGTCCAGAGCATCGCGGACCGCCGGCGAATCATCGTTCCTTGTGAGCCAGCCGAGTGGACCGGATTCCGGGCCGTGCTTTGACCGTGGCGTAATAAAGGGCAATCATCGGTGATTACGCCGCGTTGCTCCCTCCCCCTACTCGCCCCCTCGTCATCCCCATCCTGCCTGTGTACATGTACGCCCGTAGGTGTAACATCGCGCTGCCGCACACAGCTACGTGTTTCGGGCGTGTGTACGCGGCGCGGCCCGGACCTGGCGTACGGGCGTTACACGTCGATCCTGTCACTGTCGCTTCCAGGATCGTCAATTTTCGTAAGCCGCGGGTTGACGTGCTTTCACCGCGATCGTGCCAGCGCGACCGATATTAAATGTTTGCAGGCAATTTCGGGCGTAATCGGCACCGCCGTGCCCCGTTTCGCAGTTATTACACCGTCGTGTCGCGTCGTATCGCTACAGAGTTGATGCCGCCTGGCCAACTGTGCTAAACGCGAGTATCAGTCGTTATTGAATGGTCAGATATTGAACGCCCTTCACCTGGAAGAAACGCGCGTCTGTAAAATTATGTGCAATCCTATTTATGAAGACATTTGAGAGTATTGATAATCGGTAAACGTCCCTTAGTACGATATTATAATTATTGAGAATCAATTATTTTTAAAAAATTCAAACTTTTTCTTTGCCAGTGAATCTTAATAAACAAATTTCAATTGTCATTTTATCGACCCGTTTGGCCAAATTATCCGCGTACCGCCACCTAGATTTGTCGCGCATTGTAAATTGTAGAAATATCGCCGACTTTAAAATCGATATCGATTTTAATTTTTTAGCCTTAAATTAGATGAAGAATTTATTGCAAAAAATATTACCTCAGCCAGGAACTTGGAACTCCCTCACTTCCGTGCGGGTGTCATGCCAATTCGACCACCGAGGCATGTGATAATAATTTGTCAATTATTTTTATCTGAAGATTTACACGACGGCAGTTTGCTCATTTTGATACACCCGGAGGAAACTTTTTAAATTAATCTACAAACATATTTATGTGTTTCATGCACTATTAACCTTTTGCTGGTACCCGTGGGGTACCAAAAGCCCCAGACAAGTTCAGCCAATTTTTGTCTAAAATTTATTTTATTTCTCCAAATACCTTTTTTTTTAATAGTCACTGTCAGACTATTTTTTTCTGATAGTGTTTTATCTCAAGAGTGTCCAGTTAATTTTTTAGCTTTTAATATAAAAAAATGGAAGAGTTTTGAATTTTTAAGTGAAAATAGTCACTTTTTCATTCTTTTATCTTTAAGAAATTTTTTTCTCACAGTCACTTTTAAATTTAATCAAAATAATCCATGACATGTTAAAACAATACATGTTAAAACAAGTATCAAAGAATATCTGAGAATTTTTTCAAGTAAAAAAAATCAGTAGTTTTCTCGCAGCAATTTTTATGTCTAGGGTCTTAAACGGCCCAGTGTGCCAGCTATGAAATTCTGGAGAAGTGTGTCAGCTAAGGGTTATAAAGGGCACGTGTGCGTGTGACATTTAAATGACAGCTAAGTGCAGTAAAAATAAGATCGGGATATCCAGTGCCAGCATACGAGTCTGTTGTCTTTTAATTCGCATACTTTTTACTGCATAACTAAACAAAGGTAGAATTTCTTAAGATTTAGGAAAGTAAGCTGACGATGGATTTACGAAGCAAAATGACACCGTACATCTTTACCTCGCCGATGATTTACGCACGGCGCGCAAGATATGATGTTTTTCCGTTTCGTATACCTATGCAAAGCGGTACTTGTGATCCTGTTTCGTCATCGTTATCTAAACAACTCTCTCTCGGATTCTCTCGCCTCGCATACTCACGATCCAACCATCGTGCCCGTTGCGAATGTGTAGAACTGTCGAATACATTGAATGCACACGTGTGAAATTGCGCCTCTTAATGTGTCCATTTACACATGTCATCTTGAAATTTCTAAATCCGGAATTTCCACATCGTGGAAGACTCTTCATTACGGCGAAGTCGAGCTATTTGAAGAACTCGAGATCTCCATTTTGATGCCTGTTGATGATCCGAGGCGCCGCAAGAATGTTAATATCTAAGATACACGTGCGAAGTGTAAGTTAAAATCGAATCGGGGAAAATCTGAGTATCTCTCGCCCATCTCTAAGATGTTCTTATCCCGTCGCGAGCACGTCGTCTGTGAAATCCTTCCACGACGAAGCTTCCGTTAATTGTCGAAATTTCTCTCCACGCCATTGCGGCGCACGCCGTTCCGGAGCACTTGGCAGAGCGATAAACGTCGCGACGTATTTATCGCAATAAAATATTGACGATGCGGGATTATTGCGTCTGATATCGTCAAGATGCGAGCGCCTTCACGGTAATAACGTATCCGAATTAACGATCGTTCAGATTTACGGTGGACATCTTGCCCGGACTATTTAACGGACTTGTGTACACGGTTATACAAAGTTATAATTCTGGCGTCGCATGGTACCTCTCGCTCGTTGTGAGGAAATGTAGAATAACATCTCGCGTACTATTCCTCGAGAACGGAGCGGTCATTGGGCTTCCATGAAGCGGCTTTTCCGGGAATACGTTACGCCCCTGGTCCTGCATATAAATATACATCGGCCATGGTATATAAATATACGCGGCATCGCTCGTCCGGAGATAAACCATTGCAAAAATCCCGTGATGAGCGTATTCTCGCGCGAAATGGCCGTGTGTGTATGATCAGGAAGAAAATACGCGAACGTGGACTTTTCTGCTTAGCGCGATAGCGTTAGCAACAAGGTCCTTCGTACATATGAGATACGACGTAAGTATCTTCTACCTCGAGCACGCTTGGTGATACTTCTGACGTTTCTCTGATGCTTTTCTTCCTCTTTCTTCTTTTCTGTACGTAGGCGCGATGGAGATCTTCGATTCGGTGATTGTCGAGTGGATTCTTCTCACCGCTCACGTTCTCACCTTAAACGATCAGGACATGAATGTCACGTTCAGAGAGAACTGTTGTGTATAATTCGTCAGAAATCATGCCCGCGGCTCATACACACATACGATCTGAAAATCGCGTGATAAGTATTACTCCGCCGAATGAAGGAAGTTAACGCGCAAGCTGAAAATCAGGATGCACGCAGTGCGAAGAAATTGGGAAAAAATAACATCATGCATTAAGTACAGCAGCCTGCGTTGTCGTGCAGCTCGAAAAGAGAAAGTTGGAATCGTCGGTCAGCAAAGCGCGAAAAAATCTTTCTTCGAGGCGTGTGAGGTATCCCCGCGAGAGAGTGTGGCGGTACTTATTATCTCTCAGCACCTGCAGGCAAGAGGAAGGCCTTTTATCGACGCTCCGCACTCGGAATGAAATCACCTCCGCGTTTATCTCGCTGTACGTAAGAACGCAGGACTTTGCCCGTGAGATGCCTCGACGGCGTAATCGCGAAGACTTTTGCGCTGCTCGCGGATCATAACATGAATTTTATTCGATTATGGGATATAGGACACTCAGTCATCGAAGGAGCCCGGGGCTATATGTTCGCATAAACGATCAATGGGTGTAAAGACTCGCTAGGGAATACAGAGCGCTAGGAAGATGAAGTAACTTGCATGCAATAGCGAGAACTTATATGTATAAGCTGAAGAACTTCATTAAACTTCCATACTATAGAGGCAAACCAGAAAAAGAATTGTCAAAAAAATTATCTTTTTAACATTGATCGACATAATTATGTTAAATTAACAATTATTAAATCAACAATTATTAAAAGTTTCTATGTTTCTATGAATTATTGGAACCAAAGTTGCACATAGAATTTAGTTTCTAGACTTATATTTTTAACAATATTATTTTGAAATTTAGTTAACCTAAAATTTTTATGAGGATGGATTTACTTGTCAGAAAGCTTGAAGCTAAGAAAAATTAATTATTTTTAATTATTTAAATATTGTATATTTCTATCTATCAAAGTAAAAATTCATTAGAATAAACTAAGTTTTAGGTATGTCATAATGACACCGAAATCTTTAATAGTAACATTAATTAATATAAGCGAATATATCAAGCAAATTTTACAACACATTTTTGTTTTCCATATTAAGTAGTAATTAAAGAAAAAAACATTACAAAGAGATCTCATAGCAATTCATATTAATATGCGTTCGACACGCGCGAGCACTCGTATTGAAGGGTTCTGCATGAAGACAATGCTTCTCTCGCACGAAAATCGATTCGTTTTTCGTTCTCCGTTGCTCGATTCTTTTCATTTGCCACATGTCGGAATCGGACAGTAGGCTCCGTCACAGCCGGCACCCTCCGTCCTTGCGACATGAGACGCGGAACAATGCTCGGACCATTTCAACAATCCTGTCACGCGGTAGCCGCGAGATAGAATCGAGAAAAAAGTTTTCGAGGGAGGTCTCCGAAGAAGAGGGTAAAAAATGTGCACACGCACGTAGAACATCCGTTGCTTTGCATTCAGGCGCGTCCAGAGAACGAAAGGCTTCGATATATACCACCGTGTACGTACATATTTTTTCTCTTCTTGTTCTCGACGATCACCGAGCGATGGTCGTCGCACCCTTTCTATACGCGATGAGCGAGGAAAGGGAGCGTACTACACTCACACGTTGTACCCTTGATATAGTCGGACAGATTGAAAATAATAATAACGTCGGCGATGAAAAAAAGCGACAAAAACGTGGTACTTTTTAATCCGAAACAGTCGTGCCCATGATATGCAGATTTCGCGGAGGCGCCCTTTTCTTTACGTACCGCTTTTTGTGACGTGTTTTTGCGTGCATCCTTGCAACGTGATCGCATTGCAGTTCCGATGTTAAATCAATCGAGCGTAATGCGGAACGCGGCAGCGAAATGGTATGCTGGTGAATAATAATAATATAATAATAATAATAATAATAAAATCTTCATTCTCGATATTAATGAGCGAAAAGATTAATATTATATTTAACTCTTTTGCGAATGGCTTCTTCCTGACGAGGATGCATTTAAAGTTGAAATATTTTAAATTGTCAATTGTTCTATAATGTCTTTCTTTGCGTATTACATTGCACAATTTACTTTTGCACGTATATTATCGTATAGTAATAAAAAATTGTATAAAATATTTGTTTTTAAAGAATAATTGATATTAAGAAAAGACATAATATATTATAATTGAGAAAAATATGGATGTTAAGCAAAATATTTCGCAGGCAAGCTATTTTCTCTGAAGAATATAAAATTTGAAAATGTTTTTATTTATGATTTTTTATTTTACAAATTTTTAGTAATTCAATATTGCAAATATATTTTGTTATACGTGTAATAAAATCATATATTTATTTCAATACAATACTATAATATAAGAATACTTTATATACATTAATTATCTTATTCATTACCTTTAGTCTTTAAAATAATAATCGCACAATATATAAACTAAAATTATCGAAATAAGAAGCTACTGTGATCCTTAATAACATATGGTGTTAACTTATTATTTACACGCGCATGTTTTCTCTTTCTATATTTCTCTTTAGTCTCAGCGATTACTAGTCATGTTAGCCGTAAATGAGTATAACGCTGCGGCTGATTAATCTTTCGAACGACATACATGTACGTTGCTGAATATTTCCCGCTGTGTATATAACTAGATATTGCCCATGTACATCGATTTCTATGAAGAATTGCAGACATTTATGTTATAGTTTTTTGATGATTGCATTAATGACAATTCTTTAAGAAAGTTTAATATTGAAAATAAAGTAATACACACACCAAAGAAACTTAAATCACATTTGATTACATACGTATACATATTATGATATTCCAAATGTAAGAATATCATGTTATTTATTCATTCTCTTTTAATATGCTTGAGTATTTTGCTTAATTAAAAAAATTTATTCTATAATATATAGGATGTATCTCATTGAATACTTTTGCAAATTGTTTTTTATTTTTTGTTAATATAAGGAATCTGTAATAAAATGGAGAAATAATCAAAGATACGAAAGCAATCAAAGCACAAGAAAAATTTGTAGAAATTTATACCATATTTATATCATACATTTACTTAAGATATGTAAAAATGACTTCTACTCTAATGAACATAATATGTAATTACAGTCTGTCATATATCGTCGATATTTAAAAAAAATAAGATCTTAATAAGAAGAGATGTAATCGGAGCTACAAAAAGTAATAATAAATAATGTTATATCGCAAGAATATAAGAAGTAAATTAACATGGTGACTGACCAGTACCTTATTTCTAACCGCTAATTAATAGCATTCATGTCGAATGAAATAAAACTTGACGACATATGATTCAGCAACGACCCTTCTCCACACATTTCTTCGCCAGAGGATAAAAATTTACAACCAGAATTGACTATAATTGTAGTATACGTTGTGCAGGATTAGATTTGCAATTTACTCAATGTCTCACCATATTATACATGATAACTAAATTTCACGACAACCAGAAACGTTCATTTAATCGCGGATAAAGTTGTTAATTTTAGATTGTCATTTCCATCCTGTCAACATGAGGAGTGCCAGGATGAACTACTAATAGACATTCTGTCATCGTCAATTCACGTTACCACGAACAGAATAAAACGATTGCTGCGAAGCAATTGATGCGAGATCAGCGCGATCTCCCTGTCTCTTTCCTCAAGAATCGCCGTGAGTCATTTCTCTGAAAGCTGTCATTGTGCCGGACTGCTCCCGGCTGATGCGAGTCTTAGCAGAGAGCTACATCACACTGCCAGGGTTAAGAAACTCGCCTTCGGACCAAGTATGCAGCTTCTCCGGAGCGCGGGACCCAGGTCTCGAGTTTTTTGCTCCAGAAATACGGCCTCTGGAGTCAGTCATGAGCACGGCGCGTATGTGCGCGTTCACAGCTGTCCCGGCCATCCCAGCCATTCCGTCCATCCTTTTCATCCCGTTCAAACAATAACAACCATTCTCTGTTTGCTTATATAACCCCCCTCGGAGAACGGTTCGAATTAAATTCCCGCTACATACAGCCGGCACTCCGCGGCATGAATGGCGCGCTGGATGCGAAATCGCCGGAATTCGCGAAATCGATGGCGACGTAACGAATATGAAAAGAGGTCAAAAACGATTACGGGCTATATGAAACCCGGAGAACGATTTTGTTTCGTCGGTGAATTGCGAAATTTGTGCTCCCGGTCCGACGTGTGGAATTTCATTCGCGGTTTTTGTTTGTAGACCGCTTTTTCGTCGGTTCTTGATATTATTGGTCAATAGCCCCTATCACCCGGCACATGCATACTCTTTTTTTTACGCATGAATATTTGTGAATTGTGTTATACAGTGATTTGCTTACAAAAGGCAAAATAAAAAAAAGATCAATACACGGGGCGTTAACTTTCTGTGAAAAGAAAATATTGTAATTTCAGGCTTTCAAAAAAGCTATAATTTTTTTATGAGGGAAAAAGGTATTATTATGTAAGACTTTGAAAAGAGAGCAAGGTTTTGATGTATATAATTAAAGTATATTGGTAATAACATTTTTTAAAATATTTTAGTTGGAAAAGAACTGTATAAATATATCTCGTTCAGAAAGTCATTATGTGGATCTATAATTTTAGCAAATATGCGAACTACTATGTTTTACCGCCGTGATGTGTGCAACGAGATGAAACTGTATTAAGACAAATGGTTCATGGTATGATAAAAAAAATGAAACGTAGGGGGTCGAAGAGCAAAGAAAGGGTGCCCAGGCAATATTTCGAGCGAACCAGCGCCGTCCGATTATTAATCCACTCGCTCGGAAACCCGATGTTTTCGTCGTGTTCTCCAATGGGTCATTGCTCGTGGTTCAGTGATTCTCAACTGGCAAATGCTGTGCGATTCAGACGCACTCATTGTATCATATTAAAGAAGGTAGACTAATTTATAAATATATATTTACGTTTTTTATAATTACGATACATTAACTACGATGCATTACTAAAGAGTTTATCCAAAAAATGAATTTGAGCTTATTATCAATAAGGTATTGTTAATTACGATTGACAACATAATATGTATTTGCATGTAAATTACTTGACATTGAAAATAAATAAATAATATAGTCATAAGGCAAACTAATAGTACTTGGAAAATTTTGCGGAAAAAATCATGGAAATCTTCAAATTTAGGCGTATTATCATCATACAGTTTTTTTTTACGAAAATTACTTTGCACGTTCTATTCGTTGATTCTGCGTTCTTGCGAACCTGAGAGAAATTCCGATGTAATTTAGACCGCGTGCAAAACATCACGTTATAACGTACGTGCCGAGAAGATTGTTCCATGTAACGAGAGGAGCTTCATGAGCGCCAGCCGGTTTTTGTCTTACGAGGGAAGATTTGACTGCGGCGCACATAATACGAGTCGTAAGACGTAAATTGCTGCGTGGGTGAGGGAACGTTTTTGTGCTTCTCTAATGCGTCAAATCGTTTTACACGAGTTGGTGTTGAAGCTACAGTGTTGGGCCATCCGTGTAGGAACTTATGAATTCGTGACGACTCATCACGCTTCGTGCACTCTATATCTTTGTACAATGAACATTATCATTGTTTTAACGATTTAAAGTGCAGTTGAAATGAATTAACGTTGGTTTGCTTCGTCAAATAATTGTTTGGTTAGCATTCAAACATTCAAACTTATCTTTTCGCGATCTATATACTTTGCCAGCGATATACCCTTAGTGCCGTCAACACAGCAGAGAGCGTGAAATTCGTGTTGCAGATTGAATCGATTTATCTGAAATGTATTCACTTGATTAAATTGGAACATGCGATATGTGATATGATATATATGTACAGCGTATTGATATCGATCTCGATTCTGAAACCGAAACGCTTATAAAAGTGAGCACTCTTTTGTTCTCGCGTGCGTCAGTTAATTAAATTATAATTTCTACAGATTCATGCATTTCATTCATATAAAACTACTGGTTCTTTAATACTATGTTATATTGACTATGTTATCTCGACGTAGTTACTGGTTTAACAAACTTCGCACTTGCTTGGCGTTCCCATGTATCCTCGGTCAAGTTGTTCAAGATTTATCAAGATTTACAAGAACACTGCATTTTCGCTAAGTATTCCGAATCTGTATATATAATTTTTCTCAAAGGGGAAAATATAATTCTCTGTAAAATAAATTAGAAGATATGCCTGTTTAATTGCATTTAACATATGTAACACATAACATATAACATATCTAGAAACAGTGGCGCATCGATGCAGATTTCCCGAAATTATGTACCTCGAGTGTAACAAAAGATAGAAGGAAAATTAGAACGAAATATATCAAATCATAAGCAGATTATTGCTTGATTCGTTCAATGATAGAAGACAAGAGTTTAGGCGCCAGGGACAGCAGCAGCAACAGCAATTCTCCTTGCTGAAGGGTCCTCGTCTACGGAGCCGAGCTACCCTTGAGCACGACTCGCTCTTCGCATAGCCCCCTTGTCTCATGGCATCAACGTTTCACGTAGGTAGTCAGAGCCTTTTAAGCATATAAATTATTAGAGTCGCTTCAAGAGCCACTTGGAATCCACCATTGTTGCCTGGTGTATACTTATATGCTCATAGACAAAACGTTCGTATCCTGCGCCTAGGAGACGAAGGAGACTAATTCCAGACAGCCACTTTAGAATCCACTTATCGTCCTTGTATCATCGAGGATGTTGCATCTTGCAGTTACAAAGGTAGTACACGTCGCATAGTACAGTCCTTAGTGATCTTGATTTCACTTTAATTACATACAAGACAATATTAACTCCGAATATGTAGAATGCACTGTAATTTTCATTTTAGTGTTAAAAACTGAACTATTGTTTTGAATTATTCGATTTATCTATTGTGAGAGAGAAGTTGTTTCGTTTATTTCTTTAATAATATTATACTAATCTATAATCATATATATTTATATAAGTCTTAAGATATAGTTTTTGATGCATTATAGATATAAAAAAATTATATTTTAAGACTATATATTTATGTATTATTATTACTCTTTCATTTTATTTTATTTTAATTTCCACTTTTATTTTTCCTAGATATTTATGTTGTCAGAAGCAACTAGCGAGCAAAGATATTGGTATGAAGTGTCTTTCAAGTTAATGGCCATGTAGAAGCGACGCACTTGACGCATTCTTAAGTGTTTACGAATGAATTAAGAATGAACTACCATAGTAATGCTCGTAGAGCGTTAATTATAAAACCATGAGATGAAACTTGAATGACGTCTTCCGACTTATAATAACATAACTCAGAAGTAGGCGTTTCACATTCACTAAGAAATATAAAAATCTCTCTCACGCAACAATAATTAATTGTAACGAGCCATAAGTAAATAGTTCCAGAGAATCTTATATATAAATATCTATTTGAAGTTCATAAAAAGAATATGAGAATACTGAATAATACGCTTTTATATTCATGACTTTATAATTTTAAGGAATTTTAAGAAATTTATAATATGACGTTATTATGGTAGATTATTTTATGACAGATTATCTTAAGCAAATAATTAAATGATTACCTTAAATATTCTTCGACGTTATCTCTAAATGAGGAAGAGAACACATTTTTTAATAATCAAACGATATTATTAGTATGGATATCGTAAATTATTAATTTATGATGTGATTTTACTAATTAGCTGATTGACTATCGATATTTTTAAAGATCGGTTGGAATTACTTCGGATTGATTAAATTCACGTACAACCATAAATTCTTCTTTGTGCAAAGCTAATCAGCATTGATGACAAAATTTGTGGAGAATTAGAAAATCTTCCTGACACCTTTGCTCATTCTAAGATACTAATCAGTCATAAAAAGAAATTTATATGGACCCTTAACTGTTGCAACGGAATGTTCTCGTTAAATAATTTTGATCACATTTCATGTTGCGGCGAAGACACACGCGCCGAGTCTTACAAAAGATTCTCCAAACAGTTAAAAATATACTGTGTACATGAGTATAAGTTACTTTTACTATCAAGGTATTTAATTATTCATTATTATCAATGAAATTCTGAATTAATATGTTTTACTTACGTCTTTCATCAAATTATTAAACACTTACTGAAAACTTACTAAAGTCTGTCATTATAATCTAAATTTGAAAATTTAAATAAACGCCATTTTTATTATAATTTTTTATAACTATGTTATATTTTGTTTAACATAATGTTTAAATTTAATAAAATATCGTAATACCATTCATAATATCGTATGCAACATGTGTTGTTATCAGAACATAATAAAAATCTATAGTCACAAAAAAGTATTCGAACTCATAATATGATCCGAATGAGTTTTGTACGTGTTCTTTTCAATATAATGTCGATCTATCCGATCGATATGATCTTGATTGTGAATATTTTACCGCAGGCACAAGTTTTGGATAACATCTTGATATGAGATCTGCGATCGCCGATCGCGATCTACACGCTACACGTGTACAGCATACGTATTGCCATGATCGCGCGACACTTTTCAAGGTCCGATGAAATCGGCCGTAATTGCACGTAGGTAGCAGGTGATCCGTATGAAGGGGACACAGAGTGTCCAATTTGTGCTCGCATCTGCCTAACGATAGCCTGCGTTGACGAAATGTAAATTGCGTCCGCACGAGGAGAACGCGGACATGTAGCATCGTGCTTTTTTGGGGTTACACTATATTTCCAATACCGAATGGCGGATCTTAATACCTATTTATATAATCATGAGGTATATATAATTCGAAACGCAATTCGCGCATCTGGAATCTAGATACTTGATACATTCAATATGTGACCAAAATGATCCTTCGACTTGTCGGCTCGTCTTCAGGGCCAACTTTCTCCTCGTTTACGGAATACTAAAAACTTTATTAGGGAAGCTGCATACACTCACTTATCAAAACATTATTTAAAAGTTATTGAATTTCATGAGAAGAAATAACAACTCGTTGTTATTTGAGTAATGATCCGAATTGATATGAAATGATCTAAGGATTGATGCTCATTATACTCGTAGACTTTTTTTACTGTCGAGTGAATCTAAATTATTTTAATTATAGCAATTCCAACATTTTTCAAAGAACAAATTTGCACTATATCTATATACCTTTAATATAAAAATATTTCATTACTAATGAATAATGTAATTGAATATTAAATTGAATAAAATCACAGAAATACTAACATTACCTTGATGTATTTTTTTACAAAAAAAGATAATTGGTTAGCTGCTATCGCGTTATGTCGATAACATTGTGGTAATAAAATAGTTTCATGCTGAATAGTTTATCATAAAGAAATCTATGTATGTATGCACATACGTTAGAAATATAAGATAAATATAAATTATTAGTTATGGTTTAGAGGATCGACCCTTTCTCGACCAACAACTTCTTCACAATGAAAGTCATAAAAAATTATAAATATTATTCATGCAATAATGTATATACAATAGCCATTTTGACGTTTTGTAAAAATATCTTATACAATTTATTTATATTCTGAAACATTTTACAATTTATAACGTTCAAAAATGTTTATTTTAGGAATATGTATAAAAATCACAGTTTGATAATAATAGTACAAAATATAAAGTGTCATTGTAATAATGAGTGAATAATTCGAATACAAGTGTATTTAAATGATATTTAACTCTAATTACGTGCGGTACTTCTACGATGACACTTGGCAAAGTCAACTTCAATACTTCGCTATGTATAATGAGCAATACGTATTTTACAGTGCGGGTCGCTTGTCTCGGGCCTAGTCGCACTGTTTATACGTGCGGTGAACCACACCCAGGATTTCTAAACGCCCGTAAATATCCGTCGCCGGAGAAACTATCTCTCGGAAATCCGAAAGAAACAACGTTGCCTCGTGAAAGTGTTACCTCGCAGGCTAGGACCACCAGCATTTAAAAAAAAATTTAATCTCGATATATCTCGATTATCACGCGTCTCTCTCTCTCTCTCTCTCTCTCTCTCTCTCTCTCTCTCTGTGCGACGCGATAAAATTTAAGTGCTGTGACTTTCTTAAATCCCATGTGCTCTATTTTTTTTTATTATATCTCATTCATATGAGCGTAAACTTCGTAGACACCTATTGTTGACGTAAAAACCATCAATTGAATCTCGATTGAATGCGATAATTTAATTAATTTTTGAAAATTAAAAACATAATTATATTATTAAATTTCTCTATTAAATATTAAATTTATAAATATTTTTATAAATATGCATATTATTAAATTTTTATAAATACCTATTTGATATAATATCTGATAAAAAAATAAATAAAAGTAAGAAATTGAGCATACTTTATTAGCAGAAGCTTTATTTGCGTCCAATAAGAATTATTCTGGACATTTGATAGGAATGTTTTCCTCTTTGACTACGAAACAACGAAATTACATGTCATTTCTCTTCGACTGCGGCACAAACAAGCAGACTTTACATCTAATGACTCTCGGTGAGTTTATATGCGCGCGTCGACTCAAATGTGAGCACCGTTACGTCGGCTGAAATTTTTCGCGGACATGCACTTCGTCTGGTGAAGTTAGTTCGCACTCTAGACGCTGCATCGGTGCTGGTCGTTCATCGCTGCCGCAAAAACCGAGACCATCCATCTCAAGTCGAGACAGCACCCTTACGAATTCCAGAGACGTACGTGCTGTATAATTACAACGTAAAAATTTACATCGCTGGCGAGACTACGGTCGGGTTCGCTTCTCGCATTCGTTCTTTAAAAAAAGAAAAATGGTAGCGCGAGGAAGAAGGAGAAGGCGAAGAACCAGGAATAGGGAGAAGGAACGTGGTGTAAAAAATGCCCTCGTATTCTAGACCATCGCTCGTTCGTGTTGTATGCACACGCAAGAGGTGCTGCGATAAGTCCCGACAAGTGACTTAAGGATTTCAGCTCTTGGACCATATAATTGAAACGTAAAAATTTAGTACGTCTGAACGACCGTCGCCACGTCTATCTGTCTGCTTAGGCCACACGTAACGCAGCTATATCATTAAAACCGCCGGTTCCCAGTGACGGACAAGTCGTAAAAGCTCGCAAGGTTCTAGCTCTGGGCTGCGCTTTGATACCGAAACCAAAACATATAGCTTGACGGCAGATGCATGCTGCCGTCTGGTTCACGAGTGGTATCGAAAGCTGCCGTGCAATTTATAGTTACGTTCGCGAGAAATATTGTCATTTTATTGGATTTATTACTGTCAGCGCCAGATTGCTATGGCTGTATTTTCTGCAAAAGAGAAAGGAAATGTTTCTCAAGTATTTTAAATTGGGTATTTTATAGTCGGCAGGAAAGAGAAAATATGTATATAGAGTACATTCTACAACTTTAGAAAAACTGTATTACACACTATCTATTTTTCCACTGAATATAAATTAGATATTAATATTTTCTTAATCTATTTATTTATATTTTTATTTATGTAGATTAACACGTGCAGGAATAAAATTTGACAATTTTATACGTAACTGAAATTTCCCTTTTTTTATTAATTTTATTTTATTGTCTAGTTTTAAAATAAGCGAAAACGAAAATACAATATTTGACAACTAATCGAGATCGAAACTCTCATCATCAATGTATTAATAATTTTAATGAAGATAATATTTTATTTGAAAAAGTCTTATTTGTTTATTATGTGGACAACTCGTGAACAATTCTGTTTTTCAGAAACTGAAACAAATGAGGTTTTCTTCAAGTCGCTTTCGAGCTCGTTAGGTTAAATCTAAAAAAAATTACAATAATATATTTTTTAATGCTTATTATCAGCAATGTTTTTAAAATTAAAACATTTTTTACACAGGAGATATTTCGCTATTCTTTGTTATCGATGGATACATATTTTGTATTCCACATATGTTGGCGAATTAAAGTCAATCTCTCGAGATGGAGAGGTGGTAAAAGGACTCATAAAATCAGTTTTACGAGCATGCAATAAATTATAATCTGTCAAAACAGGACTACTAGCCACTACGCACGTCCGCTTTCACGACTCATACCAACTTTGAGCAGGTGCAGTGAATATTTTTAACCGTTTTAGCAATGAGCTTAGCGTAGCAAAGTATTTAATTTGATATTTGTTGTTGAGATGTAAGAATTTTTTTTTATTTCATTTGCACATCAATCTCATATCTTAAGTGAGCTATCTCTTAAAATGAAATCGGTAATTTATAAAATTGATTGTGAGAATTCTTACACACACACACACGCGCGCACGCACGCACGCACGCACGCACGCACACATGTATATATACATAAAGTAATAGGCCAATCTACATTTACGTGCAATGTAGCTTATCAGTATTTTTGTTTGACATATTGTATCAATATAAAAGTATTAAGCATAAATTAAATCGTTTAACGATTATATAGTATTGTATAGTTACAATGGAATATATAGATAGAATATATATAGATTATTGTTACAGTGAAACGTCGATTATTTCGGATCTCATGAGAACGACCTCCAGCTGGATAATTGAAAAATATAGATAATAGAAATATATTTTATTTCTACATATGTGTACATACGTTTATTAATTAGTTTACAATATACAATGAAGTTATTGTTATATTCTATGTACATTACTGTTTAGAAGAATTTCAACTAAAAGCATCACTAGCTAATTTTAACGAAATAATCCGTAATCTTACTCCGCTTTTTTAATTTTTTTATTTTTCTTTATTTGCTATCGCATTCTTCTTAAAATTAAAATATCGGTGAGTTCGGTCTTTCTCTCTTTTTGCTGCTCGAAATAGTCCAATAACTTATTTATTGATTGCACTATTTCCTGTGGGTAATTTTTATGTTAGTAGCCCATGTAACATGAGCTGTGTGCTATGTACAAGCAAAATGTGGTTGAATAATTTTTATCAAGCACGGATAATCCGGCGTCCGGTTAATTTGCACATGGATAATTGAGGTACCGTACAGTATTTGTAAAAGTTAACTTTACGAGCTACTTTATCTCCTCGTTTTTTACGTCACAGTTAAAATAGTCGCGAGTACTGCACATTGTTAAACGTAGGTAATTTACACGTAGTTATTCATGCAATATGTATTATAATGATATGTTAAGTTTAAACATTGTCGTCACCATCGCCACCGAACTCTACGGCATACCAGCTTGGTGAGTTATGGCGAAAAGAAAAAGCTATGCCGAGTTAGCCAGTTGGGTAATTTATAGTCGCAAGTGTTAAACAATAGCGACATTCACTTTTCAATGATACAAAATTGGTTTGCATCGTATACCGTGAAGTACGTGGTGATAGCGGGCGATTATTACACACCCACCTATCGCCTACGTGAATACAAACAGCTTAATTATATAGCGTAAACGCCACACACGATACCACCACGGTGGTGTCAAGAAAAAAACGCGTCTTTCGTCTTCATTATCTAAAAGACATCTATCAGTCCGTGCTCCGTGCATGATATTTAGCTAATTTAGTCGTTTTTGCGAGTAACAGGCGACCACAAAATTTCGCCTAGGCGGATAAATCACGCGGTACAGCCTCCGTTAAGAAACAGCCCAGAGGGGTTTACACACGACTCGCCAAGACCTATAATCTTCGAACAACGTTAATTGAATGCCGCTTATGAATTACGATGGAATAGCACGGTGAGTCATAATTATTGGCAGATCTCCAGCTTCAATATGTCCTGCGTCGCGTGTATAACGAACGAATTCTGTCGCGCAAAGGAGAATGAGACGTGGAGAGGGCTTTACGTAATCAGTATGATGCCAACCAATTACATTCTAATAAAGATGCAAATGTATTTCAGAAGATCGCTCGCGAGTACACCTAATCCTTACCTCGCCGAGAATGGGATATTATATATGGAATCGATACTATTCATTAACGGTTGAGCGAGTGTAACGAATCATGGCGTTAACTGCGCACAGTTGAAAAATTTGGTTCGATTTTAACGGATACTATTGCATATGTTCCAAACAACAAATGTACGGTGCCCATAACTTTTTGTGTTAATTTATAATTAATAAACATAATATGAATATGTTGAATAGTGGCACTAATACTATGTTCATATTTTAACACAAAATAAATGCAAATCTCAAAGTAATTAGAAGTAAATTTTGTGTAAACCATATTTTTAATGTTAAAATTAACTAAAAAAAGTTATTAGTAAAAACAAATGACTGCAGTCATTCTCACCTATATTATATAGAAAATTAATATTTTTTTCCTGTAAATCTTAACAGATAAATTCTATTATTAATAATACGGAACATATATATCGTGTAAAATAAAAAATAAAAAATTAGTGTTATTTTTACAATTTTTTAGTTGTTTTAATAATTTAACACTTGAGCTCAATTAACATAACAGCAATATGTTACATTAACATATGTGTTAAATACATGTGTGTTTAAACACAAAAGTTTTAACACATTGGCACATTTTTTTAACAAGAAAACACAAATTTTTCAACTGTGTGGTAACGCATTGCAGGTATACGCTCGTGTAAGACAAATGTTTACATTAAAAATTAGTAAACTAACATATAACGAAAATTTGTTAATTTTATACGAATTTTGTTGCGAACTATTCGAGTTTAATTATACTTTAATTATACTTTTGCAGATACAGATTCGTTAATAGTTCAACATATCGAAACTGAAAATTTGTCTTAGGCCGATAAACTATTTCATGGCGCAGTGTGTATCGTGCATGAATGCCGACGTCCAATACTGACGTTCGGAAGAAAGGAAAGGACATCATCCACGCAGTCCTTTCACAGGACTTTATGGTCCGTGTGATCGCCGGCATTGATCTCATCGACGTTCTAATCACCATGCACTGATTCTCGGTATAATTCGCAAATCAATGTGTAGGAGGCGTACACAAGTCGCGTCGTTGCTAGTTATACCAGCTACCAGGAATCCTGGTCATGGTTAATCGTTAATTAGCACGACGTGTTTTATGGCATCGAGGCTGGTTGGTTGGTTGGCTGGCTAGTCAGTTGCTTTCGCCTTGTCATTTGATTTCTGCCGAAGATTGGCCGATCAGTCGATCCAATGACTGCCGGATGCCGATCGACAGGATATCCTGTCAGGTAAATTAGCTGGTGTGCGCAGCATTACGTCGGTTACAAGACCGAAAGAGATCACTGCGAAAATGGGATTTAATGGTGTGCGTTTTTAATTGCTACAGCTGGTCTACGTATGTCTTAGTATGTAACGACGATCTAATTGTCGCGCGTATATCTTGTAGATTTATTTATAACTGTGCTGTTAAACCGCCGTATCTCGCAATTATCCGTTAGGCAATACCTACGTGGAGTAACGCAACACCCGATGGTGCGCGAAACTTACACAAAGTGTTCTTCGAAGCGCTCGCTGCTGGTATATTTGACGGAACTGAAGAGATACGCAGCAAACATTGAGTTGTTTAGGCCTTAGGCAATCGTTTCTTTCGTGCAATAAGAAGTAATGAATTTACACGCCCATGCGCATATATTTTTAGAGTTTCTAGTTATTTCTAGTTATTTACATATTCATATATTTATATCCAATTATTATATCCTAAAAAAATGACTTAATTGAAGATCTTAAATTGAAGTCACGTAAATATATTTCAAAAACGATTTTATAAATTATTAAAGCATACATTTGTAACATTCATAATTTAAGTACTTTATATCTTTATTGATATATTTTGATTTATAAAAAATATTTTGATTTATAAAAAAACAAAAAAAAGTTTACATAGATTAGAAAATTATACAACCGTTTAAGATAAAGATTTTTTTATTTGAATTACAATGATTACGATGATCTTTTACTATTTGTGAAGAAAATTATTTTTTTTCTATAATTCAACGAGCTTTACACACATCGTGTATATGATGTTGTATTTCAAAATTTATAATTTAAAGCAGAAAGTTCTCACCATCTCTTGTGAGATACAACAGGCGTCTACATATATTTTATGGTTGCGGGACTTATGTCACGCTGCATATATTCGAAAAGAAAACAGCTTCGTGCGGAAGAGGAAGGTAAGAGGAGTTTATCTACTCGGAATGCGCACGTGGAAAATGGTGCGGTACTCTAAGTACGGCGGCCGTGCGGAATATCAGATAAGCGGCAATGAATTGCCATGCGCGAAGTCACCGATTGTCAGAGATCTCATTGGCGATTGTCGTGAGCTTTCAGTGTTCAAATTGTACGTATTTGATACGAGAGTGGCACGCAACGTTATATGCACGCCAGACACGTTTCTTTCGCAAAAAGCAGACGATGAGAGGGAAGGAGAGGCTGGACTAGAAGAGGGACGGCCGTCTCCTGGCAGCGACACGAGCTATCAGATAAGAGCCCGAGATCTTTATTACACAGAATTATGGATCGCGCTTCTTACAAAAATCAACGATGGATATGCTTCGTTTCGATGGATATGATTCGGGGCGCTACTCGCTATCGGGGTTATCACGAGTACCGTAACACAATGCGAGATATCAGATGACGCTCAAAGTACCACGTATGATCCTTGATTTTATCTCGTATATCTCGCTGGAGATTCACCATCTTCATTACAGAACTATTTGCTAGGAATTTCATTCGAGTAGGAAGTAATACAGATGCTAATAATGATTATGATCGTTAGAGTGTTCAATTCTTCGCATTCTCATTGCATTCTTCGTGTGCATTCTCTTATGCGAGAGAATGTCAAGAAGTGGAGAATGAGCCATTGTAAGATACGAAATAATCTAGAATGAACTAGAGTACATCCTTGTCAGACAAGGTAAGCTGGATTATACCGAAGTAAGCTGCGGGTTCATCAAAATGCACTATGCTACGCTGAAGCCGGAATAAGAGGAAGACAGTGTATGTTGTATACTAGAGTGGCTTAGAGAATGAAGACGCTATCTGTAAATAAACTAGAAGAGGAGTGAAATCAACTTTGATGAGAGTTAAAAATGCAGACTATCAAAGTAATCAAAGGAAGAAACGTCTGATTATGGATATTAGCGACGGAAGATGTGGTACAGACTAAAGAAGAACACAGATTTTATCGAAGAAAGATGAGATATAACTCGAACGAGGTTTAATAATGCTAATTTTTAAACATAAGGGCACACATTTCTTCTTGACGCGAGACGTACACTAGATTTTAACTGATGTAGTCAAATATTATTTTGAAAATAATACCTGGAATTTAAGTTTTCTTAAATCTTTAGTGTTTAATTTCAAATTAATAAAAATTTAATTCTTTATTGTATAATTGACTAGCTACAGAATAAACGTTAAAAAATTTCATTTAATTGTCTAGGATTTTTAAATTTATTTCTCTCTTTCTCTCTCTTTCATCTATCTGACTGTTTCTCCCTTTTCCCCTCCTTGCAGACATATATCTATATGTGAATGACGTCATCTCCGTGATAGTGATACAAGACATGCGATAAGATATTAAAGATCGTTAGGATATATATGATGCCGCTGGCACTCGTAGATCGTGTCGGCGATTGGTATTAGCAGCTTCCTGGCAGAATATGATCCTTCAGTGCTGACCTCTTATTATTACTCGTTCGTACACATGCGCCGTATATCCTTTCTTCTACTGATTATCCTCGCGCTGTATTTCTGCCCGCAGAAAATGCCGCGAGAAATTATAACGAACCGTAACTCGCGCGCGTGCATCATCAGCGACCCATCGCAATCCGTGATGATCGTTAAGTTATGCGAAGGACATTTGGTTTACCACTATGCATACGCAAATGCATCGCGCTGTTGAGTATTTAAAATGAATGTATTAGTTAATTACACTATTGTTAGCGTTGCGAGTTTACATAATCAATATCTTATTGATTAAAAAAAAATTTCTTGAGATTTCTCCAACTAAGTTACTTATTAGTGAACTGTTTTGCTACTTCTTATATCTAATTTAAATAAGGTTTTCTTCTACAAAATAGCTTCTGTATTAATTAACAAGGTTTGTTATAGATGATATTTTAATATGTAACGCGTTCATTTATAATTGTACGACATTGGTACTTTGTTAGATAAAAAAGACATATTTAGTATTGATATTCTAGAAATAAATCTTATGTGAATGAGAAAAAGAAAATGCAGGAGTCATAAATTATGCACGTAATTGAAATACGATTTTTACATAGTGACATTTTCTTGCAAATCTTTTTTTACGTTACCTATCAAAGAAAACGAGTCTACTCCATTTCATCGTTGATTCACGATTAGGTTTCTACACCCGCGAACACGAATCAAACAATCGAAACAAAAAATTTACTTGGCTGGAAATCAATCGTGTTTGTAACACAATATATTCTTTGTTTTGATTAATCTTTGAATGCATTCCGCTGATTTTGTATTCGTGCAAGTTTCTTCGACCTTCGAAAGTTGGCGAGCTTATAATTTTCATTTTCTCAATGACCTTTGCGATTAATCTATAGTTCAGTGTCGTTGCTGCTTATAAAGTTAAGAAAATATGAGTTATAAAAATAAAGATTTTAATACCATAATTTTTCAGTTTCTTTGTCAGTAATCTGTAACATCACTGTAAGTAAATTATACGTGTCATCATTGCAAAAGTAAAAGAATAAAAAAATTTTTTGATTTTACAGTTTTTTTATTACATTTTTCCAAACAATGAAAAAGAAAACATATTTATATTTCTAAAATTTCCCTTTGTAATCTTGTGCTCATAGTTATCTTTCAATCTTTCAGAGCTCTTTCCGTGCAATTTCGTGGTCGGTTTTGCAATCATAGCGAAGGATAGAAAAAAATATGACTGTCCTGGGCTGTCTTTCTTCTGATGGCATCCCATGATAGCACCTCCGTGTTTGATTTATGCTATGTATTCGTGCTCGGCTCTCGCGCATAAATGACAGGATAAAGGGCTCAGGCAAGAAAGACCGTTGCCTATTGTTCAATGATTTACGTTTGTCCTATTATCGTGCAAAGATTTCTGCCAAAGTTGTCTCCGTTTGCACATACAAGAATAGATACTGACGATGGCTGAAAGATAGGAGATGAGGGGCACTTCAAGGGTGATACGATGGTGGAACGAGCCAGAAAGAAACGAACCAGGGACGAGTCTCGTTGAATGATTATGACTTTAAACGGCTTCAAAGAGGTCTTAATGGCATAATTATGCCAGGCATGCTTTATGAAAATTACATTTTAAATGTATTCCAAGAATCTCGCGCGAGTTTCCATTCATCTTGGCCTATCTACTATGTGCAATATTATTGTCACTTTTTATACTAATTAAATACATCATGTTTAATTAATAGAGCAGTGAATTTGTCGAGCAAAATATACTCTATATCTATACGAATGTCGAACTATTATTGTATAATACGTTTTTTACTAATTATATATTTATATAATAATACTGAATACAAACATGCATAATCATTTATATATTTACAGTTTTACTTACACAACAGCTAGTTAAACTTTTATGTCACGCTACATTTATATATGTTGTACATTATACATAGTGTTTTAGAGGATTTAGCAGTTTTTAATGTACAAACGTGCACTATGCACGACAAGCCATACTATCGGTACAAGACTAAACCCTTTTTCCCGATTTTTCTTGTCGGGACATCTGTGAGAAAACCAGACATTAGAATCTACAAAATGAAAATGAACGTCGGATTAAAAAAAGCCGAGCCCGTTTGGTAGCGAGTAGCCGGATCGATAAACGAGAATGGGACGCGGGAGGGAAAGGGATGATAGAAAGAGAGAACCGGTCTGCTGTTCGCTAATTGGTGGCGCTAATTAGTACCGAGGTGTCGTCTCGAAAGCCCTCTCATACCTACACTTGTAGACATAGGCTGCAATGAGCAGTGGTATGTGCGCGAGCGAAATTTCCTCGTTAATAATCTACCGTACAATACACCTGCGCAAGGTATTATCTCATAAATGCACATTCGAAAACGTTGCCATCCACCCCGCTTTGTTGCTCTCTTCCTCTTTCTCTCTGCCATACGTCCGGGAGTAATTAACCGGGCTATCTCTTCTCACCTCTATCATTTGACTTGCTCACTCAGGGGAGAATGGCTAATTATCACTACGAGGTAAAAAGTAAAAGCCAACTTGTGCCAAAGAACTTGAAAATTATGAAAATCCGCTTCTTCGTATTCGCCATTATCGTCCCTCGCGGGTAATCCTTGTCAGTTAAAAAAAATATTAATCTGCGCAAATTTTACATAGGAGAAAGAGTCGTCAAATTCACATTTTGAGAATGTGCGAAATATACGTGTATAAGAGACGGGGAAATATGATATTTTGTCGAATATAATTTAATACAGTAAATGACTAAATCCGGATTTTGAGATAGCGCGCACGCATTAACGCATTTGTATTACAATACACATGTTTTTGTTTATATGTGTATTACGATCCGTTTTTACTGACGCGAGCATAACGGATTCGAAAGAGAGAACAGTTTTATTAATTCAAATAATAGATTTAAACTTGAAAAAAATTTTTTTAAATACATCTTGAGACATTTTACGTATGCCTCAAGTTAAATTGAAATTAATTGCTTTTTTTCAGTATAGAAAGAAAAGAAAACGATAGATCTCTTTACCACGGATCACGATGATCTCCTTTCCGAGTGCTTCCATAATCCAGTACAACACGTTACTCTCAAGTCCCCACCGCTGCGGATACGTGCGAGCGCATTTGCATATTATAACGATATCGATATGGTGGCACGTTAATGCTGTTGTCGCAGTACTTGCCGTATATAGTCGCGCACACCTGCGCCTACCACCGGCCTGCTTTTGCGCGCGGCATTGGCATCCGGCGATTGTCCAGTCGCCATCTCTTTCTTTCGCTCCTTGTATACGTCAGACTGCTTTCTCTCTTCCTTTCTTCTGCTTTGTACCTTTTCTCTCTTTTTACTCCTTCCGATAAAATGCTCACATTGCATCACGATTAACAGATTCTTCTTACCTCATTATAGAGACACCTTAACGTTCTTCACGTAAGAACGAGGTATTGATACAAGAAATGTGAGATCTTGTATAGGGAAACGTGACGTATTAAAAATGTAATTTATCGCAGGCGATGGAATATTCAATCTCTTCATTATAACGTATCATGTAATTTCTTAGATATTATTATTTTATTGTCTGCGATCTTTACTATTAATCATTCTTATTCAGGTGAGAGAATTTTTGATAAAAGGACGTACACATTAACATACTTATTACATACGTTATTTTACCTCTGCAGTGAGACAGAATCCAATTTTACTGGCGCGAGGATAAGTGCATACATATGTATATTCAAAGAGAGAAATAACGGTAAATATAACAGCTTATTTTTTATCGTGTCCAAATATTCATATATGTAGATATCTGGAAATGGAAGATGAATCACGAATGTGAATCATTAATTGACTTAGGAATATCAATATTTCGAATGATTTAGTGACAATCGTAAGACTAAACTACTGTAATACTGAACCATGTTCACTATCTCAATGTTCACTATCTCAAGATAGATTAGCCTGTTAATAAGCAAATTAGCATGATATTAAGCAGATGTTCAAAACATGTAAATATCAAGAAATATTTATCTTCAAAATGAAATTTAAGTTTATTATTATGATACACACACACATTATAATGAATGTGATCGACGGATTTTAATCCTATTGTTTACAGACATTAAAATACATATCATTTATATTTGTAATTAACAATAAGCACAGAGCAACAATAAAAACAGCGTAAATAGAAACTGAACAGCGATGATAGTTTTCGATATAAAGATAATTTATTGCATACTCGAGAGTAGTGCACATTTTCAAGCGAGGGTTTTAGGCTGTCATATACTGAGAAGTGTTGTAATGTCATCATAATTATTATACCCTAATAACGCTGTGTGGACGAGCACAACGCGTTGAATGTCAATAGTGCGTTACAAAAAAACCGTATATAATACATGTAAGCGTTAAATCTGAAACAAAGTAAAGGTTTATTATTTTGCCTAAGATAAGTATTAAGTAATCGGCGATTTCATGATATTTATTTATCATCATAATCGTGTTATTCAAAAAGACCAGACTCTCACTACTCGATAGAAATGTTTAACGGCGGCCTTTATAGGTGTTGTTTATATTGCGCCTAAGTATAAATCTCGACGGATCGTCGAACGGAGTGGTTACGGAGGAGTCGAAAATTCGAGGGTCGGTTAACCAATTTCTCTCCCTCTTCAATCGTCGCAGCGGGCGATCCAGGGCCAACAAAACAACAAAAGCCGAAATTGCGGAGCATTAGTCAAACATCGCCACGCCGTAAACTAAACACTCTGGTCCTTCTCTCGTTCTGTCTTCCTCCCGTTACCTCATCCGACCTCCATGCGAGCGAGTTATCCGCTATCTCACTTCGACTGTCGATTCTCCTTCGCACGGAACAAGGCGGAACTTGGCCACCTGGTACTATCAAGAGCCTCTGGATAAAGCCATCAATAATTCACAATCGGCTAGTACCTGCGGTTAATATATATATTACATCTATGTGCATTGTACCACATCTGGGCGCGGCAATGCAAACTGTCGCTCTTCGTTCCTGCTGAGAGAGGAGTGACGCGACAATGAGCATGAAAAAATGATTCCAACGGAAAGAAAGGGAAAAGTGGTAAACAGATGATATTTATTACGTCCCCCCTGGCGCTTTTCGATGGAAACTCCGTCAAGGCCAGCGTTAAAATATTTTCTATTGAATCAATCATCTTTCGTATGTGTTGTTTACCCTCTGTCGTTTTATATTCGAAAGAAGAGGCGCGATTCACTCGGTTTTATCATCGATCAGCCTTTCTTTTATAATTCACACGCGAGACCTTCTGCATTCGATCGTAAGTTGGAATTTTCATTTTCTAATCTCTCGCCGACGTCTATCAGCTCTGTGACAAGTGCACTCATGCCATAGTTTATTAATCTTATCGGTGTATAATAGGCATTGACTTTTGCACAACCCTCGTTACACATGAACGTGAAAGAGGCGAAGTCCGTCGGAATTAATAACTGAGAAGGACGTGCGTCAGGTACGATGTGATGCATGCATATTACATTATGTTGGCCGTTGCAGCAGCCGAGAGTCCTATAAATCTCGTCCGCGCGCGGCGAGTTTCGACGACTTACTTGCCTTCGATATGCTCGATCTCATAAATTTCTGGTAATCTACAGGAAGTGTGAGCGGTCGTGAGTGCATACATATACGTATGCGTGTGCGTATACTCGTGTATGATCTCACAGCGAATGTTAGAATGATTCACGTGGAAGCGGCTTCTCTTGCGGTTCTTATTAATGCTGATTCGATAGCGCGATTTCTCGTGTATTCGCGCGCACCATCTTACACCTGAGCATTTGCTCAATCGTGTACGAGTATCATTCGCTAATTACTCACGGCAATTTGTAGAGTATATTGTTCGTACACGATTGTGTATAATTGGTATACGCCTTAAGAGATAGAATATTATTAATGGACGAATTTATAATGTCCTCAAGTCCAATCTATATAAGAGAGACTTCTATGATAAAATGCTATCTAATTGTCGGCCGTACAGAGAAAACTTAATTACAGATCGCAACCATTTGCGCCGAGAGACTGAAACAAATTGTTGCATGGAAGAAGTCGATGAAGGGAGGCGATACAATTATTTTTATAGCTGCCGCATTCAGGAATATCTTCACTACAATCGCACAATTGTACGATACAGTTAATTATAGCAACGCTATAATTAATAATAATATTCTAAAAATAGATTAAAAATAGATCATGCGATTATTCTGCAACGCTATAATTAACTATGCTCTAAGCAGATTAAAATGGCATCTTTTGAAAGTAGCGTTGCTTGACGGTGCAGCTGTTGAAGCGATCGATGGCTCATGTCGAAATCAAGACACGTATTCACTCGCCTTGTGCGTTGCCATAAATATCGTTGTCTCGTCCCATTACATTCAACTAATGCGCCGAGTTTTCCTTAGTTGGTAACTTCCGGCGTATAACTGACAAAGTGCCATATACAACGTTACATATACAACGTTAGCAGTGATGCTTTGTAAACGTAATTCATACTGATAGTGACCTTGGATAACATCGTTCCGCATGAGACTATATGAATTGCAACAACAAACAATTCATGGTGCATCATTGAAAAGAGCTTATTAAAATAATTAAATATATTAAAAAACATCGAAAAGAGAAATTTTACTTTTATAATATATTTACTTTTATAATATGTACATTGTTAATCCACGTTTGGATACTCGCCATTATTCATCATTGAAATAAATTATGAATTTGCATAACTCATATATCTTTTAACAAATTACATTCTACAGAAATATTATTACGTGTAACTTAACTTAAACAAACTATTTTATTATAAATTTCGTTCGATAAATATTAAATTTCCAATAAATATCAAACTTCGTAACATTTGCCACAAAACAATTGGCCAAATCGATATCCGTAATTCGAACAATCAATTAGCTACGTTTTTATTTTATTTTCAAGTATACATCACGCACTAAAATTTACTAATAATAGTAAGCAATATTGCGCAAACAAGTTATTAGCATACTACGATGGCGAAACTGGTCTGCACAAATCGTCGGTTCCGCATTTTATTCCTGATACGTTTATCTTGATACGTTTATTTTGCACGGTGCATGAGCGATCCCCGTAATATTTTAATGGATCGCTATGTTGATTATTTTAATCGTTTCCTCATTACCGATCGTTTTCCCGTATGATGTCTCGCGCGCGCCTCGTAAACGCGCACGCCGTGGCAATTATGTACACGAAGCTTTCTTGGAAACAATCCTTCTGATTGTCCGCCTCTGGGCAGCGGTGATGCGTATATGTACGTTTGCCGGCTCGCCCGATAGTAATTAGATGAGCACATACCAATCGCAGCGTTCGCCACCGTTCAAGTGCCTCCGACTCGCCGACGAGATTCCAATCGCGCTCATCGATATACTAACACTAATGATCGCTTTTGCGTATATTCCGCGCTCTCGTATGAGAGGATTTTGACGCTTTGATCAATTATGGGTCTTAACTGTGCGATGAGAAGTATATATATCTCTTGCAGGGAGGTGCAATTGCATAGAAATTTTACGAATAGAGTAGCTTTTCGAGTGACTTTTGCATGTGATTTGGTATTATAGTGAAGGTAGAGGGAAAGGAAGAAGGGAAGAGAGAGAGAGAGTCGATATTGATGTTACATCATCGTGATTATAGCTGAACATATTGATGGATTAACAGATCAAATGCATAGTCCTAATTGATTCTATCGTAATCTACGTAGACCTAAATGCGTATATGCATATCTTAACAAGTATCAACCTGTAGAGAGAAACGAATTTACAAGTTTTTAATCTATATGCAACTAACTGCCGTACATCATTTAAATACTTGCAGAAAAATGTACGAATCACTGCAGTACATCATTAAGATTTTCCTTATATCATATCTTACTATATATAATTTACAACTACCTGTTTTATATGAACTCGTTATTAACCACCTTCACGCCACGTTGGTCAGGTGTCTAGAGCGATCGACGCTTCTACGTATGCATTCGGATATCCGAAAATAGAAAAAGGTGAAGAAAAATAATGTACCAACTATAGGAAATACCTGCGTTATTTTATGATATTTTGTCCTGATTAATAAGAAGATATTAATTTTTCTCAGCAATTTTTTATTGCTACATGATACGATACTTGATTGACGTTGTTGAAAATCTTAGAAATTTCATTCAAAATCAGTAGT
Organism: Crematogaster levior; assembly: GCA_901521435.1. Classification (NCBI taxonomy): domain Eukaryota; kingdom Metazoa; phylum Arthropoda; class Insecta; order Hymenoptera; family Formicidae; genus Crematogaster; species Crematogaster levior. The sequence continues at coordinate 255,118 of CABEGB010001369.1, forward strand.
ATGATATTTAACATTTGCTTTAAATATCCAAGGAATCAACGTACGATAGAGAGGGCTTTGAATATCGAAAGAAATATTATTGTCGTATAATATTTCTGTGAAAAAAGTGCATTTTAAAAGAAACGATTCATTCCTCAATGATTCGAGTTCGTGCCGATGCACTCGGATGTCTGAGATCTTACGTCCGCGGTGTCCATTCGCGGTAACGCGGTCGGTAATTCGGTTAACCGCCTCAACTCGTATGTTTTATCCTAATGAGAACAACGGTCGCGACCGATACGAGGCTCCTGGGAATTGGCGGCGTCGACTGATGAAGACGAAGAGGGAGCGGAGGCAGAAGGACGGGGTCGTTAAACTCACGAGAGAGAAACGCGGCTCTCGGGTCGCTCACGACACTGGACGGTGGCCGATACGCTAATTTAATTAGCAGGAAATGGACGAGCTGCCCGCTATGATCCAGTGTGTGTGCGTATGCTGCGACATTAATGCATGAACGCTCGTGGAGGAGAGGACGGTGTCGCGGGGTGCCGGGGAGGCGTTAAAGCCAATTCTACTTGGTTCGCATGACCGGTCTGCCTCGAAATGAGCCTGTAATTTACGTATCGCCACGGTGACGCTGTTTGATGATATCTGTGAAAATCAGCGATGCGCGCCCGCGATGGCTGGGAACACGTTGACGGTAGTCGGCGACGAAAGTAGTTCGTGAAATTGAAATTCGCCGAGTTACCGAGAATCTTGATGCTATTAAGTGCACGGGTGATCTATGACCGTCGCACTCATCTTCGTCATGCGGGCTGAAGGCGCGAGGTCACCTACTGGCGACATGACGAATGCGCGCATTGTACATGAAAATATTCGTTCGCGACTGTATAGCATGCATCTTCGTGCCTTCTAATCTTACTTCATGATACGTCTTTCATACATTTTTAATTCAAAAGTGAAGATTGTGTGATTTGTTACCACAAAATAGTCAAAATACAATAATACGTGGCGGTTGTTTATTTTTTGTGCTCTGATGCGTATTTCATTCATTTTATCACTTACCTTATACTTTAAATAATAAATAAAATTTCGTACTGAATACTTTTATATTCTTATCTTTTAAATAGATAAGTAATAATATATAATATTTTTATATTTTTATCTTTCAATTTCTATATTTTATTTTTCATTTCATTGTTTATAACTTTTGTAGGTATTTTATCGACAATAAATGTAGTTTAAACTTCGCACTTTGTTAAAGAATGTTTTAAAAAATTTTAAACTATCAAACACCGTAAAATCCCAAGGAATGTTAACAAATTGAGAAAAAGCACGCCTTCTGTATTGTAACTTTTAAAATCGACTCCGCGTTGTTCAGTAAACGCGTTATAAGTCATCTCATATATCCGACAACAGGCAGAAACAGAAACTTTAGTCATAATACGCGCATTCAGCTCGTTCCCCGTGGCTTCGAGCGATATCATTGTAACGTCTCATTCTAACTGGTTATCTAGTGACTATCAACCCGGTCAAAACACGGCTGGCAACCTGCTGGTCCCGTATGGACCGATCGCTTCTTTATCTACGATCAACAGGAAGAAATTACTCAAGAGAATGACAGTGAGGTGAACGTTTGAACGCCAGGGTTGTATTTATTAAAGCTGCGTCGGGATCGGAGATCTAAGATAGTGCGAAGTAGAGATTGCGCTAAGTAATGATAAACAAAGAAACGAAGAGGAGGCCGGACCATAATATTATCGTGCAGCGCGATTTATAATATCGATTCTGCTCGATCGAATATCCTTCTCGTGATTTTACTTTCCAGTAAAAGATTATTTCCCACCCATTATTGAAGTACGGACTCTATTACTGATTGTGAGAAACATGAATGTAAAAAATTTGTAGATATAATCCGTGTATCTATAAATCTCATACGTGTTGGCATATTTAATATCGCGTGAAGAATATGATCGCGATAACATTCGTGGAATATCGTTTGCAAGCGAGAGCTTGGTATACCGATGATGAATCTTGGAAGATGAAAGTAGAAGCGCGAAGCAGTTTCTGGCGGTTCGTTTGTGTCTCAAAGAACGAGAGCGTTGATACGCCTTCCTGGAAAAACTATAAAGCCGATAGGTGATGGTAATTGAATGAGTGATTACTCGCTGGGGGTAGTTACAGCAAACAAATTGGTGGCGGAGTAATCGCTACGGCAAGAAATGCTCCGGCAAAAGAAGAGGAAATAGCGAGTGAAGACGGACGAGAAACACTTTTTCCTCCCCACAAAAGCGTCGGAAACTGTCGGAGACAGTCCGCGATCGTGCGGTGTCTCGCGGTTGGACGCGGACATGAAGAAAAAAAACGTGGATAATAATGAATGGTTTTTGCCCGCGTGATGTGTAACCACCGAAAGAAATATTTTATGCCGAACATAGGCCGAACGTTTCGCGAGAAGTCGTAAAGCGAGAGAGCCACGAAGATGAAGGTCGGAAGCAGTAAACGAACGGCAAGGGAAAAGACGATGGAACATAGCAGATCCTAACGGCGGCAGCGCTAGAAAATATACAATGATAGAAAAAAGCACTAATGACCTAGATTTTATCAGCGTCTTTATGTCCCACCATCGCATCGGTACCCATAGTACAATACGGCGGAATGCACTGTATGCGAGATAAAGCAGAGTTATTACGGCAGGAACACCTGAAGAGCGATTTATGGAAATGTTTTGAGATTTCGTACGAAAGCTTCCTTTTGCTATTCTTTCAGCGAGAAGATTTATATCTTGAACAATATAATTAATATTATTGTACCTACTCTAGATAAAACATTGTTACTTTATTTTATTATTTCTAATGCACACAACACACACACACACACACATGCAGCTTCACACTATCGATTATCGTGCTTTTAATTACAAATCGTACTTTCAGTTACAATAATAATCAGCGTTTCTATACAAGCCTCTATGCGAAAGGATTAATCTCGTGTGCGGAATATTATCTGTAATCCAATATCTATTAACGTTTCCGGAAATGTACCTGTAACACACAAACAGATTACATTGGTTTGAATTACAGCTTATAATCATGGTTAATTATTCGTTTATTTCGCAATCTCACTTGCACAAGTCGTTTGTGCGATCAATGTAGCCGTCCGGCCCGCAGGATGCACCGTCACCGACTGAAAGTGCATTCCACTGTTTCGGCCACAATGTGGAATGTTAGTGAGCTTTCTACTATGGATATGTACAAGACGTACAACTTCCCGCATGAACACTGCGCAACGCCGGAATCTCGTCGACGAACGTAATTAAGGTGAATATGTCAGATTAGGACAATGGCGTAAGCATTATTCCTGCTGAAATCTCGAGATACTATATCATTTTGAATCTCTTGCACATATTTAATGACATTTATATATACATTTATATATGTAACATTTAATTAAATTCAATTTTCGATTAAATTTATTATTACATAAAATTAAATTAATATATAATATTAAATTTAAATATATATAATATTAATTATAAATGTATGTTTTTTTCATAACACAAAAATTTTAAGCGTGTTTTAAAGTATACTATTAAATAATAACAAGTGAAATAGAGAAGACTGATGTATCTAATATGTATCTAATAATTTAACTAGAGAAATATGTCATTTTCGGTCCAAACTGGTTTTTGGTAATAATAACATTTTTATCAATATTGTATACATTTACCAACTCAGTAGATTGCACGTCAATTATTTGTCGGTTTTAAAACACAATTCTCCGTTAGAATAAAATCCACATACTTAAATCTATCCGAAACAGATGTCTCATAATTTTAATTTCCTTAATCATGAATTTGTATAACTTACTTTAAATATTTACATTTTAACAGAAATATCACACATTAATTATTATACTAAAATATTTTGCAATATTGTTTTAATATTCAACCTGAGTAAGTCAGTTTTTATTTCAAATATCTCTGAAAATGAATCTTTTTTAACCGTTGTGTATGTGAAGTTTGTCCTGTTCAGCCAGACGTTACAGTATCGAGGAGGAGTTTCGATCTTTTATAATGAAACGAATCTACCGTCGAAACAGGTGAAGTCCGTGGAACCGAAGTGTTTCACACATCCCCACGCCTGTGCACACGTGTGCATCTCTTCGTATGTTACATACAATAAAGGGCTGCATCCGCTGTAGACGCATCGACCGGACAATAGGTTTCCTCGGTAGACGAAATTAGTGTTATTATTGGACCAAATGTCTGGGACCACGTCGTGGGAAGAAACGTTTCTCGACAGCCTCCACTTCCTCTTCGGTTTACTTCTTCCTCGTCTTCTTTTCCATCTTTTTTTCTAAACGACAGCAGGCGATTTAACCTTAATATTTTAATATTTTACTATACTTGGCATAAGTGATGATTAAAATCTATAAAAATTGTATTTTAAAAAAGGATTATCTTTTGTAATGTTGAGGAATTTAAATTTGCAGAAATTTTGTATAAAAAAATGCTTCTTCCACACGTTTATTAATAAAGTTATTCAAGTATAAAATAAATATTTAAATTAATATATGAAATAAATTCTATTTAATCATAAATAATATAATGATTTACTATAATACACAGACTTAACATATCTTTTTATTACATTTTATATATTGTTATATATAAATTACATAAATATATGTATAAAAAAATATATATATATTACATTATGTACATAAAAATTTTTTATTAATTATATTTATAATAAAAATGAGATCAAAAGTTTATCTATTCATGTTTTATGTCGTAAAATTATCATAGCTTCTCAGTAAAGCAGCATAAATGTAGTAAAACAATAGATCTTTCGGATAACTAAAAGGATAATTTTGTGACGCGAATCATGATCAAAACTTCCAATTGTATATGTATCTATATAGTATAACGAAATACTATAATTCTGTATATAGTATAACGAAATATTATATCATAATTCTGTTTGCAAAAAGTGTCGTCTACATAAAAATTGATTTATAAGATTCCGTTTTAATATATCCAGGCATACATTATCATTTGAATATCACCATTATCACGATAAGAAGATGTTGCATTTGTCTGGAAAACAAAGAAACGGACACAGCTTGTTTCGGTCAAAACGCGAGACACGAAAGGATGTTAAAAGAGCTACTCTTCACGACAAAACTTACAAAAGAGCTGGCAGTTATATGGTCGACTTTATAAATTTGCAACCGCAAGAGAAAATCGTAACGACGACGGGGGACGTCGGGAGAAAAAGAGAGCCGCAGCGACAAAGCGTGAGTGGACGAGGGAATACGGGGGAAATCGTGGCACGCAGAGTGCAGCGGTAGATTGTATTCAGAGGCTCGGCAGGAAGTAGGCGTTCGATGGAATTCGGCCAAGGTAGAAGCTGACCAAAGGTGGAAGTCGCCCATTATGATTACGTCCTTTCGTTTGTAAAAACAAACGGTGCCCTGTGCCGCTACGCACGCTGAAACGTGACTACCACCCACGCTTTCAAAACTAAGAACAGTGTTAGACACGGACCGTATAATTTCTCAGGCGTTTGCACGCGCTTTGTTTAAAAACTACGATGACTGGAAAATATATTTACTTCAGTGTTTGGTAAAGAAAATTTATTGCGTCGCGATTTATGTATCTTTCATCGCAGACGCGAGAAAACGAAAGTGAAAAGCGGGCATTTACTGCACTGAAAAAAGTGTTATAGTTGAATTAAAAAAAAAAAAATTTCTTGATTCCACTATATGCGACAACCACAGGCTGTCAAACAAATATTTGTTGATTCAAAAAAATATACAGGGTGTCCCAGAATCACAGGTAAATACTGATAGGGTAGGTAGGGGATGGGATGGTGATGGAGATGAGATAGGACACTTGTATCAGCGGCGCGCTGTGACAACTTCTACCCTCCGTATCTCCGCGGGGGTGCTTGATCGGACAGAGGTATCCTATCTCATCCCCATCACCATCCCATCCCCTACCTACTCTATCAGTATTTACCTGTGATTCTGGGGCACCCTGTATGTTCCGATAAATGATGTATGTTTAACTTAAAAACATATATATTTTTGAAAAGAAATTGTGTGTGTGTGTGTGTGTGTGTGTGTGTGTATTAAATATATTTAGTTATATCAACAATTTTTTTCTCAGTATTCTCAAGGTATTCAATAAAATAAAATTAATAATTTCTTGGTTATCAAGAGATGGTAGCGTTTTTGCAATAAACATATGTAGAAATATAGCATCCCCTAGAAAGAACGCTACAATGTTTTCAAAGTGACAAATTTTTACGAGTAATTAAGTGATGATACATATTTTTTTAATTAGAACTATTTTATCGAAAAATGGATAAAAAAATTATGAATGCTTTATCACTCAACACTAGTTTCTTACTAACTTTATGTGTGAATGTACTTTCCATTGTATGTATAACATGTGTGTGTGTGTGTGAGTGTGTATAATATGAGTGTGCATGGATAATAAAGATTTATGTGATTTTCATAAAAATTCGTAATGTTCGTGGGAGAGAAGATGCATTATTTGCGACTAAAAGACGCATGTAAATAGCAAGGAATATAATTATAACTAATAAATTTCAACAAGCAACAATGTGTATCTACGATCTAGGAAACGTAACAATAGACTATAACGTAAAGCGGAATTTAATCTTATTGTTGCACACCATATAAGCGGGTCATAAAGAAAACTTTTTGACAACCATGTTTGATCGTCAGGAATGCATAGCGATGGAGCCAGGAGCGTAATTCCTGTTTTCCTATTTTTAATTCGCCCACATGTGCCATCAGACACACATTTTCTACTCATCTCCGTATTCGTCCGTTTCCAAGAGTGAGCTCGATGCGAAATGTAGTTATCTCAATCTTCGCACAACGCGCCGCGCCGGTTTGTCAGGCGTAAGGGGTCTTTGTTGAGCCTACCGCGAAGCGAAGGTGTACATGTTTTCTACGACGGGATCCTACCGACCTATGCACATATCCACTAATCTCCCAGAATCATCTAAATGCTTATTCTGTGATCCGTTCCCGCTCTCGCACGAGCGTTTCATCATCGAAAATTTCTTAACGGCTCCGAGAGAGCCGGCGCGCACACGCACATATGCATAATACGTATGCTCACTCTCGCCTCTTCATTTTTCGCAGCCCGTAAATCCCTCAAATGATTGATTGCGCTCACGTCACGTCCATTCACTCGGCCCTTTTGCACGCTCTATGTACCTTTCCTTTTGCGATCCGCGCCTGAACACAGACGCGCTATTGATTTTCTTAATAATTAACAGCTCTTGTCGCGCCCACCCTTCGGCAAACGATTCCTCCGTGCTACGGCTTGGTTCTCGTAGCACGTGCGATCTGCTCTTCGGTAAACATGTCGCGTACTGATTTTCTCGATAGCTTATCGTTTAGCGAGAGACAGGATCTTAACTGTCGGCCACGTAAGCCGTGTAGATATAGGATCACAAGATGATTGCAAGTAAAAGATAATTAACTCTCTATCGGTATGCATCCGAGAGATATATCCATCGATCTTTCGCGTATGATTTGATGTTATCAAAACGTTTCAGCTAATATAATTCAAATTAAGAGATTTATTCAACTTTTATAGCTTATTTTAAAAAAGGGAGCAAATATTTCTTTCCGATGAAATTCCCCGATAATATTGGAAAAATAAACAGATTTTAATTAACATCGCTATCTTCATGCATAAACATGTTGGTACGTTTTTCATCTCTCACAGATATGCACGCATGCATGTGCGTGACTTTGGACCGTGCCACGTATGTATGCGTATTTCCAGTAGCACATTGTGTAACCGCGCTTTATTTGCTTATATATAAATACCCACACATTCACGCGCGAACTCGCACACGCACCTAACTCGCGCGTATAGTTTATAGGCACAGTCTTTGCCAGGCCATATCTCTCGTATCGCAATGTGACGGGTGTGTCGGCAGTATATCAGTCTAACCCCACTGCTAGTCGTTGCTGACAACGAGATATTAACACAATGCACGAGTAGACGCGCGTGTGTGTACGCACATGCACGCACCACCATCGGGAGTGTATACGAGAGGCTCGATGTGCCCGTTGAACAATCAAGGAGCGTACGGCGAGAGAAGTGTCTTCTGAAAAACGAGAATGTCGTTATCATGTTTACGCACGTGTGCACGAGCACATTTTGTCCCGCGGCTAATTATTCACATCTATGATAACGAGATATCGGAGTTGTTGTGCAACACCGTAACGTTTCTCTTTCCGGCGGAAATATGAACGATTGACAAGAGGAAACCCAGCTCACTTTTGAGAAGAATGAAACAGTTCAAATTCAACTTTCGCTCAGTTTTCACACGAGCGACACGCTCTTAATATGATATGTCAGAGTGAAAACTAATGAAAGTTGGTAGCAGTAAATTATTGGAAAATATTTTACATCTTCTATAGCAATAAAAGAAGAGCATGCGTAATACTAAAAATTCCATTGAATGTTCCGATTACGAGAGCATTTTTAATAATTATGTAAAAGTGTAAATTGAACTAATATGACACTATCTATATAAATAGATAGTATTAAATCTATGACAAATTTTTTCTTTCAAGATCTCGAGGCGTAACAACTTTTATCAAACGAATAACAAACACGTGCAACTTGATATATAAATTATTTTATCTCAGCTTAAAACTGCATCCTTTGGTGCAATTAAGCTGCGCAATTTACAAATTGAATGATGAGATATTGATTTATTAACGGTTTTGTATATTTGTACTATTGGGACTTTTCTTTACTTTAAATATATATATATATGTATACATGTATCTGGCCGCGTTCAATATGAAAGTGATTGTATTATATTCTCTTGTGCAAGCCGCTGTAAGTAGCGACCTTGGTTCGTCAGGCTGCAAACTTCAAGGCTGCTTGCAGTCGGATTGCATGAGTGGGTGGCCGCAAGCGATATAGTAAGAGAAAGATAAAGGTATGTTCACATCTTTGAAAGGATATTGACGATGAAAAGCAAAACACCCGATGTTGGTATTAGCTTATTAGATTTTGATTTTGGTTGAAAGAATATCGCGAATTTTGTCCTCAAATACAACGAGATTTTATGAAAATATAAACAAGATCTTCATACAAGATCTCTGCTATATAAAAAGTTTATTGAACGTATTTCTTGGAAATTCTCATGCACTAACAATTGGATTACACTCTCATCGCCTTTTTATTTTCTTTATCTAGTGTTTAAATTTTATAAAACAAGAGATCAAATACATAAATATTTTTTCTTGCCTGACAAATTATTTATTCTACGTGCGAGTTGCAATATTCATGCATAGTTATGTAATAGAGAACGAAATGCTCTTTCCTCACAAACGTAGATTGTATTTCCTGTCAAGACATTGGAAATTGTATGGATTCCCATATATAGTTTGCGCAAATAATAATTTACGTAATAAAGGCGCGCGCTCCATTTTAATAATAACGATCCTGGCCGAGTGATAGCGTTCGCAAATAAGGCATCGCAATATATATCTTGATTTGACCTGGCAATATATCTTTAAGGTGATCCCCGAGGAGCGAGAGAGGTGCATGAAATAACTGTGGTCCAACTTGAGTGTACCGAGGTTGCGTTTGGTCGCGTTGATTTTTGCGGTCTTGGTTCATGTCAATCAGTCGACGATCCACGCGAAACCGCACGCAATCTCCATCTGTTCTCCTACATCTGGAGAATGCATATCATCGAGCTACTCACACGTAGATAGCATCGGGTGTACGCGTGGTCGTTCCTACATGAGGGCACATGTATAAACCGGCATTACGTGTGCATGATTCGATGTGAATCCGTTCGATCAGATCTTTTTTCATTATCAAATAAGAAATTGCGAGGGGTTAGGATTACTACGTGCCGGGAACAAGGTGGTTACCTGCTTGCGGATACTTCGCGGTCGAATCTTTCTGACGAAGCCGTCCTAGCGGAACTTTTCACCAGAATGATACGCTCGTACTTGGACTCGATGTCGGCTATCGAGAATTCGTAACTATAAATCGAATTCTACAACTTTGCTGTATTACAATAAAGTGTATTCAGATTTATCATTTTACATGACAATGCAATGAGGAACAAATACGTTTTGGTTAATTTGTAACGTAATCTTCATTAAATTATGTAGATGTAATATTTTTGATAATATTATTATTTTATTATTTTATATTATTGATATAACTGTCAATAATAATGTTTTGACATGATAAACTTAATATTTATTAAAAGCAAAAAATAGTTTTATCGTAAATATAATTAATTATAAGTCTATATATACAATCTATAATAAGATATTAAGACAAACATAATTAATTTTGTACTTTATCATTCAGACTTCAATAATTCCAATTCAGATAGTTGTTTCGTCTTGGATCATAAAGCTCAGTATTTTCGTATTGTAAAATGGGATGCATATTACAACATGCACGCACACGCGCACACACAAAAACACACACACATACATATCGTATGAAATACGATTCTGGGTCAGCAAGGCCCACAGGAAATTAACTGTACATACTAATAGTCATTCAAAGCGGTCGCGTATCGTTAAACGGAAGCTGGGCGCATGTGGAAATGACGACATATCGTAATCACAAGCATAACCGGCAATTATCGTTTGTTTAAAATCGGTAACCGGCGACACTCGGTATTCGGATTGGCCTCATAAACGATCCGGCTGACGGTTTCAAGCAATAAATCGCAGCCGGGGCATTGAGCAAGGCGGGAACTAATCGAGCACCCTTTCCCCTCCTCCTCCCTTCCTCGAAACCTCTGCGGGTTGAACGAGCCCCATCCGATATTCCATTCCGTTTCGTTTCATTGCGGTTTCCTTCTATCAATTATTTCGAATCTGAAATCGTGCCCATAAATCCATAGAATCAGGATACAGAACGTTATTACTCCGTCCCTCCTCCCTGTCTCCTGTCCCTCATCGGCGATCGCGTAATCGGCGTTGATCCGGCCGCACGAAGGAATTGCGGCACTGAGGGAAATTGCGGAAAGGACGCACGCTCGCACGTAGGAGCTATCGACAGTCTTGATCGCCTGCTAAGTGGCTCGCCCGGCTCTCGCTAGTTTTGGCACGATGGATTTATGACTCGTGCCTGTAAACGCGCGATTTGTCGTTACTTCAGAATAGATTTCCGTCACGAAATTCTAGTGTTACCGATTCGGTCAATCCTTTTGTGGAAATTGATATTAAATGAAACGCAGAAATGAGTAGTGTTTTATCATCGGATATACAATTCAATTTATATGATATTAATGAGAGAATTTATCGCACAATGGATATTTCTCTGAACGCTGCTTCACACACACACACACACACACATTACAATACAATTTTGCTGATTATATATGGAGGATATAATCTCTTTTCGAAAATAAAACTTTTTTTTTTTTAATGAAATCTTTTTTTGACAGTTCAAATTAATTCCAATTTGTATTTGTATGTGTACTTTTTTGAAATAATATAATTTCATTAATTCATTGTTAATGCGAGCAATAAAATAATTTTTTATTATATGCAGCAAAGCATTGAATATGATATTACAAAAGGCAAAAGATGATTAGTTTGACGAAAAACGGTATATAGTATAACATGTTTTTCTTGCGTCAGTTAACGTGTTTGTATCTGTTTTTCTCCGTCAAACACAATAAATGTTTATGGCTTTCGTGACTAGTGTTGTCTGTTACGTGCCAGGTACATCACCGTTGACCCTTGCCTGCGCCACGCATTAAATCTCATTTTACGAGCTATACGTCATTTTTACAGGATGCGCAGCTTCTATGTAAACAAATGTAATAAATTCTTGAAGGACCGACTTTAACGACATTCTTTTCCATGTTCAAGTTATCTGTCAGAATGCACAGTTCTGCAACGTGGCGATGACATCACGGGTCGCGTGGGTACTTGACCCTCCTATTTTCCATAATATGGTCAATTAGTACAAGACCGAGCGGCGCCAGACAATGACAGGCTTTCGAGTTTTTGCATTCTTCGTATTGTGCCGAATTAATCACCTAGGAACTGTAGGGAGGAATAGAGCTGTTCGTCAACATATTATGGGTGTGGTTAATAAACGACATATCGGCGACATGTTGAGTAATACGTTAAAAATTAAGGTACATGCACATTGACGAAATTGTACATTGTATCTTTTTCATTCAAGCTCTGTCGTAAAGATTTTAACGCATTATATACATAGAAGCTTGTTAGCAAGCTAATATTGTGTTGAATTACTTAGGAATAATATCCAAGCTAAAAATTCATTGTATATCATGTTATATTATTACATACAATTGTCACTTTTGCTATTTTTTATAAATTTCGTAAGCTTTCTTCTCTTGCATTTTACGCAATTATTATGTCATTAAAATATAATTGTATTCTTGTTACTGCCACGTTTTATAATATGGTGATCGTATTATTTATCTATACGCCCCCCACCCGACATTCCTTTTTAATATGATTGTGCAAATAAACGAGCGCACATATGCGTTCAAATAAAATATCGCAAAGATACATGCGATTGGTTTTCTGTGAAACGGAATAATACGATCACGATATCCGTACACGTTAAACAAACAACGTCACTGATAAAATAACGTTTTGCCATTAACGAGCCATCCGTTGCACCAATATGCGTTCGCTCTGTCGAAAGCTGTTATTGAAGCAAATTTCGTGATTGCGTTTACACGGGCAATATTGCATGCGAGGCAAGTTCGACTACGCGCATGAATACTGGACATTCACACCAATATTCAACGAAAAACGGACTCATTAATGATTTATTTGCCTTTCAACTCTGAAACGTTGCAAACATTTTCCGTAAACCGCGGATGTTGATCATGTTATCGAGAGATACGTTATGATGAATATAAATCATTATTCATCCAGAAATTTAAATCAATTATGTGTGGCATTTTTATAGTATCATTGCGTTATAAATACTATTATTCCTGCTTGCTTTTTATAGACTTAAAAAAATAGTATTTTTTTATTTGTAAAATAGTTGATTATTTGCTTTATTTAAAACTATGATAGTTAATATGAAAGATCTAAAAATATTTAAAAAATTATTCTATAAAAAGGAATTTTTTTATTCTTATTCTAGCAATATTAAAGGAAAGGATAAGATAATTTATATATATATATATATATATATATATATATATATATATATACGAAAGATTAAAATATGAATATTAAAAATATGAATATCTTTCCATGTAAAATTAGTTTAAAATTATAATCAGCTAGATTGATTGTGCCTGATCACTAGAAAATGAAAACTTTTTGTTTCAAATAAATAAAACAACATGATGTACCAAGGTTCCTTCTTTAAGCGAACTAATAAATGACTAGCGAATCGCATCTGATAAGAAATTATATAATCAATATTTATTTATACATAAAGTACCACTGAAGAATGTTGTTTTGAACATTAATAAAGCATGATATGTACCTATTAGCCAAGTCTTAGACAAGCAATTAACGGTGATTTGACTTTTCTTCGTCTAACTGGTGACACAAATTAACTGCGTTCCCATCACGTGTTTCAACATTACTAGCTAGCATCAATACCTTGCCATAAATCGTTCGTTATACGAACATAAACTATCGACGTCACGTACTAACTACGAACGCTGTTGTGTGTATCGCATTTCAATAATAATCTGGAAAAACAATAGGTTTCGTGAGTCTCGCATATAACATCTACGAGATGGCGGAAGTAAACCGTTGAAAATTTTTGTCTCGTGAGTATTATTACTGCATACATATTTCATAACGAACGTGTAGGTTGACATAGAAAATTGATCGACCTTTCGGCAGATTTATGTCTTGAATTTGCATCCAATCTCTCATGTCTGCGCCCACGCGAATAAATTATGTACATACAAATACATATATATGGAATTGCGATTAACACTAGCAAGGAAAAAAATAAGATACATTCGCAATAAATAGAAGGGGCAGCCGGACACGCGCTATTACCTGACATTTAAGAGGGAGAAAGAGAAACTAAGTTTTTTGTCCCGTATACAATTACAAATTTAAAAATTATGATTTGCGTCATGCTTGCGGTTTTTGGCGACGCAAGACAAAGAGTAAGGAAATGACGTTAGAATGTCTTAGGCTTTTGCAGACGCATCTAATTGCAACATGTTGCAACTCTCAAGCTGTATAAGATAGCAAGTCTCGAGTATTTTCAGGCTAAAGTTCGGATTTGATATTCGCCAGCTCGTGTAAGATAATTAGATGCAAAGACTTATCTGTTTAAGTACTTACTTCGACGAGGAGATAAAACGGATAATGTGCATGCAAACAATTTCCAATTTGACATTTACAAATAGGCTATTGCTTGTATTCAAAGCTTGTATCGGCGAAGTCGGTGTACGTGCAAATTATTTTGTCACATATAGACAGGACAACGCATTGTTACAACTGCATGCGCGACATTGAAGGCGTTACCATTATCTTGAGGTTTGACATAACAATCGAATTAAAGCTGTCATAATCACTACTACTAAAGCTAGTATAGTTCACTATTTAAGACATTTTTAATTTATTTTTATAAAAAAATTCTTCCTAAGAATAAATTAAATTAATGAAGATTTGCAAGAATGATAATGCAGATAACTCGTATAGTATAATATAATATTTCAAAAGTCTACGACTCATCTGTGTAATTTTCCTTCAATTGATGATCCCACGTAATTTATTATTGATAATTAACCATGCTTATCTTCTTACACCTGGCTTGAGAAATCTATAATAGACATAATATATCTTTAAGAATGTTCTTCCTGTCTAATAACTTCATTTGCTTACTATAAAAATATAATTAAACTCTTGATCACATGTTGTGTAATATCTATCAAAGTGATAAATAGTTAAAAAAATAGTAGATGTAATAAATAATAAAAAATGTGCTTTAAATAGAATAATTTATATGTATAATTAATTGAATTCTATTAATTTTCAATAAGAAATACTGATCTCTTAAATAATGTTAATAAATGAAAACACAGAACTTCTTGATTGTAGCGATGTATTACATATACTGAAGCTCATGTAGAACACAGAAGAGCTAGTAACGGAAGCCTGTCCAGCCGAGCTTATCGAAAGTTATTTATGTCGTGTTTGGCTACTACTTCGTTTATACGAGATTTTGTATGCGTTTATATTCGCACGTGAATTGAGAGCTATCAAAAATTCGAATATCCACGCATCATCCATAACACAACTGAACAATATAAACCGGTACAATATAAAGAAATGCATGTTTATGATTATTGCAAAATACGGAGATAAGATTGTGATAAACAAAAAATTGCCATTGATATTGTACGAATTTATAATGAACAACTGATAAATCTGCACGCAGCAATCATAACTGTGTGTAAAGTTTTTGCATATTTGTGATAATGGTGACACTCATGTATGGTGTACACAATATTTTACACTTATCATTTATTTCTTTGATATTTTTATATTTTCCTACGCGTACTCAGCACATACATAAATTTATCTGAATTAAGATTAAACGAGTGAACACGCGATAATATCTTCTCTTTCATTTTGAAATAAAATTGGAGTATAGAATACAAAAAAAGGTGCATTTGCAATAATCATGTGTTCGGCAAACACATGATTATTGCAAAATGATGTGATAACAGAAATCTTTTCTAAAACTTTTCTAAAACCTTCACATGATTTTCTAGCAAATAAATTTAATATTGTCTGCTGTCAGCGGTACATATGACAGTTCATAATTATCGATATATACTTTCTTTCTTCATATCATGATTTCGATTTACTGTGATGCAATTGTGAACGTATGAACTCAATGAGAAATTTTAGCTTTGGCTTATATTTTTCTCATGTGCATACATATATATATATATTTTTTTTTCTTTGTCTTTATGTATATATATATATATATATATATGTATATATACAAATAAATTGAGAGATACTACGCGATTGTTTCAGAAAATTCAATCAATAGACCGCATTGAACTGCGTTATTTCGATCGATTTAACGAGGACATGGTCTTGCCACCGTGGATAAGGACAGATGGTAGAATTCTCTTTCAATTTGTTTGTGAACGATGTTTTGTGAGATGTTCATGTTGCATTTGTATTTTTTATTACGTATCATATATTTCTCCTTTTACCTATAAGACGCAGTTTGCAATGCTGACAGACCAAGAGAATTATAGAGAGAGGGAAAAGGAGAAGGAGAGAGAAAGAGAGAGAGAAAGGTAGGAGCATGGAGAGGATCCAGGGTCCGGTAATGGAACGCACTCGCCTTGACTATCTAGCCGCGCCCGTCACTAAATCAGGAGATATTACCACTATTGTGCTCACAATCAGTCGTAATACCTGCGATAGGTTTAGTCAGAATGTACTGCGACCATCTGGACTAACGTCGATTTCCAATTACTGTCCACCATCCGTGCACGAAGTCAAAATTTATTGGAAAAAGGAAATCTGTGTGGAATTACAGAAATGGTTTTATATAATGGTAATGTAAAATATGTTGCAAAATAAATTCATTGTAATTTAAACAGATTTTGTTCTTTTTTTCAAATATAAAAACAATTATTCGGTATAAAAAAAAATTAAAAAATGAAGGTGTAGCAGTACTCAATTATTTCTCAGTTTTCAAAAGAGAAATCATGTTTTTTAGCGAATTTTATCTTAATACCGAGATTTATCACTCGTTATAGCGTTATAATTTTATATACAGAAGAAAGTTATAAACAGAACCATATCACCACTTATACTATCAATGCAGCGGTTGCGATAATTCTGAAACATGTTAATATATGACTGCCTACTGATATAAAGAATGTCTCGACATAAACGCAGATTACGGACGTATATTCAAAAATTCAGACGATAGTTAGAACCATTTAAGTTTCATATATTTCAATCGTATGATTTATATTTAATCTAATATACGATGTAGTGACTTCAATGTTGCACAAGATATAACACGTTTAAATGTAACTCAGCTGACAACATCGCAGCGGTCGAAATTAAAATTTATTTCTCGAAAACTAACTAGAAAAAAAAATAAATTTAAATGTAGCAATGTATAGTAGTCTATATAGTAGGCTATATGTTTTTAATTTTAATTTGTAATTCCATTATATTTATTGTATTTACACGTATTTTTACATTGGATAATGACTGATACGCCAGTGACCGATTGTACGAGATCAAACGACATATCTTTTTCATATTTTCATGTCATCTAATTGTGATAATTTTTATTGTTCCTACTAAATGATCGGAAAGTACATACCTGCACAGAAATGAAAATTAGATTATAAAGAGGATTTTTACCCCTTTTATTTTGCAAAAGGCAAAATAATATTATTATGTAGATACAAATGCGATCATATCAAAAAGCGCACAAACATATATATAATAGACATATTGATCGAGATCTAGGTAGTTTTGGTTCTATTAAAAATTTGCATTCATTGTAAATGAATGTATTCATACATTCATTTACATGATTGCATTCATGTATATCTATTTGTGGATACTTATTTTTGTATAATTCGAATTTATTTATTTTATCAGATTTTTGTTGTGATCAGAATGACAATGCTAATCTTGTTTAATAAAAGCGTATGTTATTAAGGTCCTATGTATATCATAGATTACACCGAGAGTGCTAATAAGAGCAAAGCTCCAAAGCAAATTTATTGTGTTCAGAGTCATATTGTCTAACAAGAACAAAGAGCTGAAGAAATACCATGCAAGAAAATTGAAATAAGTGAATGAGAGAGAGAGAGAGAGAGGAGAGAGAGAGAGAGAGAGAGAGAGAGAGAGAGAGAGAGAGAGTAGAAAGTGAGAATTTATTATTATACTCATAGCATAAAAACATTAAACGGGAACATAGTTCAATATTCAACTAAATTATTCAAAATAATCTAGAGAAGTAATAATAATAATAACTTTATATCTCGATAATTAATACTTTAGCTGTGATTTATATATTAATATAAATCCATTTGGTCTTTGACAATTTTATTGCATTTTTAAGAATGTGATTTAATGAATTTGCGTGATTGATTTTATCTCACGTCTTAAAGCACTATATATATACATACAATATATACATTATGAGAAGTAGAAAATTAGTGCCAATTAATTTATTGTAATTATTTTTTATTGCATCTTTGTTGGCGATAGTCTTGAAATATACTATTATTATTGTAAATCTATAGAGCTTTCTCGATGTAAAATACATTTTTTAAATGTCCTGCGCTATATGTTCAGTGAAGACGATAAGGCCTGACTCCGCCCTAACAGGTCTCCTCATCCTCATCCTTTCTACTCTCCATCATCATCTCCTCGTCCTCCAGGGCCATGCAGGCGGGTAGCATCGACCATCATTCATCACCCGGTACTTTTTGGTACGTCGGACAAGTTCCGAGAATGTTGGTGCAATTATATTAAACATAAATCAGTTATAACGAGCCTGTGATCGCAATGAAGAATGCACAATTGATGCACGTGCTTGTCTATCTGCCTTTCGCGTGCCGATTCGCGCTTATTGCATCAAGCTCGAAATATGCATAAAGATGTAAAATCGTGTCTATTATTGCTTCATAGCAGAATAAAATTTATTTTAAGCATACTTCTCTTAGAGATCATTTTTTTACTTTTCTTTTTATTATGAAAATTATATTTAGTTAATATCTTGATGATATTTGGAATATAATATTATAATTAATATAATTATAATAATATCATAATAATGATTTTATTATTTTGGTAAATTCACATATTTCAGAGTTCTATATAATTTACATATTTTATATCAGCATGAAATATGATTGCTGCATTTTGAATAAATATTTACAAGTTGGTCTCATTATACTTAAAGAGAAACACGGAGACATCATGTAACACAATGATAAATCAGGTCGTTGACAAAGATAAGTACTTAATTTTAGTGTATCTAGTTTGTATTCTAGTAAGGTCATCATGATTAGTAGCAACGATAAAAAGGCGTTCTTATTAAGAGAGTGGAGGTCTATCCGCCTTCTTGCTCTGACTTCTCAGCGTTGTTCCCTCGAATCCCCCTTACATCTGCTCTTTTCTTCCTCCTCTTCATCCTTTCTCCTCTTCCTTCGCTTCTTTTGAGCGCTAAGATCGAATGAAAATGTATGAGGGCGATATCTATGGTTGAAAGGGAGAACCGGGTAAGTTGATGAGATACGATTCTATCTCTCTTTCTCCTTGCTTCTTGCATCACGTACGTATAACGTACATGCGTAGCAACTGCGGACGGATCGTAACGGCAAGAAAAGGAGTCAGAGAAGAGATGAAGTAAAACAGGAAGAAAGAAAGAAAATGTGAGAGACCAGTAAAGGGATGAGGCTCTAGAGTCTAGGTAATTTATTTTGAGTAGAGATGTAATACAGAAAACTACTATTTTTATTTCTGGTATGTCTATAACATTCTAGATAACGATAGTAAATTTTTAGAAGAGAAGGACATTGCTTTTAAAAGGCTGTAACTAATGTTCGACTCATCAGCTTGTCATATTAAGCAAATATTTTGAATTAATATCAAGATATATGATTATTTTAAAATTAAATATGAGATGGGATTTAAATAATTATTTTAAGATTAAATATGATGATATAATTGTTTTTGACACAATATACGATTTTTTCAAATAATTTTTTTCAAATTTTTCACGTCGTAACACTTTCGTTAAAACTATTAGAATGTATGAAAAACCGTGTTCAAATCGTAAATCGTTTTAATGCGTTTATTGCTTTTTCATTAATACTTATATAAAGATGTCAATGACAAAACATTATTAGATATATTTATATTGAGCACAATTTTATGTATATACTTGATACAAGAATATTCGAAAAACGTTCCTGGATTTTGTTTTTATAATTTTTGGGAGTTTACTTACAATTTATTCAGCCTTCCTTCGAAATCTGTTCTTTCTTGGTTGGCACATCACTTTTAACATCGTTTCCATTTATGCAATCCTGGTGTGCATTTTTTGGGATTTTGAAAGTCCGAATTTTCTTTGATGTTTTCAAGTACCGAATTCTTTAGCCTTTTATGTTTTATTTTGAAAAAAGAAAAAATTTGTGAGAACGTGGAGAAAATATTAAGAGAAAAAGGAATTGTGTCTTTTTATTTTCCTCTCACGATGTGGGCGCCTCGGGCTTTTTTTCTTTTTTCAAAATCCACGTTGAAAGATCGAAAATTCGACACAATTGAAGATACCAAGAAAAATTTGTAGCAGAGTGCGATCTCGAAAAAGCTATCAGGATTACTTCCAAAAGTGGAAATAGCACTGGAAATGGTGTGTCAACCGAAAAGGAATATATTTCGAGAGAGATAGGACTATAAGTAAACTCTCAAAAATTATAAAGACAAAATTCGAGATTTTTTGAATAGATTCGTACATGTATGAGCTGCAGACATAGACTCTTATCAAAAGTACATTACAAGTACATTACAAAAATAGAACAATAACTTGTATTATTACTCTATAATGTATGTTACTTTATATGAAATATTAGTGACGTATATCATTAAAAAGTGTCTTAGTTTATTCCATTTCTCTCCTCGTCTATATGTGATGAAATGCAAGATAATCAAAGATTAAAAAGACTTAGACTATCAATACGTATTGGCTTCAAAATTAAGAATTAATTATTTAAAAAGATTTATTTTTTAAAAGTGCTATTTATATTATTAATATTTGTATTATTTTTATAAACTATGCTTGTCACTTGATACTTACGAAACTTAGTGAAATTGATAATCAAAATTACGTACATTCACATAGAGAACTATGGGACGTGGATAAAATTTACCGTTTTGTCTACTTAAGTGTCTCTTGATGACTCTATCGGCACCAATAAGTGTAATGAACGAGGATCAAGATAACTGCGAGAATTTATACCTTTTTGAATAAAAGATGGTATCGCGCGTGTGCAGAGGAGAATGCGCATATCTTTGCAAAACATTGAGATAAAGATGGGCCGATTGTGGCCACATGTAATCATCATTAATGGGAATTCAATTTATCGGTCGAAAAGGTTAACCACCGCTCTCCCACAAATATTTGCGACATCGGG
Organism: Crematogaster levior; assembly: GCA_901521435.1. Taxonomy (NCBI): domain Eukaryota; kingdom Metazoa; phylum Arthropoda; class Insecta; order Hymenoptera; family Formicidae; genus Crematogaster; species Crematogaster levior. The sequence goes on from CABEGB010001369.1 coordinate 276,324, forward strand.
GCCTCATTAGACTGTTTTGCACGGGTAGCGTCGCGTCTGCCTACTATCGATTCTTTTGATTGGCCGGCAAGACTTTAATTATACCGAAGATACTTGCGGCACTCTATGCGCTGTCTAGCAATATAAATTATTGTTCTGTTCATTATGAAACCTGTAGTTAACCCGTCGGTTTAAATGAAATTGCGGGTATTAATTAATATCTCCAGAAAATAAATGTTGTCTTGCTTCGGTCGCGACTTTGGTGTTCGAAAGAAGCGAAGCTGAAATGTGATTTATGATGATTGAAAATTAGTTCGATTCTACGCAGTTTTTTTTACTGACAATCTTTTTTATATATTACTTAAGAACAATCGCACTATATTTTCTATCGTAAGTCGAAGAAAATGCATATCTATACTCAAGGATACTGAGGAGTAAAAGGATACGCCTGATACATGACGTATTATGATTACGCTCTAGCACGTCGTCGGGTTTATCATCGCAAACTTTCATTTTTAATGTCGAACACATAAACAGTCTCGTCAAGTAGGTGCGTAGAATCCGCCCTGCAGCTCTTTAAGCTGGCGCTGATGCTGTGCGTATGCTTGATGCCACGTAGATATCCGTTCATGCTGAGCGGAAAGCTGCAATTATTTTAATTCATAATTTAATAGCACACCGTACCTCAGCTTAATACGATATAACTCCGAGGCAGAGTCTTGAATTCTGAGATATTGTGATCGCACGGTAACACGTGCTGCTTAATCGAAACAACGAGTTGTTTGTTTTCCACACGTAACGCGTCTGTTGTTTCATATGGAATTACGGGATATGTCAGTCACTCTCTTCACCGACTTTCGTCATTAATCCTTCAACTTAACTTAACGTGATAGGTTAGCGAAACGTCATTATACATGGTAAAACGGAGTTTTGTATATTTTGCAAAGTAGAATGAAATTATTCCTTTCATAAACGGTGGTGTGTTCTCGATTAACTGGCGCGCGCGAATATGTTCATGTATTTTACATAAGATTTTGTAAAAAGTCTAGTTAAGATGATTACAGAGTTCAACAACACATTTTTTTCGCTCTTTAGGTAAACTAATTAGGAACCATTAGCAAAAGCACTCTTCTATTAATATGTAAAATGTTACTCCACTGACACTTTCATGAATATATTAGTGGCTTTGACGTATCATCGCGTTGTTCTCTTTTCCATTAAAAAAGTAAAAATAAAAGAAAGAACGCATTAACAAATACGTTCGCGGCGTAATACGACGACGTTCTGCGACGCTGGGTAGCAGATAAGAGGAGATACCAGAGGAAGGAATGTCGAGGAGTCTCACGCGTGTTTACACGACCGCTGAATGCGCTCCTATATGCGGTTTTAGTCACCCTGATAGAAGCGCAAACGGCGTATCGACTATCGAAGCGCATTGCAAAAGACACCTGGGTGTTGCAATGCACCGCAACGCCAACGTAATGCCATTGGTTGTGCTCGAGACACGCGCGCGCGCGCTTGCAATCATGTGTGCAAAAGCGCGGCTCACCACATGCTGCATGCGGGTGCAACTCTCGACGAGGCCGCAAGCAACAGCGGTGGACACGTACGTGTGCGCACGTTGCGTGTATTGTGTAAAAGCCCTACCTACCTACCTACCTACCTACCTACCTATGTGCGAGCCCGCATACGACTTTAACGTCACGGAGAGTCCGGTTCAGAAAACCGATCGCGAAACTGCACTATTCCTATTTCGCAATGGCCTTATTTCGATACCTCAGACTCTCGCCTGAATTGTTTCAATACACATACCTGCGTCTCTTTCGAACCGTCGTGCGATAAAGGAGCGAATGCTTACAAAAGCTATCCAAAAAATGAGACTCTCTTATATACATAAGTTATCAATAATTAGCGAACTGTGATGGTACATAATGAAAGAGAGCAAAATCCATATAGATTTGCTCTCTTACTGTAAGTTTATTATATTACTTACATGAAACTTCAAATCAATGGTCTTCTCAGTTTCTAATGTTCAATCTTCTCAGTTTCTAATGAACGTATCTGGATTCATCTCTTGCTGTACGATATATCATAAAACAAAAATTTTCTCGTTAAGAGTACTTGGCTTCATAGGCGTACAGGACAGATGATTCTTCCTGTTAGGTTCTTTCCGCGAGGCAAAAGCAATCAGTTATCTTCCACCGGATATTCTTGCATCTATCCAGGCACGGGGAGCACGATGCGAGTGATCGTTACGATCTTCCGAGTACCACGGGTCATCTTGATCCGCGGGATAATCAGGAAGATTGAATGAAGCTCCTCGGATCAGTAGAACTCCGTTCGTGGACGAAGCACCCTTGACGATCGTCGATCGTTTCAACCCGTCCGGATTTATCGATACTTCGTAGAAATATAGAATCGTTCTCTGCTTCAATCTCTGCTCAACTAGACGATCAGAAGCATCTTCACCGATATTCAATGTCGGTAAAAGCATATACTTACTGAGGAATGTCTAACTTGATTATCGTCCCGGATCGCATAGTTTATAGTCAGCATTGTAGAAACATCAGCGCTATCTTATTTTCGATAAACCTTCTAACCCTATCACGAGATCTAATTAGAGACGAATGATTTAATGGATAGCAATCTAAAATAAGTTTTCCGCTTACCGATGCCGTGCACTTCTAACTACAAATTAATAATTGTAATTGTGAGAAAGCAAGTTGGAGAATGATAATCTTCGATGAAACATTACTATACTTCTTTGTGAAGAAAAAATCATGAAATTGTAAAGATATTAAATATACATCGATAAGTTTATATTAAATATATAGTGAGGAGAGTTATCGTCTGAATACAACGCACTGTTAAATAAAGTTAAACTGCAATAAAATGATTAAAGACAATTAAAAAAAAAAACGAAAGAATGTCAAGAGCCGACGCGCAAGCCAAACTATCAGTGGACAATGAAAACACAAATAAGGGGAGCAATTTCATTCTTCGCATAGTTAACTAAAAGTATTTGTGGAATTTCTCGAGATTAAAAAGTTCAAGGATTATTGGACAATTTATCGCGTAAATACACTTATGTGAATAAGCGGCGCGGCAAAGAGCAGCTTCGGAGGAAGACAGAGACTGGAAGTCGAAGGATGCGGAAGTTGAAAGATTACTGCGTGATCCCCTCGGTCGTTGCTTAAATTGTTTCCTTAGAACAGGCCGAGTGTGCCATTGTTCTTCCAACGGAGTGGACGGTGACGTACGTCACCGGTTGCTCATTATGTTCATGTTTTCCCACATACCTCTTTCGTCGCATTCTCTAATCTTTTTACGCCGGGTTCTTCAGAGAGTTCTTCACCCGGCTGTGTCCAGGGTATTCCGACCGATGACCCGGAAGCCAACAGTATTCGTACATGGAAGCTCTCGTACGTCCACGCAAAGTGAAATTTCATGTGGTTTTGTGAACTTTTTTATATATGTATATATTCATTCTTAATGGCTGTATCTACATGTATAGTCAAATATGCGAGTATACATTAGCATAAACACATAAAGTAAAGTATTCATTTTTTTATGTTTAAAATGCATCTTCTTTCGGATGATGACTGTAACAGATGTTCATGAACATGTTTAGGAAATCAAATTGATTAATTAAATAATTATTTTTAAACCATTTAATCTTCTTCACTTTATAATGGTGTAAAACGACTAAAATTAAATGTATAATAAAATGAATTAAATTTCAGTAATTTGAATGAAACATGCGTTTGCTTTAAATCGACTATTTAGAAGATTAATAAAGTAAAACTAATAAAGTAAAAATAAAGTAAATAAAATTTGTAGATCTTCCCGAAGACCGTGATATTTTTATCTCAAAAAATCCAAAAAGTCCCCGAATATGTGCAACTAAATATATTCGTTGAAATACATTATTTTATATAATATTTATTTTATATATTATTTATATATTATTTATATATTATTTATTTATTTTTATATATTATTTTATAGATTTTGTGTTCACAGTTTATCATGCTCCATTTAAGCTAAACTCATATATCGGACACACGATAATTTCGCCTGTACATCCGGTTAAAATGTATGAGCTAGAAGTTGGTACGCGTCATCGTTCTCGGATTTGTGCGTGTACGATCACGCATGAAACGTGAACATGGGTCTCTACGGGTTTAGCGGATACCGCAGCGGTTCCACTCGAGTGTATACTTATGTACGCTATACTATACTCTCTCGTATGCACGTAGGCAGAAGCTTCGATGTGCGAGAGCCGACCGCGACTACCAAAGGTATGGGCCACTCCACCAGGTGTGGAGAATGGCGCGCCCGATGGCAATTACATCGGCAAATAAACCACAAGGTGAACACACTGTTAAAGCTAGCCACGACTGGCGCGGCTAGAGATGGTTGCTCACGAATGATTCCCGTCGCCGGGCGAGGCTCGAGCCAACAATAACGCGCGACATGACAAAGGGCTGTGAATTACTAGTAGACGTTTCCTGCATCAACCGTTGCACAAATGTCGAAGGAGGGATTTTTAGTAAACGTCATACGAGAATCTTGTCTCTAGCTGGATTAATTATCGGAAATTTAATTCAAAATATATTTTTATTCAATACACACACTATGTGTTCGCGAATATCCTAAGATTAGCTCGAGAAGAACCTACCGAAGCATGTAGTTAGTTTATATATATATTTGTTACTTTAAATGTGATGTAACAAGATTTCAATATGAAACAAAATTCACAATATAAATTACTTTTTATTCTTAATACCGTAAAAGAGTTTGCTTTTATTTTAATATAACGAAATCAAAAAATATTTATGTAAATTTACATAGATGTAAAACACTGCGTAGGTATTCGTTATGGAGATTTATTAAATATTATATAAAGAAATTAAAAGATATTTATGTAAATTTTACATAGATATAGAACATTGCATAGATATTCATTACGCATTTATGGGGATTTATTAAAAAGTAAATATATGTTATTTCTTGTTGTTCGAATTTCTGACAATAACGAGATAAAAATGAGGAAGAAAGAGGTAGTGCATATTGCTCGTCTGCATTTTCTCTTGATAGGCCACTGCGGCACTATTAACAGAAGTGGATTCGTGTAGAACGGTCTGTCTGGTAAGTGGTCTGGGCTCCCTGGCTTCCACATCGACTTCCTCGATAGAGCGTAAACACTGGCCGAACGAGGAACTCGGTACTCACTCTACCGTCTTCCCACGGCTGTTGACATGTTTTGTGTTCATTAGTCGACTCTCGAGAGTCCAGTACCTGTAGCCGTTGCATAGTTCCATACCAGAGACGCGCACGCGGTCGCGGACACGTACACACATCCATAAATATATACATACACACATACGCGCGTTCCACAACCTTTTGCCACAGCGTGAGAATACCTCGAGTTATACCATGTTGGTTGTAAACTTCATCCCGCAAAATGTATTCCCGTGTTCTCAAAATTTCACTATTTGTACAATGACACCTTAATATCAAAAACATTTCCATTTCTTCATTCCATTAGTTGAATTAATTTTCAACATCCGCTCAATAAAGATTGTTGCCCGACATTTTAAACCAGGAGAAATTCGAGAAGATATCGGGGCGAATAAATGATGTGTCAAATCTATATTTATCACAGAAACGCTCACTTCCGCTTCCGACACCTGTCGAGATTAATCAGCTTTCGATTAATATACACAGATGCAAAACTTTGCACAATAATCCATGAAGTGAGGAAAAAAACTTGATTAATATCTTAAGAAAAAGGAAAGTATGACATTTCCTTTTGAGTTTGTTCACATAGCTTGTTTCGAATTAACTAAAATTATATAAATAATAAAACTAATAAATCTGTACAATGTATACTGAAACAAACATAAATGCTTGAAAGAAAACTTTGTATCTTTATCAAAATTTATTTACCAAAATTCATTGCATTGGATGCATTAATGTTGCTTCAATATTAATGAAAATGTATCAAACGTAGAAATGTCAAATAAATAATTCTGACAGATTGATAATCGAATAAATCATATTCACTCTGTCACACGTGAAAATGAATTCTGTAAAAATAGCAAACTCGTGATCGTTGCATTTCACTATTTCTAAATCCGTATTTGTTACACTCTCGGAGAATATATAATGAAAACATCGAATCTAAGAACCATGACTGCAACCATTAATTCTTGCATCTTCCATCACGATCTTCATAGCAATCATTAATTCTTGCACCTACCATCTTGTTCGTTTTGAAACACGATCATCCTAGTTGCTCGATGATGGTATGTAAGACCTTTTAATGGAATGGATAATATATTTCATCTTGAGTACTAGAAGTGTCATATTTGGTAAAAACGCTTCTTTAATTTGGTTTATGTATAAACAGGATGTGTTTGCGCATTAAACGCATTTTCCTACCACTTACAACACTTTTTATAATACTTCATAATAATAAATGCACGTAACAAATTCCTGCTGAACAGCTTACGTTCATGCTGAACATGCTACGTACAAATGTAACATTTCAACTTTGAAGTATGTACATAGGTCTCGACACGAATATTAATTTTTTTAGGCAAACAAAAGCACATTTCCGTTCCGGATTTGATCATAACACATTGTACTGCAGGTATGCTCAGGGCAACGCTGTGATCATCAAGAAATCTACCCGCGGGTATCACAGTCATATCATTAATATTGTAGGTATATCGGATTTCTCCGGACAGTGACTTAAAAATACATACACAGTTAGTCAGATGCAGGTCTAGCAAGTGTGTAGAAGTGCATGGAAAGCGCATCTTCCCGCTTAATGTCGTGATTGCATTTGTATGAATCTGATCGACCGGCTGCGTTGAGAGCAAGAAGTTAAAAGGACGCCCGAGGATTATGAAGTTGAGATCATCGCGATGAATAACCTTCGCGAATATCTTTTTTACATATACGAGAAGCATATAAGATGAATACCGGAAAGTCTCTGCCAGAACTCATTATATGCGAATTTATTTGATTATGATAACGCTCCAGATATACTTCAGTATTCTGGCGTAATGTGCAGCTTGCATGTATGCTTAATGTATATATAATGCCCTCGTTAGTATAGTTTAATAGCATATCGAAGAATTAAGTAAGGGGAATACTTTCGATAATGATATATTAAAAGCTTTTTAATCAGACAATCGAAGAAAGAACAGCTTCCTAAAAAATTAATCAAATATAATTAAAAATTTATATTTTATATTAAAAATATATGAATTTATATTAAATATATGAAAATTATAACTTTTTTATATCAAGTTAAGAAGTTTTTTAATAATGATGTGATCGAAGGAGCACATAAAAAGTTATCACTCTTAATTTCTGTGTATTTATAAAAGTTCTCATATTTGATTAATCCATTAACAAAAGTTCTTTCTAATTTTTTGCATGTCATTCATTACATTGATTTTTTTAAATCTATTCTTTTCACATCATACTTTTCGCGTCATCTTCTAATTTTGTTTGCGTGGAAGATATGGTTAAATCATTCTACAAGAATTCTCGTGACAGGAAGATTACTTGCATCGTGATGACCGCAACATTTCCTTCCTCTTAGAGTATTCATGATCCCTCGAACGTTTATTACAGTGCATTAATACGAAACGATTATATTAACTCATTCATTTCTTAGGTTTTCTTATAACTACGCAAACCGTATGATACGCATAATCATAGGAATTGGCTCCTGATAATATTTTATTTGACCGGTACATATTATGTAACCGTCAGCAGATAACGAATCACGAGTTTGCAACTAGCTATTACTCTTGACGTTATCTGCATTGAGTTTCACCTCCAAACAGAGTAGACTTCGATATTATTTATGTAATGTAACATCTATTTGATTAATCTCCCGACCATTTCTTCTTCAACGCGAATTAAAAGTCAGCCGCTGAATTGTTTATCAGCGACATCTCAACGAAAGGAAAGTTTCCTTCGGTAAACAGGTTTTGCAAATACTTCTGCGAGAGATCTCACGATGGGATGCGCTGCTACTACTATTATTAACAGCTATTTGTTGAGCGTAAGCAAGTGCATCGTGCATAGTTAATAACGGTTATTATTCATTGGTAATGGGTAAATTAATCTTTTGGTACGAGATCACTCGATAGACTTTCGATCTAAATGCCGTAGCGCGGCATGAGATGAGACGAAGCAAATCCGTGGTGTCTTTTATGACGCAATAACATTGTGGAAATTATTTGCGGCGCAATATTCTAGGGAAAATACTGATGGAACGACACGCGCAAATTTCTAGAAGACGTATTGAGTGGAATAATATAATTTATTCCTTGTGTGTATTTATTATTAAGTTGTTGCAATAATGACATGTGTGCTTTACAGATGTAACTTACACTAAAATAATAATATAGATTTGAAAATTGGAAGTTTGATATTCTGCATAATGTGCATTATGTATTCTATATAATTAATCATTATAGCTTTACCGAGCTGAAATGACTAATATCTAATAATAATAGGCAAGATGTTGCTTATACGAGCTTCTTAAATGTGTAATATGTTAGAAAACTTTATTATACACTTATTTAGCTTCAACATTAATTCAATAAGAATACGCAGTATTCTTCTTTAGTAAAATCCGTGAATCTCATTAAAAAAAAAGTTAACTGTTGCTGTTATGTAAATAATGTTAGATGTAAATATGATGTTTTAAACTTTTATTATTTCTAGTGTTTTCAAGCAATATCTCTCTCTGTTTTCTAAAATTTATAAACCAATATAAATTATTAAAGCTAATATACATATATTATTAAAGAATTATAAAGAAGAATAAATTACAGTAATATAGATTTTTAATGTAAAATCTTTATATCCTAATTTTGTATAGAGAGCGATTTTCATTAATTATATGCGACATATACTACAATAACGTACAAGAAATTACGGAAGGTAAGAACTAACAATATAAAATCGTACATTGTTAGTTGGTTGCGTGCTCGTTTGTTGCATCTATCCAAGCAGGAATTGTCCTATTGTCGGAAATAATAACTCCCGGAAGCATGAAGACCTCAAAAACTTTGTGCAACTGAAATCTAACTAATCTAATCTATGGGCTAAAAATAAGTAAATTTCTCAATTTAAATTAATGTTTGTATAATTAAGAATTCATGTATTATAAAATAAGAAATAAGAATAAATATATTTTATCACGATCATAAGCTATTAATAACGGAATGTATTGACAAAAAGTGGGATATATTAAGAATATATAATACTTTAAGTGTGTTGTGTAAATTTTGCATTTTAAAAATATACATATATTAGATTTTATTGTATAAGATCTATAAATCAGCAAAAAAATGCAGTGAAACAATGATGAACAATATTGTTGAGTAATTATTGTTTTTCATCACGTATTCCATTTTTTCGGATGTTAAACTGAGCAAAAAACCAGCACAACACATAAGTGTACTGCGAGATTAATTTTCTTTAAAACTAACATCTTTATGGATACTTCTTGCAGTGAAGAAGTTAAACAGGATAACTTACCGGTATGGAAAAATGTCGGTGATTCATTGGCCACGTGCGTTTTAACTATCCATATGAATATACTAACTAATGAAGAATGTGCGCGATTGAAGATTTAATATCTTGTTTTTTTTTCACACCTAGGCAGTTTATATTGGATTAATGATCGCGTCTTTAATTTTATTATAGTAGTAACATATAAATTTTATCTCATATGCTTCCAAGGCGAAGATTGCAGTTAACGTGTTATCTAGAATCTCGAATTGTTATACATATATCCTCAAATGTCAACTGATGCAAAATAAATTATTATACTTGTTATGTAAAAATAATAAACAGCTGGAAAATAATGCATATAATAATGTCGAAAGTGACTGTAAATTTTTTTTTATAATTATACATATGTATCACAAATCATTTGACTTTTATCGGTATAATAAATGATTTTTCTTTAACTTTCGTTGCGTATAATACGATACAGATACTGAGATGTAATATTTTGAAGCGAGGGAGTAAGATGAATTATGTTGCAAGATGAATTATATTAATTTTATATTTCATCCTACGTGAAAGAAAAGATAAAACCAGCCGTACACCAGTAAAAGATCGCAAAGAAGTGTCAATTTGACGCGCGTGTAAGCAGTACCTAGATGATAATGAAGTAATGTACATATATATGCGATGACTTGACGCGGCGTCATCGTACGTTCGTGTACATTGCCTCATTATTATTTAGATACTGCTTAAACACGCGGCAAATTGACACAGAGTCAGTTGACATTCTACAGTATCTTTTTGCTACTCGTGTGTAACGAGTAAAATTAAATTTTCATAGAATCATTATTTAGAATCACACGTGTAGAGTATAAGAGAAATTTTTACTAAATTATAAAGATATATATATATATATATATATATATATATAAATAAGACATTTTATACACTTTAAATCACATATACAGAATTCGTCATGTATAAATTTATAGATGTATTTATAGATGTTTTATACTCTCAATACTCATATTATTTATATGCAATAAGAAATTTTTTTGATAGAGCTACGTGATTATATAAACTTTTATATATATATTTTTTTTTTATAGAGCTCTATTCAATGTCTCGCTAAATATCTTTGACGGTTTTATTTTTTAATGTGATTGTTAGTCGAGAACATGAACTAGCGGTACGCCAATGTAGAAAATGTATTATAATCTATGCACCTTGTATACATTGAGTGTACATGAGGAATCTGTCAGAAGATGATGAGAACATGCGTAGTCTCTTCCTACATTTTATTTTTTTAAATAGATACTTAGCATTAAGACTAATATACACATCTTCAATTTCAGCCATATGTTTATACTTGACCACATGTAGTTTTAATGATGTGTTACAAGGTACAGCAGCAGGTAATCTCTTTACAATTCAAGGTTTGTTAAAAGACAGAGCGAATAAACAATTTATGCAAAATAAACATTATATTTTATCTACTGAAACATAAATCCAAATTACGAAAGATAAATTTATTATAATTTATTATAATTTAGTATAAATTATCTCAATGATATGGTATATATAAAAACCGTTGAAAAACTATAAAAATTTGACATGTCTAAATTATTGTAACTTACGCGTTTTGTGAAAATGCATTCGTAAAGTATAATGTGTTTTAAATGAAGAAAGATGTGGTCTAGAACTTGATAAGGACGTAATTATTTGCGTTTCAGCTTCTACTACTTATGAAAAAGCGAGACACATAAATATAACAGCTATCATAACTCGATAATGATAACATTTCGGTATTCATCGACAAATCTGAATCGAACGGTCCATCGTTTTTCTGCACTGCTGCGTCCATCGTGGACTTGGCGGGAGGCAATTCGCCGAGTTTGAAAAAATATCACGATGATTCATACGCCGCGCGCGTCATGAGTAACGTTTGCACGTGGGACCCCCGACGGATCGGGGGTGCGAGGGACGCGTGTCGTTGGCCTGTCGTACTTCCTTTCCTGTAGGTCCCGGGAAGTCTATTCAGAGGTTGCGCCACGACGTCCAGCATCCACGTAGGGCCCCGGAGCGCGTTCCACGGTGATTACCATATTGCATGTCACATTGTCGGCGCACCCCATGAAGGAGAAGAGGTGGAAGAGAAGATGAGGAAGGAGAGGAAGAGAAGAGGATGAGGCAGAGAAGGGCCAACGAGAGATGGCAACGGCATAGAATGGAGGTGAACGAAGAGGATGTGGACGCTAACCGCATTGCAATATACCCAAGGGCACAGCGTCTATAAACCACCGCAATTCTCTATCTGCATCCCTTCTCAGCGCGTACAACTCTCGCCGCCGGGATTAAGCCTTTTATAGTCCTTTGGAGCGGCGAATCTTGCCTCTAACCCTTCATCCCACTCATCTTTGCCTCCGGCTCGCTCTTTCTTCCGCAACGTCCGCACGTTAAAGTTCCGTTTTTCTCTTCTTCCGTATCGCCGGTGCTAATCGTACCCTCGGCGTCACCTTTGGCGCCGTTGCTACTGATATTCCGTTCGCCGTCCGCGATCCCTAACACGTCGTTTTCAAGACGGACACCTGCGTGAGCGCGATCGGTAGCACGATGGAGAAGATGAGCGTTTTGATCGATGATATGCAGGTGTTGCGCCGTGGTAAAATGATTGCAAGCTGTTAATTTTGCATCCTTCAAAATCTCTTCAACCAGGATTGATGAGATCGTATATGTAAATGTTTCGAAGCTTAAAATCTCATTAATAGCGATATACCGATTGCATAGAATTTTTCATCTGACTTAGACAAAGACAGACTATAATAGTTTTATTATACTATCTGATACACAGAATATACGATAGATAGGGGGGAGGGGTCTTGAGATGGGAAACGGACCGGTCTTGAAAACGTCAGTAAGCGAAACGGAGGAGCCCGTGCAACTGGCACGACGAGACTTTCAGTTTAATATCTGGAGTTTTCTTTCACGTATAGTATACAGAGAGAAAGAGAGACGTTCTCACGCAGCGAGAAACGGGTAATTCTTTTATCGCAATATCCTGCCAGATGTGAGATGAACGGCGCAAACAGGGTAGGAGTCAGGAGAAGGGTAAGGTGAAGATACAGCATGGAAAGTTGTAGAAGGGCTGGCTCAGTGAGTAAAAGCTGGAGATACGTCGACCAGCAACTTTGCCCCAACTTTAATATCTCACAAGTTTTCTCATACGTATCCCTCACTCTTCATCTTTTTGACGTATCTTGTACATGCCAAGATGCACATTTTTTCTCGTGCTTCATTGTTCGCAAATAGAATATTTTTCGCGAATTAAGATAAAAAGAAAAAGGTGTCATCAACGTCTTTCCGTCGAGCGTAATGGAACGTAGAAACATTGTGATTGACAGACCATGCACAAAAAAGTAAAACGAAGAAAACGGATAGTTGAAAATTATTGAAACATACGTATATCGCGCGGTGAAAATATAGTTTTCTTGAGACAGATGAAAAGATCAATAGATATTTATTATATTTGATAAGGTATTATTTGACAGGCAAACTGGCCACGTGAAGGCCGTAAAAAAAATTTATTATATTTATGGTAGCATTTGTACTAAAGAACTCAGTTAAAATTAGATTTAAAATATAATTTCATAAAAATAGATCTTGAAAAGGAATTAATGGCATTTGTTATTATATTTCCAATCGGGATAAGAAAATTACGAAAATTTTATTTTATTTTATGACATATTAAAAAATTTGATATATTATAATTTTAATCTGCTTTTGAATTAAAAAAGAAATTATTTTTTAAAATAATAAACAGTGTGTGTGTAAAATAAAAATTACATAAATAAAAGTTATATAAATTTTTAATAAAAATAAAGATAAATGTTACTCTTTAAATAATAAATTTAATAATTTTTTTAATACAAAGTATTTAATTATTAATTCAAAATATTATACATTATACATTACAAGGAACAATTAATTTGATATTAATAATATACTTGAAGAAAATTTTTTCGTCAAACAATATTTTTTTTATTCTGAAACATTTTTTTTTAATGGAATAATCATTATTTCGATATACTAATAAATCTATTAATAAATCCACAAAAGAAAATAAAACATATCCACTAATAGCTCATTTACCAAAATTAGTTTGAAATGAGAAATAAAAAAAATAAAATATTTGACGTATGTATTTCATGATGCGTTAAATATTTTATTATGACAAGAGCAGCTACGGTTGATAGTGAACACTGTCGCATATGCAAAGTTAGCGTATTATCATTTGCTCGATGAAATTCGAGCAGGTAACGGTGCGTAAACGAGCCGTTTTGTATGATCTTGCATTTATTATCGAAACGTGATCATAGCAAAAGACGATTGATTATTTCCTATAATTATTTCCTACATTTTGAATAATTAATTACTATTACTCCACACGAATAATTAACTTTCGCGATTAAAAATTGTAAATGTCGGCTATTCATTAAATCAAGTATTTTGCATGAATTATTTATTTTACATAGAAATCAAAGCAATACGGAATGAAAATTATATATATCATTATTTATTATATATGTGAACGCATATATGAACATTTGAAATATATTGCGCATACAATATTAAGTTTTGATTATATATTTTCGATGATTGTGTCTAATTAGTCATCAACTTGATTTTTTAATTGCATTTTAATATCGTCATATTAAGATGTTAACATTTTTTTCTTTGTTTATAAATAGCAATTTTTTACTCGATTTGCGTTTATCTAATAAGTATAGTCATTGAGCGCTTTTTATCCTTTATCCTTGCTACTTGCGCAGCAAAAATGCAAAATTTATACATCTGTGATGTGTTAAAATGTTTTGCCGTTCGAGATTTAATTTATTATACTAATTTTTATAAGTTCGCGGGCAGATCATAGGTTTCAGATTTTTTCTCATTACATCTTTCGTCGTAATGTGCAACAATAAATATGCATGCGATTAACGTCAGGAATAGCGTGCAATTATCCTATTCTGATGATTAGTATGTGTGAACGTAATTACCTATGTTTTCAAGTGTCGTGTAGTACGAGTGCAACGATCGAAACTAAGAAGAAAAAGAGAAGCAGTTTTTCAACGTAGTCACAATTCTGTCCTATGTATTGTGTATTGTGTATCAGTGAATGACATGTTATTTTTTATTTTACTAATAAATCTATGTGAAAGTTGTATCAAATTATATATTTTGTATAAATATATGAGTATATATACTCTTATTAACTATAGAATATAAGAATATAGATATAATATATCACAGAGATCTATTATCTTCGGGATGAGGGGAGAGAGAATGAATAGTCTAGGACAGATTAGTACAAATCTTGGAGTTGGCATAATCGTCAATCAATTTTAAACATTAAATTAAACAAATATTATCAAATGTAAAAAAATGTATAAGTTTTTTAGGAAGCGCGGGAAACATCATGAAGGATTAATTTGATATTAATAATTTGATAAATTAATAAATTTATTTATGTGTGTGTAAATTTTAATGGATTTAATTTTTAAATTTATTTCTTAGACAATTAAGAAAAGATAAGAAAAATAAGAAAAAAATAAAATAAAACTAACAGGGAGAATATTGGCATTCTTAAAATATAAAATTTTTACTTAAATTCTTTCGTAATATTTATGTCTCATGAATGAAGACTGAAACCAAACAATGTATTACACATATATTATGTAAAATAAAAATAAATAATAAATAAATCTGTGAAATGTAATAGAAAAACGTTATTAATTTTGTTGTATTATTTTATTTTTTTATCTTCTCTTTTTTAAATAAAATTTCAAGTCTGTGTTTAATCTGTATATGATTGTAGGATTATTAAATAAACTAATAACAAAACAATTTAGGGATTTTTCCGAATCATTTTGTGAAACATGCATTTCACAAATCTAAATAAATAAAAAGCGAAAATAAATTTTGCTTTATATCAGATACTATATTTTAACTGATTTATTAAAAGAAGATCAATAATTATTCATTATATTTATAATAGAGTCAGTCTTATTTTAATTAATTTAATTTTGTAGTTTATTCATCCTTATATATTTTGATAATTTGTATTAATAATTTGATTTTATATTATTTGAAACAAAGATTTTTAATAACATAAAATTTAATTAATTATATATTTAATATTTCAGAATGTTATGTACAACGATCGTACAATCTTATGATATTACGTTTCACAAAAGTAATTTTTGTTGCTTCAGTTGAATACATTTGCAATTGATTTTTAATAAAAATAGATGATTATAAATCATCTATTTCTCAATATAAAATTCTATTTCGAGTATCTTACCGAAAACACATTTTAATATCTTTTTGAGAGTTATGTAGCTATAAATATGAGTTGAATTTCATATAAAGTATTAGAGCTGTTAGAAATTTTTATGACTTTTTTGCACATATGTTTGCTTTGATTTGTTTCAAATTTGATTTGTCTTTTCCATAGTCGCACAAATATATCTCAAGAAATATCATATTATACTATTCATATATTTTAAGTTTAGTTAATATTAAATATTTGTCACACTTTTTTTGTTCTTTAAAACGGATATATGATAATAGAGTTATGATAATATTCCATACCTTCACATACAGTCTTGAATTATACATGGCAACGCGTATGCAATCGCTTCGGGGCACGCAGATTTTTAAGTTAATGATATAAGTGCCGAAGGGGCACGCCCCGTTTACACGTGTGTACGATCCGTGCGAATGTGGACGAGATGTGGACCGTGGTCAATTACTTCAATTACATCGATCGCTTTGCGTAGTGAGGCTATGACATAATTTCTAATTTCTATGTACGTATACCAAATGATCGCTCGTTGTCATTATTGAGAAATGTCAAAAGCTATATCCACTGGCAATGTGTCACCGGCAATTATTAATATTAAATATTATTATTATTACATAAGCCACATCATTAAAAGCACAGGCGATACGCGTCCTTTATCAGATCACGCAATCACTCATTTTGAGATTCGTAAATCCGCTGTAAGTCGTGAATGTTGGATATCGTTGGATTCTTTAAATTGAATTTTATTCTCTTCAGAATTAAATAATTTCTTCTTTAGGGAAAAGAATAGAAGTTGCTTTTTTATATTTATTTAGTTTCTCACAATATACGTTATACATATATCCGTTAAATTAAAACTCCGTAAATTTTCAAAGTAATTAATTTTCTAAATCTTTATTTTTTACATGTTTATTGTGAAAAATTCATGCCAATTAACTAAAGAAACGGAATATTCCTTTCTATAGGTACGTGGTCGATAACCGTCACACTCATTGAGCTTTTATGAAGATTAATTTCAAACAAAGGATGCACACTTCGAACGATTCCGATGTTGGGACGACGAACGAATAGCCGATTCACTAACGACTGTAGCGATGCAACATAGTAGGACCGTTGCGTTGGTGCCTTCTGGTACGAAAACGTCATTAACAGCATTTAAATGCGCAGAACGCCTCGGGCATGACATGCCATCGCCTAACGAGCGAGCGGAAGAGTTACGACTAGCTGCCACTGCTCTGTTTACGTTTACGATATCACGACAACGTTTACGGGCAAAGGAAATGTTCGCTATTAGTACGGGATTACCCGTTCGTATGGCAGCGACACGCTAATCCCTATGATTTCTGCCTCTTCGTCCACCCTCTCTCGCTCACTTATATGATATCCTCCTTGTGTCTCTTTCATCCACCTTCGTACCGGTTGTTCGCCTCAAGGCCGAACTTTTCTCTTCGCTCGATGTCGGCATGCTTTCTGGAAGTTTCTTTCCCTTTCGTCTTCTCGCTTCTTCTCTCTTTCTTTTTCTCTTTCTATTTCCTCTTTCTCAGTCTCTTCTCCTTCTTCTTCCTCGACCTCGACAGCGCCAGGAATATTTCCTTCTCTTGCACGGCTTCTTTCAGGTATCTCGCACATCCACCACATGATTACCGTAATTTTCTCGGCACTACGTCATGTTGCTCTGCCTTTCCTCCTTTTTGATCCTTTCGAGGCACGGACTCGCGGAAGAGAAACTCGCAAAGAATTTTATATCTCGTGATAACGTTTTTCAGAGAAGAGATCGGTATCTGTGATCAACAGTTCTGTTCTCCAAAGTTAGCTGCTCAGTACTTGCTGAGTGGCTTTAACAAGTGAAGAACAATTAGTGAAATCACTAACGGATGAGCTACTTTAAAATTGGTTTCTGAATTCTTGAATTGGCTTTAAGTTTTTTTCTCTCAGTCATCTTAAACTAGTTGATCCTTTCATCTCTTCGAATCTTTAAGATACTAAGTATCTTGTAACAATTATTATATATCGTAAAGTTTTATCAAGCTGCATTCAAAGTTATGTAGACGTCAAATAATCGTTATCTGCTTGTTTTTTTAAAGATTATTTCACAGAAAATTTTAAGAAAATATACCTTTTGTAAAATTATAAAATTGTGACTTCTGACTAACCGATTACCGAGAGAATTGATGTATCGTCAAAAGGAGCGATTTCTTTGCGGCGACATTTACAAAGCACATAATCGTGCCTCCTACGTCGTATTTTTCAAACGAGATCTAATTCTATAGCTATCCTACTCATTCCTTTCATACGCTTGTTTTCCATCTTCTTGTCCCGAGGTCCCACGTTAGACGAGCAAGGCTGCTTCGGCTTCCGCGGCCCGTAGCTTAACTCGTGCACATACGTGTGTCATTTGCGTGAGTCTCGCCCGTCGCAACGTGTGTTTTTCCACGTAATGCTCCGTGAAACGGGCAATCACGTTGCATTACCGCGGCCATTAAGAGGCCGCGCTGCGGGGCGATGCAGAAAACTACATATGCCCGACTCATACCCTGCCTCTCGTGCGGGCCGTGCAAAACGGTTGCTGCCGAGGGAGAAGAATCGAGGCGAGGAAGGAGATACAAGTAGCCATTATTAATTTGTGCGTCCGTTTCCTGCCGGGTGCGCGCCCTTCTCTTTTCCCGACGAAGAAGAAATGATCGCGTCCACTTTCTCCGTCTTTTTTTTTCTTTCTTGATCTCCATCTCCTCCCTCCCGTTCTCTCTAACTCTCGACCTTTCGCTCTTACTCTCGGCCTCTCGTTTGCGTAGGTTACGGCGGGCGACGTTACGGACTCCAAGTGCAATGGAGTATTTTACTGTTGCTTTGCGCTTCTGCTGTACGCTTCGTAAATCCCATCCCTCGCGCACCATTTGCGAAAAGATATTCTCGCGGTTATGCGATCGTGTTCTTCCTCTAATAGCGGACAGATCGTACTCCGGGGACGGGGAGAGTGGACAGCAAAGAAAGGGAATAGCTTGAATCTACTAGGAAGCTAAATACGATTCATCTACGAAATGTCGGGTTAACAAGAAGTTATTATGCGATTGCAATTCTGCGATATACATCGACATTGTTTTTTTTTTACATAGCTTTCCTTGTGATCAGTAGCACTTAGATCTCTCTGATGTGGAGCATCAGCTGTCGGTTCCATCAATCGAGCAGGCTATTTCGCCGCGTGCTTATTACTAAACGAGTGAATTATCTCTCGCAAGTTTAGATCACGTATAATCTCCGCGTAGCTGATGATACGCGCGATACATTGAGATAAAACTGATGTTAACGTCACGAAACTTTATTACTCGAGATCTGCTTCCATAGCATTCCGTAATGCGCTCTCTGTGATCACGATCGCTTTGGTAATCGGCTTGGTAATGTAATGAGTATCATTAAGCGACATTCACTTAATTCAATTATTATCGTACTGTTCTCCACACGCTCTCTGCTCCCCCATTCTAACTATCTCTCTCTCTCTTTCTTTCTCTCTAGTACGTGCTCCGGTATAAATTCTGCAATCACGATTAGAGCCGTGGTCTGACTAATGCGCTGGGGAATTATTCTATTAGAGCGGAATCGCATTAGAGGCTTGCCGTCTTAGAAAAATTCTCGGCTCGAATGTACCTACGGCTAATAGGATGTCTATTAGGCACATGAAGTACGTTGCGACGTTTGAAGCACACAACGCGTCCGTAATCAAGGCCACATACGGCAAGGAGAAACGATAATGCTTACGGGGCGCTCGATAGTAATGTCTCTGACCAAACAGTGCATTATGTTTTATACAATTATTGTAAATGTTAAACATAATTGGCTTTAAGACGGAGGAAACTTGACTCATTATCTTTTTTATGTTTGCGAAACAAATATCCTTGTCTCGATCAAATATTTATTTATACATTTAGATGCAAAGTGCTTTTATTTTAAGTTTTATTCAATATTCGTGTTCCTCGAAACTTTCATCTGTAAATCGAGCGATTTCACAATTACGACTACGATCGTTAAACTATCATAGAAATTTGTCATCCCTTTCTGAAGGACAATAATGATTGTGTAAATTTCTCTCGTTAAAAGCCAGGAAAGCGATAATTCTCGCGTGCAACGGTAATTCACGTTCGGCTAGGCAGCATAATACGTGCGGCACGACGTTCCAAGTAGACCTGGGCACGGCATCGACTTTGACATTAGCTTGGACCGTGGCAATATCGTTAAATAAATGCCCCAGGGATACCACAACCTTTGCTCCGCCCTGCTGGAATAGTTTTCAGAATGTGTCACCGCGTTGGATAGCTACGTTATTTCACGTTCCAGGTTGAAATTACGTTTTATGCGAACAGTTTATTGCAACTGTATGGAATATTAAAGTTTTATTTAACGAGAACTGTTTTTGATATTGATACTGTTTTTAATATTACTTTAATAATTCTTCAAGCTATTTTAAATGACTTTATATATGTAAATTCACAAAATATCAAGTTTATTAAGTAAAGGTTTTTTTTCTAACACTTCTGAATGTAACAAAAGCGAACTACTGTAAGAAATACGAACTATATATACATATATATACATATATACATGTATATAATTATATATATAATATCATATATCAATTTGTACATCGTATATCAATTATAATTGAAGTTAATATACAGAGAAGAGAAGGCGTTTTTATCTTACACTTTTCATTCTATATAAAGTAGTTTATGTAATTAATTTTATCAATTTTCTCATATTTTTTTATATTTCTTATATTTTTGTTACATACATACTTTATATATATGTACACACACATGTACACACACACACACACACACACACACACACACACACAGACGAATTTTTTTATCTAGTTCTGATTTTACTAAGTACTTTTGACTTTTGTATAAAATATCTTCTAATCTCTGTCATTAGAATTTTCTTACATTTTTCTTACTAGAAGGACCATTGTCAAATAAATAATAAAATTAGAAAATAAACATATTATGCTAGGAGGCGATCGCAGAGATAAAATGCTAACGAAAGCATTGCGCGTGCACGATAATTCTTGTTCAACGATATGCTATAAATTATAGCGATCTGACTACGCCATGCTTGAAATCAGCTTTGACATTAGCATGGTTCACGTTATTATCGCTGGATAAATGCCTCAGGTATGTATCAACCTTCACTCCATCCGGTTCGAATATTTTTAGACTGTCACAACTTTGACATACATCTCTTTTTATTTTTGCATACGTCATGTGGTTTTTAACTTTGCTGTCTATAAATAGACATATTATTGAAATGAAAAATTTATACTTTTACACTCGATTTATCAAAGCAGAAAATGGAAATTATGATTTTATGACTGTATTAAACAGTCTGTTACGTATCATAAACGAACATAATGTTAAAGAAAAATCGAACTTGTTTGCTTTCTAGATTAATAATAAGAGTTAGGTACTTGTTGCACTCTTAACTGCAATTTTTAATTAAAAATATAAATAATAACCTAAATGTAAAGCATTTGTATTTTTAATATTTCAATATTACAATAGATACATAAATTGTTGAAATTATACGGGTAGAAGAAGAATGTTCATGCTTATTCCAAACGTATCAGTTTCAATACTCACATTAAGGCAAAGCAAAAACATATGTTTTCTGTCATCGAGATCATCATATAACATCATAAAATCACACAGGAAGACAGATACTCGAACGGTTCGAGGTAGGTGAGTGGGAACAGAGAAAGACTAACGAGAAAAGTTACAATGTTAATTGTATTGCCGAACACTCGCGTTATAAGATATGCATTTTTATCACTCGATAAATGCTGATTATCAAGTTGATGTTGATTTATAACGTTGCTCTGTTTTATCAATTTGTACATAATACGAAATTATTATATACAAACATTGTAGAGACAAGCGCATTACATCACGTATCTCGATTTTTGTATAAGATATCGCAAAATGAGAAACTATGTTATACTATGTTTATAAAATTGAAATTACCCACAAATAATTATACGTAATTACGAATTAAATTATGTTGAGTAAATACAGTCGTATGTATATCGAAAATAGATAGTAGTAATGTAATCGATGATAACGAATTTAAAGGTAACTATTTAAAGGTAACCATTTAAGGGATCCATTAGGATAATATTTTATGAACAAAATTTAATTGGTTGTAATTTACATAATTGCACCTAATTATAGATAACGTAAGAAATATTTTTCAGAAAAGAGATGAGATAGTACGATAATTTATAAACGAATTGAATAAGCACTTCTTAATGCTCTCCAAATCCAATCATGTTTCGGCAATTACATAACAATTTTGCATCGAGTATTACATCAAACGAGACGTGGGTAAGAGTTCGCTCTTAAATAACAGTTT
The DNA here is from genome assembly GCA_901521435.1 of Crematogaster levior. NCBI lineage: Eukaryota > Metazoa > Arthropoda > Insecta > Hymenoptera > Formicidae > Crematogaster > Crematogaster levior. The sequence continues at coordinate 298,615 of CABEGB010001369.1, forward strand.
GCTCTTAAATTAATGATACTAACGATGGAAGTTGCAGTTGAAATAAATAAGTGCTTATCGCGGTACAAAATCTTCATGGCAGCTGCTGCTACCCGACATCGTGCTTGCCGAAATTATATTCCCGTTACGCATCCTTTGATCTGCGATCGGCGAATACGAGGAACAAGAGAAATGATTCCCTCTTAGCCCCGTATTATCATTAATCAGGTTACGCCGTAACCTGATTAATGGTAATCAGGTAACGAACGTAATTTAAGAAGGTGGGAGACAAATTATCTGTATTCTCAGTCTGCGTGCGCGCGCGTGCGCGACTCATTCCGACGATGTATCACGTATGATCATGTACGGCCAATGATGCAACCTGAAATGATCGATTGTTCGTAGAAGATCGAGAGCTTGACATTTTGCTTTACGCATCTATCTCAGAGACCACCTGGATAGATACTCGAGGCGTGCACGGCTAATATAATCACCTTCGTGTGTAGCAGGTACATACACCCTCATTCCCTATCTCTCAGGGACGCTCTTCGAGTACGGCAAAGTCGCGTGACGTGTATGTACCGGTGAGTCCCGCATCGATTTCATCTGTGGACACGTAAGGAAGGGAATAATATTAAGCTGAATATTTATTACGGCGCGCACTGAGTCTATCGATCACAGATATTTATCGCTATCGTATTATATATAATCCGCGGGCGATTATGTTTCCGGGTCGTCAGAACGCAAGTTGGCTTGACGCGCAATTTTTACGTACCGAACGGTATAATCGAGCGTGATTCTTGTTCTGGTAAACGAGCTTAACGGGTTCGAAATAAAACTCGTCGTACTCACGTAGGTAAGGGTCGAGCTAAGTTTATTGCCGGGATTATCGAGCCAGCTTGTGACAATAATGTGCCATTTATACGTAACAGTAACTTAGACAAGAGAATCGTGTGTCGCCGAGAAATTGATACGGAAACTTTCGTAATGATTTTGCGATATACGATCCTAAACCAGACGTGATTTATGATATAAAGGAGATAGGAAGAAAAGCATCTTTGCGCTTTTACACCGCGATTGCGGAACGGTGAAACCTGATGCAATATAATAAATGCAAAACCGTAAAAGTAAAGAAGAAAATTGTTTTGTTATTCCATAATGATTGTGGAACGACAAATTTTGTTTGTTGTTTCTTCATTATTTTATTATATTTACAATTTCGAATAACAAAATTTTAAATCAACTTATTTTCGCATATTATTGTTTATGATAATCAGTAATTTGTAATAATCAAATTAATTTTAACTTATCAAAATATTATTTGCGAATAATTGCGAGAAAATATTATCTTATTCAATTAATATTTTTTGTTAAATATTGTATTTGTCGAAAATTTCATAATAGTTGCTTGAATGTATTTTCGAGAAAAAGATTTTAATTCTTTGCTCTTTAAGAGTAGAAAAATAGATTTTTAATTACCGTTGCGTCTAAAGATGTGATTTGCTAATTGAACAAATAATTGAAAAGCATGATGATATCAATATCTGTCACTTAATGACCTATTAATTAGAGAGAGAATCCGCGCACGAAAAAGACGTATAAATTAGTTTTAACCATGTCGTCGAGCGATTTCACGCACTCGCGTGCTTAGATTAAGAGCTAAAATTCGCTGTTTCATTTTCGCCTACACGATTCATCACATGCGTGAAATCAGGGTGCGGCCCATAGGTACTCTCTGTTTTTCTATCAGACTCATATTGTCCTTCTTCCTCGTACACATCGCATGGTCAATTTTGCACTTATTCATTCTACCTCTTTCGACGCTTATCTCTTTTGATCCCCGTCGCATATCGAGTTTGCTTTTTTTGCACTCTTACCCTCTTTTCTATCCATTTGGCAAATTGATTCGACAACACGTGCGTAAGGTAGACAGGGCACTCTAACAAAATGAAATTATGAGAAAAAAGATGGAACTAGAAACAGACATGTTATAATCATTTGTGAAAAATTAAAAAAAAATTCTCTATTATTATAAAAAATTACGATAAAATGTTTTGAGTATGCTAGCAAATGAAGTATAGCGACAATATGTATATAACAGATTGTCATTATTTTATTAAACCAACCTTTTTATCGTTTCCATAAAAGATTGCGCAAACGAATATTATTTTAAAAGATTTTAATAGACGCTCAAATATTTCAATCTATTTCAATTCATTTCTCTTCTACGTCATTATTTTAACGATACTGTTGTTCTTATTGATTTATTATTAAGACATCTCGAGTTTCAATTTCGTACATAGGCGCGATTGAACGCGGTCATGTGATCGAGTTTTGTAACTGCCAATCAGTTTTAATCGCGCGTAGATGTCGCGCTCGTCTTCGCGCGTCTTTTTGCTTGTACCGCATAAATTCCGCATACAAAACAAGTGTAAGCGTTGAATTTAACAACGGACGATCATTTCGGTGTATTAATTGGCTCACATAACCGATCAACACGTCTTTCAGTACTCGTCACTCATAATCAGTATCCGACCCGCCGCGTCAGTTCGGCATTCGTTCGAAGATCGGTTTCTCGACGCGGACCTGTCACGTTGTTTGTTCGCCCAACGAATGTCTCGAATGTCATTCAACGTATTGAGGAACACACACCGAGATGAATCTTGAGCGATCGTCGGGCGATCGGCGAATTTAGTCAAGGTAGGTTATCTTTCTTACCTACAATATTTGCGCACTTGTTGCTATGTTTGCTAAAGCCACTCCCCAAATTTTACTCGCCGGTTGAGAGCGTGTTTTGCAAGTCGGACAAATTTGAGTGATTTTGTTGATACGACGCGATAATTTATGATTAATCGGGTCTTCGACGTTCGTGACCGACAATCATTTCCCGTCGAATTCATTAGACTTGTTCTAAAACAAAGATTTATTAGAAGGGTATAATACAAAGGCAGGCGCATGGGGCACGCGCTACTCCTCCCCCACCTCCTCGAGAATAAAGTTTACATTAGATAAAAATGAGTTGATTAAACATTGGTCAAATAATCTTCATCGAGTAAACGCTCGTAGCTGAATATTTACAAAATAAAATATATGTATAATAAATAAAATATATGCATAAATATATTGTTTTTCTTTGACTTCCTAAAGCTTTATTTAAGGGCATGTCCAACTCTAACCGTAAATTTCATGAGACGGTCTAAATTGAATTGATTTCCTGTTTTGCATCCTTTCCGAAAAAATTTTCTGGTTCCGTCCTTGGTAATATATCGCTGACTTCATTTGGAAACCATACGCGCGCAATAATGATCCTTACTATTCGTTTATTGGTGTGAAGCTGAAACGCGACGTTTAACGTTTCTTTTTGTATTCCAATGAAAAATTGAACTCCGCGAAATTATATCAAATTATGCCGATATCACTGATCTATTAAAATAGAAAAACAGCTATTCTCTGTCTTTTTTATTTAGAATAGCTAAAATTTTTAAAAAATTAGAAAGTTATTAATTTAAATGCGATAGGAAATTTTTACAATTATTTCTAGAAATTACTTGGGCGATAAAAAATCAATTTTTGTTACGAAGTTTCTACAAAAGTTATATAATGAGCAATAACAATGTAACTATAATAGCTGCAGACATATTCTATTTCTTGCAGTCGATTTTACGCATGAATAATTTAAACGGTATCGTAATTAAACGACGAGTAACATATTATCTATGACGATATTTCATGTGCCAGACTTCTTAATTCGATTAAGATACTCGTCTTGTGATTTATACAATTCCGATATCAATTTCCTGACATTGGCAGATTTATCGTGTCCCGGTCACAAATAATTTTAATCCTCTCATATTGGTCACACTAAATGCGTGACGCAACGAATAGTATCCGGATTTCTACCTTCATATCGTACATACTGTACATTCGATCGTACATAAACAGCAGCTGCAATCAGCTACGTAACTAATTGACAAGTTTAATGCTCTGGATAAAACATAGGTTTTGTTAATCGGATATCGGAGTCGAGTAAGCAACCAAAAAATTCAATCGCGTAACGTTATTAATATTTATGCATTTTTACCGTGCATATTACCTTGCTTTCTTTTGTGATTTAAATTTTTTAAGACTTTCTTCTCTTTTAGGATAATTTAATTGCATGCAAAAAAAAATAAAAAATAATTTTTTGATAATGTTTTAATTATGATTTAAATACGAATGTGTGTATACAAAGAAATATAGTATGTACCTTATTTTCATTAGTACAAACAAAATATTAAATAATTAAATAATTAATTAAATTGCGTTATTTTATCGATTATACATATAGTCCTCGTAATGCAGAATACATAATTAGGACTTAAATCTATGAAAAAAATCGATGTAAATAAATAAATAAATCAATAATGAGAGGTCTCTCACAATCAGACGCTTAATTTTTTTCAAACTCTTTTTAAATTGTTTAAGCTCATTATTGTTGCTTTTATTGATTTTGTAAGATATCCAAGAACACAAAAAAAATATTTTATTGGAGTAAATATAAAAAAAACCTGTAATTATTCATGAACAGAGAGAGGCTAGAAGACAAAGCTTCGGAGTCTGAGAAACCTCGCATGTTTTGTTAAGAGTTAATCTAATTATCGATTTTTTGACGACTTAGCGTAGTCTAGGAGTATGACTCGCTTCGTTGATGATAAAAGCATTTTTGTGGCATTACCATAGGAAACCGATTCTAATCATGCTAATCTTCACTACGCATAAAAATCTCCTGGAATAGCTGTCTCGTCGAATGTGCATAATTATTGTGTAAACCATCTAAATGCGTTGAAAATATAGTTTCTTCAGAAGTTTTAGAGACTTCTGTAAACATTTGTACGATTTCTTTTAAGAGACAGAGAATTTATGCCATCATGTCACTAAAAGCGAATTCTTTGTACAGAAATACATGTTATTAGGGAAAAAATGAAATATATATATCTTTTTATTTAATTACATTAAAAGATTTTGTATTCTGCTAAATACTATAATATACTATAATACTATAATATATACATATATGACGACATAAGGAAATAATACAACAACATAATAATACAACATAATAATACAAATCTATTAATTTTTAAGGACTCTTCTTTTTTTTACTTGTAAATGAAGGATAAATATATCCTGTTTACTTGTTTCTATTTACCGTATACTTTATCGTACTTTACTGCTTTTTTCTCTTTTTTATTAGTATGTAGTTATATTAAATGGTTTTTCTGTAGAAGTAGTAAAATAATTTAAGAATATTGTGTAATAATTTGAAAATAGATTAAATTATTTAAAAACAAATTAAAAAATAATTTTTCTTGAAAAATAATTATTATTGTTAAGTTTGTCCCTTGTTTTATTATGTAGTATTTATGATTTGTATTGCAAAATCTCTTTGGTGTACAAACGTTACTTTCGAAATTTGCGAAGCGTACAGGATCCAGGGAAGGCTGTGAAAACAAGGTAGCTTAACGACATAGTAGGTGTTTTGCGATTTTCTACCAGTAAACGGCACTTTAACGACATGGCTCGCGAAAAGCTGATTCGTGGAAAGTATAACATTTAACGACTGTTTCTCAGTATAGCCGTACCAAGTCGGATATACTTTCAATAATCGTCGAGATCAAATCTTGTTTTAGAAAGGCATATCTCAAGCAGTATTGTTAAAAATTGAGTATTAATATCAATTTAAAAAACTGAAAACATTCAGAAAAAAAATTCTTAATGCAAAAATAAGCATAATCTATTCTTTTTAGATTTTATCAAACAGTTAGTAAATACATTACACAAAATTTTTAAATTTTATCTAACTCTTCTCTCTCTCTCTCTCTCTCTCTCTCTCTCTTACATACACATACCTTTTTACGTCAATACAATATGATTCATTAATTATAGGTATTATGTTTATATATTTAAAAATAATTGTTTCAAATCTTAAATTTCTTGCTTTCATATCTCGAAAGCACAAGCTGAAAGAATATTTACATGCATCATTGAACTTATTCGAGCAAACATACATATGTAGGCGATCGATCTATTCGGTGATCGACGGATCTATGGACAGACATGATGTCTATGCCAGCTGCGTAAGCAACCAGTCGCGACCTACCTACTCAAGATAATTATGCAGAACCGAACCATTGATAATACATATAGTTTTTTTGATGCGATACAGGTTTCAGCCTGTAATACATTAATTTCTTCATTTTATTTCTATCGAATTGAATAAATCATATTTGTAACGTTGGTGAATGTTGTCTGGTATGTTAAAGTGAACAAGGGCTAAAATATGTGTCCAAATATTATCAAAATACTGTCTATTATTTTACACAGTATGTGTTTTATCGTAATTCATATATAATAATTCATATATAATATATAAATTATATATTATGCACACACACACACACACACACACACACACACACACACACACATTATTAAATATTACATACAATAAAACAGTGTATGATCGAGTGTGTGATCGAATTAACATTAACATTAACATATGTAAAATAATAAAAATAACATTTTGGTAATATTTGGGCACACATTTTAGCACAATAATACTTGTACACTTTCACTAGATGACCAAATGTGTGTGTATGTGTGTATTTTTAGCTATATATATATATATATATATAAATTATACGTTAAAAATTTTTTAATAATTTATATATATATATATATATATGTGTGTGTATAGATATATAGATATATCTATATCTAGATTCATATATACATATATATATGTATATACCCTGTATATAAAGTTAAAATTATTAAAGAATTTTAACGTATAGAAAGTAACAGAAAAAAAGAAAAAATAAATATCGTAATACTGAAATTAAAAACATAACTTGTTGCTATTTCTTAATAGTTTTTTTCAGTCATTTTCTATCGCATATATAATCATATAATTGGAAATAAAAATGTATCATTAAAATTTTATGTATAATCATAAGAGAGATTAAAAATTTAATCTCTCTTATGATTATTTCAACAGGACCATAAATTTTTACGACTTTTCTTCTTTTTTCTGTAATCATTTCTGTTTTATGGTTTAAGGAGACTTGCTCTTTACTCTTTACTTTAAGCTTGAGCTCTCTAAACGAAATCGCTTTTTCTCTAAAAAGTCTTGTAAAAATCTAAACACACGATAACACTAAAATGGTTATTATAACTGGATGATCATATCATAGCAATCTCCAGAGTCTTTCGATTACCTGCGTCCAGTTATTAATTCGCATAAACTTTATAATAGAAAAAACAAAACGATTCTTTTATGAATGAATGAGAAGCAAGTGTATTAGTTAATTTGTGCGAATCTACGTTTTCCGTATAATATCTAGCGAAGCACTCCGAGGTCGCTTCTTATGACGAGCTTCTTCGCGTAAGGGATCTCCACGATGTTCCTTTTGCCGAGCCTCCGATGGTCTCCGGGTACACGAAGCCATTAATATTATTACCGAGTGAGAGCGTGTGGGTATCATTATCGCGGACGATGGAAAAAACGATGATCGAAAGGGACGCCGAGAAACAAGAAAGCGAGGAAGAAAGGGAGATGGAGGGAAAGACGAGGACAGCCAGAAGGAGGCAGCAGAGGAGGAGGTGGTGGTGGTAGTGGTAGTGGTATCCTCAAGTAAGAGCACCTTTATACACTCGACTTGAGGAGGCTCCTCGATTACGCGGGTATTCGAAATTTTCGGGGCTCTTCCGACACCGTCGGGAATCACCCTCGAAATTGATGTTGCCCGGCCACGCAATCTCAGGCCGTTCAGACTGCTCGATTTTTCTCGCCTATCTCGTACATCCCTCTTTCTTCTCAACCACCTAAAGACAAGGAAGGAACATATTTATTATACTTGCCGTGACCCGGGAGCAGCATGCAGATCCGCGTGTTCGTCGCCGCGAGTACTTGTACATGATGAGAAAAGTGTACCGCGTAAAGATTAATATCTTACAAAAGAGAGAGACGAGAAGAAAAATATTGGCCCACGAGGTTTGATGATTTATTGTAGCCCGTTGAAATGTCCACGGAATAAATTTGCCACTCGTGTAATCGTTGAAAGACAAATAAGCCGCGTCAATTAGAAGATATATCTTTCATACTTTTATACAATATAGTATACGTGTGTGTGTGCATATAATAGTATACGTACTATTTGTGTGAATGCATATAAGTATTAAATAATGTGATCCCATTTTTTAAATTATGAAATAGTATTCCCATTTAAAATAACTATTTTAGAATGTTACAAGTACTATCAACATATTTTATTACATAAGATAGTTTAATATTTTATTACATAAGATTGTTTAATTTTTTTTAATTATCTTAAAGCGATCAAGCTTCTGGTAAATGCCATATGATATTTTTTTTCTTCCTTTCTTCATTACTCTCGCTCGATATTTGTCATCGGGGATTCTCAAGAATTCCTTTATGTACCGCGCAGCAATATAATTAAATCGAGATAATGCGGTTTATGATATACAAAGTACACGGTTACATGTTGCGATTAAATCTAGATATCGGAATAACAGTTACGATAACCGATGTTGACCCAAACATCGGGATCATGGATCTCAATGTTATTTTCTCTTTAAGTATTATTATAAAATATAAAAGTGGAGTATATGGAGAATATGAAAATCATCATTTTCTTATAATATGTATTATAATTTTAACTTTTCCCCTTTTCTGTAAAAATAAATGTTAATAAATATTATTCATATTAATAAGATATTATAGATTATATGTATTTTACACGTTCTTAAAAAAGAAATATGTATATGTTTTACTAGACTGTGATACTAATTATATGAATCCTTTTGTTTAAATTAAATCTATCGAACGGAATAGATTATTATAACGATATTTATTCTTTACAGATTAACTTGCCCTGAACCGTACTTCCTTAGTGATGGTTTATACGCGACCCCAGAAGAACTTGAAAATACTCGCGAGGTCACTCTGCATGTGATAACCATCGGAACTTTTATCGAAGATGCAGCAAAGGTAAGTATCTAAATTAAATAAACATTTGTTTCTCTATTTTATTTATAGTTGTACGGGTCACAAAATGCATTAATCTTTTTTAAGCAATTAATTCTATTTCTAAAAATATGTCAAATACTTTATAAGTTATATGATTATCGAAAATATTTTTTAATTAAATGGGATTTTTATTAAAATTATAATTATTTCTTTAATAGAAAGAATAACGATAACACTTTCAAATATCTAATATTGAAAAGGATAAGGATTGATAATTGAAAAAGAAAGTTAATGTTTTTTTACATCAGTTGAACTTGTTTTTAAGATGTACTTAGGAATATAAAAGATTTCTTCTTATGATATTCGATGGATATTAAAATTATCCTTTAATTGATAGAATTTGTACAATTGTTAGAGTATTACAACTCTAGTCATCTACGTAATGTTCTCCACTTTTTCATTGATTTGCGTAAGATTACAGATTGCTTAGAGAGATCCTAAAAATTTTTGTTCATTTAATTGAACGGCTTCATGCCAACCCTTCTTCATACACAACTCAATAAACGGTAAATAGTTAAGTAAATAAAAATACGACTAATTGCAAAGTGCATGCGGATGCCAGTCCATCCGTCGGCTTTTCTTATCTAACGTGATTGTTGATTAAAATTACGTATAGCTATGCAGGCCCATACCATGTCGGTCTCGCGCAGCGCTAGAGCTATCTTGTGGCTTTCTCTTCGGATCGCTAATTAAATGCAACGGCTAATTAGATAACTGATAAAAGGTTATGGCGAGCGGCACGACGTACTTTTGGTCTCTCTCTGCGCGCGCGTGTTCTCTTTCACCACATCTGCGCACCACGTCCTTTTGCCCTTCTCCTACAATCCGAGTTCGTTCCGTTGAAATCTGAAACAGCTTGAATTCCATGGTCGATGAAGTCCCCATGACCTTGAGACTTTGGAGGTTTCTCTCGGAATATTTTTGTGCAAGAGATGACTACGTGGGCAGCGCGATTGGACTCTCTCCGTTTAAAGTGTGTTTTGCTTAATAGCCAGACGTCTATTTAAACAGGCATCCGATTCTCTATGGATAAACAATGTTATATAAGTGTATTGTAGCGTAACATAAAAATAATATACGCAATCAAAAGAGTATAACAGAAAATGCACACGTTACCTTGTACACAGCCGTTTAGACATGATCGAAAGGAATGATTTATTACGAAGATAAATTTTATTTTGGTTTAGTGGTGCCGTTATTATTGCGGCGTGTGTTAGGGCACCTGAAACACTGATAATCGAAACTTCCTCGAGAAAGTGTTCCCTCGCTGTTTATTCTGTCGCGATAACGAGTCTTGAAACTGGTTCGCATCCAGCTTCGTATGCCTCATTACTTGGCCGAAGGGCTTGGTATTTTATTTACGCGTTTATACTCAGGTACAGTTATTATAATTGCTTGTCGCCCTTGCGTGATTTATGAGGGCTCGGCTAAACACTCGCTCTTGAACGGTTACATCCTGCTCCTAATAGCTACCGTGCCGCCTTACACCGACCATTACGCGACACTCCCAATAAGCGGCGCAAAATCCACGCGTGTGTCTTTTGCTCTTGTAAATTTTGCAATATTATATTCTTAATGGCTAAAGTCGTATCTCGTTATGTAACTTTACAGTACTTAATTTACATAAACCGGATGAATTATCTGAAGATGAAGTTGACACGTGTAACAGTAAATATGCTTGCAAACCGCATCGAAATGTTTAACTTCTTTTTCAACGTTTGCAATTTATATTTCTACGTGAAGTACCTACATTCAGTGTTATTGGCATACCTATTTATGAGGTGTGAGAAGTTATGTCTCTTCTATTCTTTTTGTATCTCTCGGTTTAAACGCAATTAGCGCATTTCTGTGAGCCTTACCAAGAAGTATGTAAGAAGCATACAGAAGCGGATAAAGAAAATACAAGTTATATAGTGGAGGAGAGACTTCAACTTCGGCGGACCCGCAGTGGCCTTCCGGGTACATTGAATAATGCATACCGCATCTGGGAGTAACATTGTTGTGCGGCTATTGGGGATACAACACGGAAGAAACTGCCAATTGACATGTCGACAGTTTTACGGGCCAGCAACTTTCATGCATCATATATTTCGAAATTTAAGAAAGTTACATGCGGGACGCAACTCGTGATACACCATTGCAATGTGCAGCATTTTAATTAAATCGGTCATTTTTTATTCAAAACAATGCAAATTCAAAAATTAAAGTTGTTGTATTAGATTTAAAAATGTATACAAAAAATCTTTTTTACTAATATAATATTGAAAAAAACGTTAGATTTAATATAACACATTTCTATGAAATATTTCTTTAATTTAAAAACTTTGCTTTAAAATATTAATATGCTTTAAAAATAATGAAACTTCTTACTTACATGTGTATTTTTATAAACCATATAAGAGAAGATGAAAGAGTGTTGTAGCTGGTGTCATACTACAGTAAGATACACATCCGTGATGTTCTTACAGCCAATTTAAAAGATATTTTTCCAAGAAAATGTTACTAAAGCCACATTCTATTGCGTTCGAGTGCAAGTAAATGTCCATTTTTTTAAACGATTGGTTCCAACTGTGCTATACACTCACACTTCTCGGTCGCGAAAGATGGTCGGTCAATTCCTAAGCACAGCAGCGAGCATAAATTATTCAGGCGATGTAGCAAAAGCGATTAATTTTATTGGTCGACGTCCCGGATACGGCTCGTCTGTACCCGTCACCGTTGCTTTGTTGCAACGTCCTATCCTATGCCCCGTGTTTCTCGATCATGTGCCAGCCAGACTAACACCTTATTAACGGCGGTGGTTGCGCGAATGCCGGCCGCAGGATAGTTGCGCAAAGTTATTCGCGCGCAACTTTCAGTGCCGATCAGCTAATATTATCTTACATGTTGAAAATTAATCCACCAGGTCTATGCGACGTGAAATTTATCATGAACTAACTCAGAACAAGTGACAATTTAAGTATTCTCTTTGTGAACGATACCAAAATTAACATTTCGTTATGGTTCGATCATGATTGCAACGACATGATTTGGCTGATTTCGAAAGAATGAGTAAAAGGGACGTTATTTATATAACGGTACTACGTTGAAAACATTATTACTGTTATTATTGTAATCTTATAATATTAAATTTCTCTTAGCCTGGTTTAATTTACATTTCGTATCTTTTAATTGACGTCTTACGCCACAAAATTGATTCATAATATTAACATGAACATTTTACGTGATAATTTACAAGTCAAAACAGTTGTGCTAGTAGTTTTAGAAATTTGCTTCGTAAACCTATAGTTTTTTACGTCGAATTTATAGAACTCAAGTAGACGGATATTCGACAGACTTCTCTTTCAAATTCGAACGGCCCACGTAGCAACTTGCTTCAAGAGTGAAACACTTACGGAATATCTTTTTGGAATATCTTATATTACAAGGAGAAATTGACGCTAGAAAATACACCGACTTGTGGTCCTTATGTTTTTATTCTGAAGACGCGGATGACAGCGACTCAACTTTCCCAATCCGGGTTTGCCGTCAATTCTTTTCATTCCTAAAAGAAACGCTCGATCAGCCACACCATAGATAGCTCTAGCAACGTCCACGGTATCTCGATGATTTCCCGGTAACCGCGAGGTCAACACTTATATCAGGACATGTTTAGACGATGAGGAAACCATGAACACACACACACACACACACACACGCATACAAAGAAAAGGAACTTCATGGCAAAAGACCTTGAACATTTAAGTTTATGCGTACACCTGCATGAGTGTGCCTTGATTCTTTCATAGATCGCATTATTTATACTTAAATTTAGCTGGGATAAATGTGCTTCCTGCATTTTTCTTTTTGTTAAGTAAATGTTTGAAAGATTTGCATTATATGCTTATAATAGCCTATGATATCTTTAAAAGCTCAAAATTAAAAAATCCTTTATTTTCTCTTTATAATACATTTCTACATAATATTACTATTTACAAATAAAATTTAGAATTTTAATATAAAGTTTTTAGATACTGGACAATTTATATATGTTAATATTATATGTTATATATGTTAATAAATCTGTATTAAATATTACAATATGTTCATATGATTCTATCAAAATTCTATCAAAAATATTTCAAAATTTTTTAAGGTCTACAAAATTTTATCAAAAATATTTTACCTTATACATGCGTTAAGAGTTTTAAATTTAAAACAATCACGGAACATAAAATAAACATAAAATAAAATTATTAGTAATTCATAATCTGCGTTACTTGGTTTTGATAGTCATAATCATAATAATATTTAAAAAATACGATTCTGCGGAAGTATCTTAAAATGAATAATCTCTGATAAATATACGTGTTTATATGTTTATTATATTTTCTTTATTTTTTCATGTAATATCAATTTTTCCATTATGGTTCAAGATGCAGATATATGATGAATATTAACATTTTTAATATAATAATCAAAAGTTACTACATCTTTACCTGACATTTCCGTGATAAATTTGAATGACATTTTTATGATAAGATCGAATGAATCATGTTGCATGATAAACAATTTGGTTACTATTATGTATTGTAAAATCATCGTAACTATTGTATTTATAGATATTTGATATTTACAGATATAATAATAAAAAAAATCATCTATTATTTAACCGTTGTTTTTTTGTTCTTTCTTGTATTGTGTAAACAGTGTCTGCTGTGGATATTAGCATCTCTACTCTTGAATTAAGTCAGAATAATGAGCATGAATGAGCCGATATTATACAGGTATTCGGTTACTACGGTCTCGAAGAACCATAGGTCAGCACCACTGTCAGCGATTTTAGTTACCAAATGGACAGATACTGTTGCTGGATCATGTCGAACATAGTTCCGTTGAATAGTCACTGGTCATTATTCATAAATCATTTAGATCTTGTGTTTTCGTCCCGTAATATATGTTCGGTAACTAAGTGTTTTTTCAACGAGTAGAAACAAATTTCTCTGCTTAATATGCGCCATTTCTTGAGAACCGGTTGAAACTTTCTACCGAATCATCCGTTACTATCTATAAACGACAGCATATGATATGTCTTTGTAATTAAATAAATAAATAAATAAGTAAATATATATACAATATTTTGTATATTTTTAATGCACAAAAATTTTTCATTGAAATTTGTTGTTTATAACTTATTATTCAATGTAGAGCTTCATATGAATCGATTTTGTAGAAAATATTCACGCTTTGTGTGTGCTTACAAAAATATATCAAAAATAAATTTTTAATAAAATATCGTATATGCAGCATAAAGAGAATAAAATAAATGATATTTTATAGATTCGCAATATCATGTTTCATGACGAATAATAATTATTTTCTGATTATTTAAACATCATAATATTTCTTGATGTAGATATCACCTTAAAAAGAGGATGAAAAACAAACATAATTATTACACATATATATGCATATATTAGGTAATATATTGTACATATATTAGAATAGAGAGACTATCGTAAAGATATACAAATATACGTTACTTACTCATTGACAAATTGTCGCCTATTTGATAAAAACTCGCGATATATATTTTCATTTTGTTATAATGTTCTATTTGCATGATAACCATTACAGATAAACATTACATGTAAATTATACTGAGATACTTGGCGATTTACATGTCGATGTTGTTCTTGTTCTCGATTCCTCGAGCTCACTGACATAACATTTAATTACTTAACGTCAGTACTAATCTATATGTTGCTCGATAGTAAGCGACATTATAATTTATTGTTTTAATCGAGAATACTGTCGTATTTTTAATATTTTACGACAGCTGGCCTACTACGAATCATGATGCAATGCGCATGTAGCGCGTGCAATACTTCCAGAGATACACAAATGAATGTGTCCGTAAATGAACATTTTAATGTAATGATAGGATACATTATAATGATAGGACAATCTTATTCTCTTTGCATTAGCTTACTCGATAAGAGCTTATAAAAGTGTCTCAATTTTTTCTACGTATGTTTACATGATAGAATGACAAGCATTCCAATCATTAATAATTAATGAAACTACATTACTTAATGAAAATTACAACGAATTCATTAAAAATTTTAGCAGTAGACGCAGTTTGTTCTCTCGTACCTACTTCGTTGATAATACTTTCGATAATTAATATTAATTATTCTCGTTTACTTATTTGAAACGGCGTCTATTAAAAAGGATTGTACAAAGCCATAATGCATAACTCTTAACTAGCTTTAAATATTAGAGCTTATCAAATATATATATATTTCCATCAATGAGAATAAAGATTCGTACTCATTATACCATAATTACAAGAGGACTACATCGCGCATCCTTGTGACATTCGCGATCAATCCCTTCTGATGGGAGCTGAATAGCTCTCGTTGGAATTTATTCACGACTTAGCTAAGCAATCTGCGACAATAGACGTGACAACGATGCGAATTGCGTTCCTGCGCTGTAAGTATATTTGTCAGTGACATTTCGAACGATTCATCACGACTGCCAATTCGATTACAGCAACATGTAACTGCTGTCGACGCAGAAGACCTAATAAATGACAAGATGTAGGCGTGTTTTCGACACTGATGATGATAATCTCGAGGGTATGGTGAAAGATCGTAGTTGGTTACGCGGCCGTTACCCAAGATCGATCAAGGATCAATTTAACGTTTGCCTCACGCAATAATTTCATGCTTTATATATATAATTTCATGGATCTTTTCATATTTATCCTTGCGGAAACGCAGTGTCGTAATCTATTTATTTATGACCATAACTTTGCCATTAATGTCACTGTAACAAGACTGGATTGCTGCTTAATCAATGACATGTTTTAAACAATTAGAGTTGTAAATATTATTTAATATATCTCTGACCTGAAGATAACTTTTTAAAGATTCAGAATTAAAAAAATTGATTTTATGAAGAGGATTTTTGAATTCTATGATTTTCTCTCTCTCTCTCTCTCTCTCTGTCTGTCTTTCTCTCTCATAGTAAGAAATATACATAAATATTGCATAGTTTTGATTCTTTTTAGATTTAAGTTCGCTAACTGGATAAAAATTTTTCGGTTATATATGCAAAAAGATAAGAAGCCCGTCAATTAGGACTCAGGGCTTATTCGCGGCGAAATATTTCTCCCGCGGTTTATCGCGCGAGGAATACTCTCCAATTACGATATCTCCTTTTCACGTACACCTGCGGACTCACGGATAGCCCGTGCGAGTCGTAAGCTACATATATGTACGCATATGCATGCAGCGTGGCGGCGACATGAGGGAGCCATTACCAGAGCGTATGTCCGGCTTAATTGTACGGCAGGAATGCAGCCGCGCGGTCACACAATGGGCTGCTCTTCGATATTTATAAGGGGTCAGTCTGTGATATACGCCACGTCGTGATAAGTATGAACGGTCCGCCAGACGTGTCGTGATAGAGCATACTTAAAGCCAAGCGACGTTGAAAACCGATGAAACCGATGCTCTGCCGTAAGTACAAGAATGTAGCACTGCAGAAGATGATCCTTACGATGGTGACGTATCCTCATTATTTTCTTAATTTTGAAAATTGTGTTATTCCTTGTATTATATTATTCGTACCGGATAACAATATATTTGTAATTTTTTTGTCATTTTATCTTGATGTAACACAAACCAATATAGTACTTTTAATATTATTGAATTGCTATTGTTTAGAAGAAAATTTATTATTTTATATTTATGAATACATTATTCTTATAATTTTTAAGAATTGCAAAAGAGTGCGTAGATGCAATGTTACGCTTTTTTGTGAATTAACGAATAGAAGAACTAAAAAAAAGATAACATGATTACATTTATCATTTTAGTTTACATTTTATACTGGGGAAAAAAGTTGTTGATATGACGTTTAGTTGGGTATATTTCCTTCGTGCAAATATGTATATTTTTAAGCTAAATATACGTTATTTGTTGAAATATATATTTTTTGAATTAACAAATATTTTTGCGAATTAATAAATATTTGCTTGACAGCCCGTGACCGCCGTATATAATTGTATTAACAAATATTTTTTTATTTCCCGTTTTTTCTCAGTATAGTATTTCTTGACGAGCTGGAATTCAAAACTTATATTGTTTCTATGAAACTAGGGATTATCATGGTTGAAACTAAAGGCGAACAAGTTACGTCCCCACGAATTATGCTCGCTCTCGCTTGTCGATAAAACTTGTTCGTGTTTCTTACGATAATTTCTCTCTTTCAGCTTAATTCACATTATTAACGAAGACATATCGATATAGATTATTACATTAAATGTAACCATTCCATTCGAGTAAATTCCTTATCTATGTGACTACACAGCGTGCGTCGTCATCATCACCATCATCATCATCATCATCATTATCTTCGTCGTCGTCGTTGTCACTGTCGTCGTCGTCATCGTCGTCGACGTCGTCGTCGACGTCGTCATCTCGTAGAAGGCGTTTCACGATTTCGTGTTCGCCGTTCAGCTCGGGTCAAAGTTCAAATCGGCGGACGAGATAGCAACGGCGACGTCGATAAATCGCCGCGGTGAACCGCGATAAACGTTCGTGGCTCCCTCCTCGGTTTTCTCCGTGTTTCTCTTCTTTTTCCTCGATATCGCGCACGTACAGACCACAGATTTGGTAAACAAATTATTCTCGATGCAAAAGTCCTTTCAAAGTTTCCATGGGAAACGGACGATTATGCTCTAGTAGACGCTCGTTTAAACTGCGGTCTGCGAGATAATGATTTCGCGAGATAATGCAAGCCGACGAGAAATAAGACTCGTAATTTAGACGATTGCGGTGAGCGATTTGTATGAAACACATTGTATGTAAAATGATGTTGATGTCGTCCGAAGAGTTACGTATGAAATATTGTTGCATGTTTGAAAGGATTATTATCTTTTTTTCAACATTAATAATATGAATTACATAAAATCACACAAAATCTTTCAATTTAAATTTTAAAAGATTATTCGCGAAGACCAGAACATATATATATATAGGGAGAGAGAGAGAGTTTATTTTTTAATTACTGTTTTTATTTTTATCAAATAATTAATTAAATTAATTAATTGGTAATAATGAAGATAGCAGACTGTGTGTGTGTGCGCGCGCTCGTGTGTGTGTGTGTGTACATTCGCTAAATTCTGTCATTTTCATTCCGATGCATTTCGTTATTGTACTGAAGAATAAAACTAAAAATATAAAAGAAAACAGCATAGAAAAACCAATATTTTATCATTATTACTCTTTACTGAGCTTAAAGAGTTATAAACGACATGTGACGCTCACATGAATAAAAGTATAAGGTATAACAAAAACTTGCAGTATATTGTTACACAGAGAGATTTCGTTTTTATTCTTGTTTTATCGTTTCTTTATGGTATCATATCTTGTTTCTTCTTTTTTTAGTGCAAACATAGCTTCTTAATTGTTCTAGGAATATATACAATATTATACAGTTTCTTTTGTTAAAAATAGTTTAAAGTGATTATTAAAAATAATTATTTTAAACTATTTTTTATAATAATTATATAAAATAATTATTAAAAATAGTTTAAAATAATAAAAAAGAAAGAAAAACAAAAATATATTACTAATTATTTAAGAAATAATAGTAAATCTGAAGTGTCTCTTCAATAATCGCACGTATATAAAAAAAAAATAAATCCTTGATAAATTAAAATTAGTATTCATTGTGAATTATAATCTTATTTGTTAAATTTAAAAAAGATGAATTACTTATTGCTGCAATTTTATTAACCATTCTATTATTCATAATATGACTTCTTGATAATTGCTTGATAAAGGTTTTATCCCACAGCTATGCGCAGAGTGCAAGAGAAAGGCCGACATTTAAGAAAGGGAACTCGACAAAAGTGGTACGCTTGTGGATTACGAGGGCGAATGCAAATGGATTAATATATCACGCGGGGCAGTTATGCTGGGTGTACCAGTAATTCACGCGGAAAGCCTATGAAAGATCGGTTCCTTTCGGTGCTCTCTAATGAGCGGAAATTTCCCGAAGTGGGTGCTAACAGTATTGTTTCTTCCGTGACGTGCGGCTTTCACGTGAATGTGAAAACGAGCGTGCGGACTCGCATACGCGACTCGCATGCACTCACGCACACTAGCATGCGAATCGTGAAACGCGGATGTGCGGCGTGACATATTTTCCACTCTTTCGCCTCCATGAATTTAACGCGCTCTCGGCTCCCCGGCTCGCTGCCGACCCGCGCGAAAATGACTTTATCATTCATGAGATGCAAAATGCGTTAGGAAGTCTGGAAAAATACCGAGCAATTAGCCGTAAATCAAAATCGCGCCACCGAGTACTTGTACTTAATGCCACCTGTCTGCGATTTACACACGGTTTGTAGCGCCGGCGTTTCGGTGGAATTTATACGGTGTCCGAAGTTTGCGCACGAAGAAACGTTCGACACTTGCTTTTTGCAGACCCGCGCGCTTGCTGAAATTAATCGATGTGAATATCGGTACGACTAAGCAGCCGAGAAAAGAGTTGAGTAATTTAGCACCCGCTGGGTATATGTTCCACTCATATATAAATAAATTGATTTTAAACTATGCTATGAAGTGACAGTAAAAACAAACAAACCGACGTCTAACATGTTAAGTTAGACGACTTCTAAAAGGATTTTAGTTTTTTTTTTTCGTGATAGAGATATGAGCACGAGATTAAAGTTTAAATGATAATAACGGAAATAACGGTAATAACGGAAAGGATTTTAAAAAATTTTAGCAGTTATTTTAAAGATTAGGATGGTGTTGGACTACGAGAGTCTGCTTTCTGTTATTCATAAAATTAGAGTTAAATTTATTCACTGCTACAAAACAAAGTTATCATATTAATGCCATTTAATAAACTAATCCGAGAATTTATGCGCAAAATAGTGTTCTATGAATTATTTATAATAGATGCTCGTGAGTGCGCAAGTAATACGTCGTCAATAACTATAAATATTATCCTTAGCAGGCAGGTGATAAGCTGAAATTTTGCATTCAAGCAAGCAAGCATCAGCAAGCGCATCTATTTAAAGACTACTTCAAATTTAAGATAGACAGATAGTGTGAATATTATCTTACGTGACATATGTGTGTGTGTGTGTGAAAATAGTCGGCATCGCGATATGATGCGACACGACTCGATGCGATGCAAGCAAAAAAATGCAACTTTGTTGCTACGATAAGATCAGCTTTCCGTGACCAAATCCAACTGGACATATCAGAGTAAACAGGAAACATTCGACTACCCATAAATGCTTATCGATGCACTGAAAATATTTCTGTGCGGCGTTCAATTTTCCGCTACAACACTTCGTTATGTGGTTCTCTATCGCATGAAGATACCTGTTGTAACTAATCCAAAGTGTAAATAATTAGTGTAAACTGCTACCCTCATTTGCGTTAAATATTCTAATAAAATCATTTGTATGATATAACGTGTCTTAAGAATGTAATATAGGTATCCTTAATTATTGGATTAAATCGGGCAACAAATCTTCATATTCTTATTTATAAATTTAAAAATATAAAACACAAAATTCTTAGGCTTGCAAATAAATTTAATATACATACGCAGCGTATATATTTATAAATTTTTTAACTAATATTTTTTAAAAGTATTATGGTACATGTAATTGTTTGACTGTACACCTCAAATTATTTATATTTAAAATTATTTATAATATATTTAAAATAAAAAATAATTTTAGAGATTTAAATATGTTAAGGCAAAATTGAAATGTCTGTTATTAATCAATAATAATAATTTAATAATAATTTATATAATTGAATTGACTCATATAAGTATTACAAATATTTTTAATTTGCATAATAATAATTAAACAACATTTTATAAATTTTTTATTTGTCAGACTAGGAAAAGCTTCTTAAAAATCAAGTCATTCTTAAATATGTTTTAATGATCAAGTGAGATATTGAGTTAATGAAATAAAAAAATCCGGTATGAGTATTTATATCTAATTATTTAAGTTTATGTGTTAATTAAAATCAAAGTATCTTACAAAAATATTTTGCAAGATGCATTCTGCAATATTTGCAAATTAATGTGTAGCATGATAATGTAAAACATGCTTGGTGTTGCCATATATGCATATTTATATGTATATTTATATGCACTGTTTTCTTCGAAATATATGACTGTCATTGGCGTCTTGATTACAAAATTATGTTAATGCTATCGGCTATTGCTTCGAATTCGATAGCGCAACCTTTGCGCGATTCAACGCCGATGAATCTCTTTCTGGATATATGTACATATAGATTATTAATAAGTTATTAAGCATCACATTTTGAAAAAAATATACATACGATCAAATATACAGTTATATCCAATAAATTTACAGAAGATTGAATTTTTATCTGATGATTATTAATGAGCTTTTACACATGTTTACAATGTTTTATAATTGTTTTATCATATTGAGATTAAAAACTACTTTAGAAAACAAATTCTTATTGATCAAAACCTAAATACTTATCCAAAGTTTAGATCTAATTTTTTTAAATTAACGTAAAAATTCGTTATTTGCTCTCATCTTTCTTGATTTATGAAATGATTAATTCAATGTAGAGTATCTATCTAATTTACGAAACTCAATTCTTATAAAATGATGATGGCACTTGGATGGTGTCTGAACTTGTATTTAAGCATTAAATCTTACGTAATCGTTATTTTGAGAGTTATCTTGAGTAATAGTTATGTTTATAGTCGGGGCCAAGATTCGAAAATGATATTTTTGGATATAAATGTTCAATTTACTTATGGCAAAATATTCAATATAAAATCATAATTTTATATTTATCAGTGTGTACTGTTCCATGTGTATATCGAAATTTGCGATTTATTTATTATAACGTGAAGATATAAGACTACTGGTCCTCGTAAATAAAGACTCGCTAGGGTAACGTCTGGTCACTGCGACTACTCTTTGTTAATGTCAAACAGCCTTGCTGTTCGACGCAAACGTGACGAATTTAATGACATTTCGTGGCTAACGAGATTTGCACATAATTCCGCCGGCGGTGCATATGACGGTCTTAATAACGGTACAGACTGCCGCAATCGTACCAGCAGTTAGATTTAAACTCTCATACGAGAGTTTATTCTTTATGCCTTAATCTGTATCTGTATTTTATATCTTGCTCGATAATTCAATTAAGCGATACGAGGTAAACTTCCAATGGAAATGTCTAGGCAACATTTTTTAGCAACGCGAATATGAATTTTACATGCGATTTTATTTTTTTACGAAGCGTATTGCTGTCGCTAGCATTTGAAAAAATCATTTTCAATAAACAACTATCCGTATTATTCAATACGAGAACTATTCACACGAATAACGATTCTGAAAATACACTGCATTTTTTGTACAGACCAATTTATCGAGAATTTAAAACTGATACAATTTTTAATATTTACGGGCTATGACGAACTCGAGTAGCTAATTGCAATACATGTATTATGAACATTAAATTAAAGTATAATAATCGTAATAAAATGTATAATTTTTTAATGTATTTTGTATATCTTTTGTAGCAATTTTTAAATATATCTTTTTTATTAGTAAGGGGGAGAGGGCGGGCAAAATTTAGTATTATTTAATTGATTTTAAATTTCTTGACATATTTCTTAAAATTATATTTACAAAATTTATTTAATTCTAAAAATAGAGGAAGATACAATATTTTTATATTTTTTTCTAATATTCTTAAATATTCCTAAATTTGTTAATAACAGAATACTTAGTCTCCTAAAGAAATATGCAGTGTTTCTATAATATTCTATAATACATACAAATATATATTTAGTTTTAATGTGATATATGCAGCTACACACACACAGAGTTTCATGTGGGTTTTTAAATTTAAATTTTAAATCGAGATTGTTGCATCCGACTCTGCTACGTAGTAATGCTTCTAGTAAATAACCGTCCCCATAATGTTGTTACACGAGGCATCGTTTGACAGCATCAAAGAAAATGCAAGAGAATCGAGAGAAGAATTATTACTCACGTACTACGAGAATCGTTTCATTATCAACTCGTAAAGAGGCAAACGTGCATTGTGTGCTAAACACCGGTAACGTGACCGAACCCCCCGGAGAGTGGCACCGCGGTGAACCTCACCTTCAAGTCGATCCATGGTTTATACTGTTATCCAGTATATTGCCAAGCGGCGCCAGCTAAGCACAGCAGCTGGTTTCTTTACCTCCATTTAAATAATAATCTTGCCATTATACTCGAGTGTGGTCGATCAAACAAATTTTAATTTATTTAATATATTTTACGGAAAAAATTAAAATTCGTATACATATGTAGAAAAAAATAATTTTCTTTTGTGCAAATCATAATCCTTTATTCTGAATTTGACTATTGAAGATTATAAAAAAATTTAATTTAAATTTTGAAATTTAAAGAGATTCAAAAAATATGAAGATATGAACTGTATGTGGAATTCTATTTATAAAATAATTAATTTAGAGAGCACTTTATATCCCTTATGGAATCTTTTGATATATATTCTCAAAATTTATTCTCTCTCAAAAAATGAAGGTTTTTCATAACAATTTAATTTTGTTTTTAATATAGTCTGTAATGTAATTAGTTATTTTTTTATATTGTACACATGTACATTTATTCTTTATATAATGTACTTTGTACAATGTACTACTAGTATATTATTTTATTTTCATTGAGATATCAAACGATCGAAAATTCTTGATATTGGAATATTTCTATTTTCCATGCAACACCATGCGGATAATTAGTAAGCGGTTTATTGTTTGTCTGTCGGCGTACGCATAAAATCTCTTTTTCCACCGTTCGTACACGATAAAATCTTTATTCCTCATGAGCAGAAGAAGCAGAAAATGGCTGGCACCGTCATGTTTCATCTTTGGATCGCTTCACGCTCGATGAACACCATCAAGAGGCTCACTCGAATCATCCCCATCCACAATCATCCAATAACATGTACACGTACATACATTCGCATGCATAAAATGAGTTATTAATTATAATCGCATCTAAAGGCTAGCATTTATCTCTCAATTTGACGCACCGATAACTGATATCAAGGAAGATTCCGCCTAAGAACCGAAAAGAAGGAAGTATATGCGATATAACCTTGTCTTATCCCTTCCTATTATCTTCACTACTAATTAAAGAATGAAATTGATCATCAATAACATAATCGAGTAAAATAAAAAAAACTACTTATTAGAATTACTTTTAGAAAGAAAAATCTTTAACAAAATAGCACAAAATTTACCTAAATCAAAATCAAAAAGTAAAATAAAAAAACAGACGACGAACGTTTATTTTACTGAATTTGTTTACATTTTATTTTATTTGTATTAACGTATTTGTTTGGTTTTTTATTCATATATTTTAAATGTTTAACGATTTTTACACTTTGTTTTTGAAAGAAAACACAATTTGCTGACTGTTAATAATTTGAAAATAGTATTTAAATTTTGTCAGATAAAAAAGTAACTACTTTTCATGAAAATAACAAATTTTTATAACTATTTTCTGTTTTAACAGTCTCCTCAAGTAGAGCAAAAAGATTTTTAAATTAAAATTTGCAAATAATACATTTTTACATGAACGAGTACAATATGAACTTTTTTATATTAGATAGAAGTGTTTTTCTTATTTCCAAGACATAAGTTACATTTAAATAGCTTGAACAAATTGCTCGGACATACGCGCACTTTTTTATATAAATTTATTCATTATATCACGTGTCTCTCGAGCTATCCAAAATCATAAAAGACAGCATATCATCGTGACCTTTATGTTATTATGAAAGAGAGGAGCCTAATGGAAATCCGTTAATGGAGGACCGGGCGGCGACCTTTCGAAAACAATCGCCATAGCGGTCCCGGTTGTGTCTCAGGAACGAGCCTTCCGAGTGAAAGTCCTGTAGCATTGGTAGCATTCTGTCATTTCTTCACCGATATGTACTGCACAGCGTGCTACGGGCGAAGTAGGTCAGCTGCAGACATTGCACCACCTTCCTTCCACTATATCAGACTCCGTTTCGTATCTCGGGATCCTAGCAACACGAGGTGCACGCCGACTTTGTTGATTAATCGAACTTCCTGTCTCCTGCCAAGGAAGCTCTTTTTTTTTATCTCCCCGCTCAACGGTATCTACATCTGACGATTACGCGTTTCTGCGAGAATTTACGGTGCTTCCAATTTGATTGTGTAACACGCAATTAGTAGCTTTGGAACGCTTTCTATTTCTAACACTGAAAGAGTGCTCGTTAGTTATTCTCAGCGATCAAGCGCCACGCAAAGTTATTTCATTGCAAATTAATGACCATGTAGCGATATTGCAACATCTGTGCCGAGTTGGTTGATCGCCATCCAGCCTTGCAAATCACATGCGCGGACGCGTCTTATCTCTCCCTCGTTCATTCTGGTACGACGCGTCGAAAACCGTTTAGAAGAGCATCGTGCGTGTCGCTTCAAAAAAAATCCGCTTCGCTTTAGAAGGCAAGAGAAGAGTCGGTTCTTATCCGATCTGAGGCAGTTGGCGTGTCGTAGCGCGGTTAGTTAAACTTAACCAACAACTCCATTAAAGCATCCGCATCTAGTCTAAACTCACATTAGGTTCTCTTCGGCTCGATGTTTCGCAATGAAGGCGTTCGCCGATCGGAGATCCGTTCACCATTGGTACCGGAAGTGAATGCACAAATCTCCGATGGCAACCAGGACGCGAGGTCATGGGTGATCGATGGCTCGGTCGATTGATATTACGTTGATTGATCATCTGACTCAGGAAGTTTGTTTTTCTCCTGTCGCCTTCCGATGTCGTTTGACCGGTATTCGGTGGCAGGTACGTACGGGTACCGGACGTATCTGAAACAATATCTTCTTCCAGCATTATACCTCGCGATCATCGATAATTTTCTGTATTCAAGGAGTGAAGCAACAACAGGAGTTATTTTTAAATGTATTTTTTAATACTTTCTTATTATATTCATGGATCTGTCATCGAATTGCTAATGCAATATCTCAATATTTATTAATATTTATTAAGGAAACGCACAGTTATGTTTTTATATCTACAATTTCACGTACATTAAAACCACATGGATACAATGAAAGCACTAGAATAAATCTACTGCGACACACACACACACACACACACACACAAAACATCACTATCTTATTATAAAGAAAACATTAACAAGAAATAAGTAAGACAGCATCGACAGCAAACCTCGACTTCGATCATCCGAAATCTCTCCACCGAGATCTCGCCATCGTTGTTTTTCTTGAGTGAAGAGATTCAAGGTGTTTGTACTATGGATCAGTCATGGACACGAGACTCACAGCAATAAAGCTTCCTCCTAAATAACATCACAGCCCATCTCCACTACTATATTACACGAGAAACCGTGAGTATTCCGCTTTGGAAGTGCACGGCGAGGTCTTCCTGGACCGAAGGTGGCAGGTCATCGTATTATACGAGAAAGACTTTCTACTTCTGTACTACACCGACTCAGTCCACGTGCGATCTCTTCCTGCACGATATAGACTACCCGGATAGATTACCTGGTGAGCATCTCTCCTTACAACGAGATACTAGCCAAACGATAAGCTACCGTGCAACTTTCTTGGTGCTTTACCACTCTCCGCGGTATCGCGCGCTCTTTCGGCATGATTTCACCTTGATTCTCTTCAGATGCCTTTATGCAAATGCACGCGTACAAGGAAATTCTGTTAACAAAGCCTGCCACTATCGCGCCAGCAGTTTTCTGCATTCTTACAGAGTGCAAAACTTATCCTCGTGTAATTTCTTCACGATTTGAGAAAATCGTGTTACTGAAGAAGCAAACATAAAAATAATACTTTAGGATTTTTGCTTTTATAAAAAGGAATGTTAAAGGTTTACTTTTTACTGAATTATACCGAAGATAGTGTTATTCAAGATTTCACACACAACAAAATAATTCATATTTTAAATTTTTTTGTGTGAGAGTTTTTTATACACAGATCTTTAATATCTTTTATTAGTATCGTAATAAATAAAAAATTACATAGTAGGATTTTTAAAAATTTCCATAAAAATTATAATGATTGAAAATATCTATACATAAAACATTTACTTTATAGTAACCGGAAGAGCTTTTAACGAAATTAAAAAGAAGAATTAAAAAGTGAACGTGAATTAGTAAAAAAACTTTTAATTTTAACTCCATTTAGAATTAATTATATACACCTTTCAAACTTCACTTTATAGGAATATTAATAGATATCTATAATTTATAAGTAATATGATTTATAATATAATTTATGTAATTTTTATATACAGATATTTCTTAATAAAAATATGCTTAAGTATATTAACTATAACATGAAGCAATACTTCTTTCATATATTTGTTAATTCTAATACTTCGGTATCACGCCATCATTTGTCTCAGTTTGTGCTTTGATTGTTATGTCGCAAGCTTAAGTTATCAACTATTCCTCGATCTCCTTTCATCAATGGTTACTTTGCGTGCCTTTTGCACGCATACGCCAACGCACATTCAATTCTGCTTGCAGTGAGCGAGTTACACTATATAAAGTCGATTATATCACGCCAATCAAACCCTCATCCCCGGATCCGAAGTTGTATACGCTTTACACGTTCGATCGATCGGTCGGACTTACCCTATGATACATATCGTTTATTATTATTCCTCGAAGCTGTCCAATTACCTTAGCCAGTGCCGCAATTCGTGCTAATGGATCGAGGAGCACGGCACGTCGTGGCGAGCCGCGGGGAAAATCGCCACGGCGTGGCGGCACACGGCGTTCCTGGATTTCTTTGGCGGATTTCCAAACGCGCCGAACGGCCTGAACTCGCCCTGGAGGAAAAGTTACGTTTACCTAAGGTTTCGATCCTATTTCCGTACGGGTCGGTGACCCGATCTTTTTCCCTCTATCTCACTCCCTTTCTCTCCCTCCTTCTCTCTCTTATTCCTCCGATCACTCTCGCGACTTGATCTCTATCTCGCTCGCTCACATCGCCCTTCATCACTCTTTGTCTCCTACTCTATGTTCCACCTTCTTCCGCGCGCGCCATGTCTTCCTTGCGCCTGTTTTCTTGCTCTCCTCTCTGTCTCTAAGTTATTCCACGCCTTGCCCTTCATCCTTCTCTCTTTCCCTTTCTCTCTTAAGATTGTCCATCTTCATCTTCTTATCTACGCGCTCGTATATTCGCGCTTGCTTCCTTCGCACTCGCCGTCCCTCATTTATCCATTCAACCTCTCCGTCTCTCTTCGGCTCACGATCGTGCATCCACTCGCTGTCTTTCTCTCTTTTTCCGCTTCTCTCCGCAACCGCTTCTTGCTTCGCGCAACCGACAAACCTTTCAGCGTTTCGCGTTGCACCATACACCTGTCAGGCGTCGCGTAATTGTGAAACGACTTTATAGCCTGGGCTGATATTGCAAAGGGACGCTGCGTTTCCTTCGTTCATCTAAAACCGGACGTTCTCTTTTAACCGAGATAGACGACAGATATCACGCACTGCGAGATGCCTGGTATTTTTAGCCACATTTGCCGTACACATTCGATCTACGTGAGTATATTTCGGTCCAAGTACAAAATGAAAGAGTTCTGGTTGAAAAAAGACGATTTTCCCGAAAGGTTGCATAACGCGTACAAATAAAACCGAAGTATTTTTTATCTATGCTAAAAGTCCTTGTTAGCTTTAAATTATTTATTTAATTGTTAATAAATTACTTTTTTAATTATTAATTAGTTATCTGCCATATATACGCTATGATTAAAGAGAAATTATCGATTTTTTACTCCTTTTTTCCTTCTAAGAAGCACACACGGAAGGTTACTCACATATTTTCAAGTAAAATTAATGTAAATTTAATAATCGCATAAATGTAACACTAGGTGGACTTTATTACCATATTTTATATATGTATATTTAACAAATTCTTGATTAATGATTAATCGAAACATAAACAACTGCTGAAGTTATTTATGTTACTGCATTTGTATTGCCTTTTCTTTACACGTTAGTTGGTTATCTGCCATATAATGATAAATCATTGACTTTTTTATTCCTTCTAAGAAATGTCACGCACGATGAAGTTATCCGCTGGCCGCATCATATTTTTCATATCTGCTGCCAGGAAGGAGGTCCATCGGTCAATTAATTACACAGCATTGATCGTTCAATAATTAATGCTGGAGCCACAAGATTCTTGATGCGTTCAACGTGAACTCCGGGTGGCCCAGGTACGAATATGGAGAGCGCGTATGCACGTGCATATGCAAAACCACGCCCCTTTCCTGCATGCTCGCGATTAATTAATCCATTTGTAATATCTGGCGTGGAATGCATGAGACGCGGCGCATAAATTCGAACGTAAGTGTATACATAAAATGCTGGGTGAAACCCTCTCTTAATCTATATTATGTTTTAAATGCTTTATATTCAATGTGTTCCCAGAAATCCAACATTTTCTCTATGCGATTTTCGATTTCAACGAGAAGTCTTTTCTTAGCCGAAATTGAGCTAAATTCTTCTTTTCTCAATTCAATTTTGCTCGAATATCTGATTTCGATACCGTTGTAATAATATTTTGATTTATTTAGAATTAAAATGAATTTATAAATTTTTAATCTACGGTCAGTTAAAATATTCATTCACATATTATTAAAAGTATTTTTCGAGGATTTACGTTAAATAAGGAGACTGTTACGAGCAGGAATTTCTGTCTAGTGTCACGTCATAAAAACAAAATTCCGCGGGATATTATTTCACTTTCGTCCTTCTTTTCTTCTTACCTCGACGAAGAAGCGGTCGCTATTTTCGATGCGACGCGCTAATCATTAATTAGCTCTTTCTTTAATCAGAGTCTGACTTGGATGTTCCGATCGTTTTTACCACGACGATGAAGTCCGCGGCAACGGCGACAAGACGTAAACGGACGGCGGGAACGTCGCTTGACGTGGCGAACGCGATGGAATGTCGAAGCATAACCATCTTCACGAGAACAGCGATAATTCGTTTGTACGTTTCTTCGGCCGCGTCGAGCGGAAATTGGCAAAACGGTTTATACACAGAGGCACAAGCGTTCCGACGTCTTCTGTATCTTTCTGCGAACGCCTGTAATTATTTCCGTTTTATTCTTTTGCAAAGTTTTGGAAAAAAGATGCAAAAGAATTTTATGAAACAGACTTGCGAGAAGGTTCTCAATCAATAATATCAATTCTTCGCGTAATACAACAACATAATTTACGCTAGATAAACTATCAACGATTTATTCGATTATACATAAATTTGTGCATTCCGTAATATTAAACTTTACAATTCGACATTATAATTATTTATTATAATTTTGCAATATGATTTTATTTTTGAATTTATACTAATAATATGTAATATTCTCATTCATATCGTTTTCCATGTCGACATCAATGCGACGTTGCTTGTCAAAAGCTATTTTAAAAACGCATCAAAATATCTGCGACTGCATTAGCAATTGTCTAGATAACATCTCGATAATTTCGATAGTGTTTACGCCAATATTCAATTATAAAGTCATTAAGTGACTTGACCTACGACATTTCAGAATAATTCCTCGTCTCGAGGGAAGCGCGTAAAACTTCCCAGATATTAATCACATACTATAAAGTACGACCCGAGTACGGATTTAGTTGTCCGTTAAAGTTGTCGAGCCTCCTGCGGCGTCGTCTCTTCACAGGGTGCTCGAAGGAAGGGATGGCCCGACCCGCACCGTTATGTCCTGCGTCGAGCTTAGTTTCGCGTCGGGCACCTACGGTGACCGTCCGCGTCGCGATAATCATCGATATTTTCTCTTCCGCATACCGATTTCGTGGCTGAACGTGACCCGGTGAGCAGAAATTGCGGCGTGCGGTCGATACCCGATACGATAATAGGCAACAACGCAGAGAAATTTCTCTCCATTGCCCCCCGGGTACCCCGTGACGACGCTACGTACTCGTAAGATCCAGGATCCTGTCGATTTTGTGATAAAAATCAGAAAAATACGCGGCGCCTGCGGGGGGGTGGGAGGGGGTCAACAAATGCTGGAAATTTCAGAAGCTCCGTACTCGAGTAAATAAACAATTATATATAATTATTACAAATAAAATGTACGTTTTACGCGATCTTAAAGCATGATTGATATTTGTAATATCGAGAAAAGCCGAGGATATTTTTAATGTTACGAAATCTGTATTATTCCGTATACTCTAATGAAATATAATTGAATTATGAGTATACGAAAAATCTTGGTGTTAAAGACTACGTTGTAAATAAGTTTTCATAAGTTCTACTTGTTTGTAAAAAATAGACAAATAAACTAATCTTATCAACGTTATCAACGAAAGATTACAGGCTTACTGAAGTGATTGAGGTGCTCTCCAGATCATCCAAACAAAACATTTAAAAAGAGCTATAAGTATGGGCTGATGACTCAAAATTAAACGGGACATTATAACATTACAATAATATTAATATTGTAATTGTATCTCCACACAGAAAGACTTAATAAATTTCATTTAATAAAATTGAAAGGGAATACGTAAAAAAGAATGTACGGAATTTGTAACGCGTCACGAATCGACATTGATTGTTTGTGCGCTTTCGGTCAAAGTCTTGTTAATGAAAAGGGCTGCTGTCATCAGCTATTTGCCCACGGCAATACGAACAATCAAATGGTGAATTGACGTAACACAGTGCGGTCGCGAAATTTCGTATTCTCAAAGGAATCGTTTAGCGTGCACGCGCCCATGAAAGCGCGTAACGTCGCGTGTCCTCTCGCCATGCCGTCGAGGAGTTCTCCTGTTTGTTCTGCACTTTAATAGCGCGCCTGCAATCCTTGCAACGTGGACACGTGGAGGAACGCACTTCTTCTTCTCCCCTTTCCCTCTCTGCTTCTTGTTTTCCTCCTCTTTCTTTCTCTTTCCCTCTCTCCCTCTTTCCCGCTATCTCGTTCTCGCGCTCTTTCTTTCCTCTGTTTGTCTCCCTCGCACCGTCGGTGGTCCTTCAGGACTCGAAGAGACACAAACCGCCCGTAGAGAACATGTTCTCCAAGAGCATTGTCAATATTGACACATCCTCGGTGCAAATCGACAAATGCGTTTTGCGCTTCTGGAACTCACGCAATACAACGGGTACTTCTACGATGGGTTCTGTAACCTGGATCGAGCGTCAATAGCTTTCATTTAAGTACTGGAAGTTGTAAAAGATGGGTATATACTTATCTTATTAACCTTAAACGCTATTTGAAATACTTCGTTTCATGTTTTTTTCTTTATGTTTCTTCCGGATTAAGACTTTGTCTGCTGAAAATATTTAGAAGTAGTTTTTGGTAGACTGTGTATACGTTTATTCTTATATATTATATATATATATATATATATATATATATATATGTATGTATGTATATATCTGTAAACTCTTTAATTTCGTTGAACGAAAAAATAATTAGCAGTATTTACAATATGAATAATGAAGAAAAATAACAAGTAATGAATAAAGTTATATATAAATGTTATGAATAAATATATTTCATGCAATAATGATCTAATTTTATTTTTAAATAACATATTTTAAATAACATTCTATATTATTAAAAATTAAAGAAAAATTTACTAGTTAAAAGATTAAAAAGTATTTAACGATTTCTGTTAGGTCATCTGTTAATCAATCATTTTTCCGACGTTTCGGCTTAGAGACGCATGTGCTGATACTGTCTCCTTAATAATATCATAAAGGAACAAGAGCAATAAAAAAGCATCACAGCTTGTAAGTGACGAGAGAGCGCTTGTGACGACAGCGATACTAATTTCGCTTCTGCATTCCATCGGCGCGTTGGCTTGCCGTCGTAAGGCCGCTGACGAGCGCAAAAGAGGTGTGTCTTAAAGCAGCTGTAGTCTTGCCGAGAAACGGAATTTTTATTGCTATACCGAGAAAAATGAGGGAATAACTAGGAAAAGCGCTTGTCTGCGTGAATTGCGACACATGGAAGAAATATGAAAATTTTTACAAACATAAAGATACGGCTTGTATAAACTTGAGATTTATGTTTCATGCTCAAGCGTATTTTATTTAGTTACTTATCATATTTATTGTATTATAACAATAAAATTCAGTGAAATGTGCAACAATTGAACAGATTTTTGTTAAATTTGTTTATACCTGTTAAATTTTTATTTATACTACTATTTTAATTATGGCAATAATCTCTTTTGAAGAATATGAGGGGCATTTTTTACTTTATTTATCAAATGTACACCACACAGACCAATAAAAGGACAGTATGTGTTTTTTTTTTTAAATCCAACCGAGAATCAATGTATCCATCATTAATGAATCAGATCTATTTATATCCTCGAATGTAGGATGCTAAAGGGAAAAAATGAATCTCAATATTGGTGCCGATGTACTATATTCAATAAAATTTTCATTTCCGTAAACACACGTATTAATCACGCCTTAGGAATTGCTATGTCGACGGTTATCATCCGCGAGTAATTAGATCGTGTACTTATTAACGAGAACACCGATGCGCATCGGGCTTAATGGCCGTTGCCTAGCGCGCTTGTGATTACCGGCCGATATAATTGCTCCGATGACCTTAAAAGCGCCTTGTACGGACACCGAGCGGTTTTGAAAGTTGGAAAAAGTGCTCGGCACGTAATTTCATCGTGAAGCGTGGCTGACATTTAGAACACCCGTTACAGCGACATTCACCGTAGTCGTCGGCGTCATGCGGCTACCTATTCGGCGTCCTGTAGCCATGAGCGCCGTTATTAATGCGTATAATTATTAATCTATACGTATTTATGTAATAATTAATGGGTGATCGCGGTGCTATACGTCCGTACTGTGGTCGATGCGAAACACGAATGTTGAGGAATTATCTATCAACGTCCCACTTTGGCGTTGCTCTTATGGTTCCCGGGCGACCCTAATGTCATGAGAAAGAGGCGTGGACCGGGCGCGGAAGAAAATCTCAGTCCTTATTAGCTGAGCAGACGATCGTTTGATCACTTCTTATATAGACTTGCTTATCTTCTCATTGAAAACGTTGGTTTTGTACCGTTAATTTAGTTAATTATATCCTGCTGCATTTTCTTAATTTTAGAGAAACTTAGAAACTAAATAACTCGAAGTAGGAAGAACCTGATTTAAAGATTCTATGAAAAAAATTAAAGTAAACAATAATAAAGACAAAATTTCGATAATCATTAGATAATAAGAAAAAGATAGAAAGATATGGGATACAATGTAATACCATAAGAAGAGTTTAACTAGTTCTTAACATTCAAGTTAATTCTATATATTCTGCTTACCTATAAACTTATAAGATATATATAAATATATATAAGTCGTCTATAGGTTAATCATAGGGCGGTAGTAGAAGCAGAGGGAGAGTACACATAGCGCAAAAGCTGTGAAATGTATTCTAGTCATAAAAAGAATTAGAGTTAAGGTGTGGATGGATGAGTATAGTTATAGAGAAAGATTGTAAACTAAGTCCCTTCTTGGCAATTTATGCTTGAAGAAATAAATATTCTATTCTATATAAGTCGCCTATAAATAAGTCGCCTATAAATATATACTTCTGAAATGTTATGTAAGCTGTATATATGTATCCAAGAGATAGCTTTTGTTACATCAGCGATGAATTTACAATGTGTCATAGTTTGAGAGATAATAATTGATGAGTAAAAATAAAAAAGAAGAAAAAGCTTGAAAATCTGAAATAACAGAATTTTTAATAAAAGGCAAACATGAAAACAATCACTTGAAAATAATCACAAAAATTTACAGATTATTCTTCTTGTAGAAGTTCGTTACTATAATATTTTGTTATTGAATATACTTGCTTATGGGGAATCCAGTACTAATAATTATAACAATATAACTTCTTTATACTATGTTATATCCTACGTACACTGCTCGTTTTTTTTTTAATATCGTGGAAAAAGCCAGAAAGAAATTCGATACGATTTGGTACAAAGACTGAAGCATCGCGAATACAAAATTAAATAAAGACAGAATCGTATTAGGAGAGAAAGAGAGGGGGGATGAGGAGGGTGATGGGATCCAGTATTTCTTTTGCTTGACTTCTAGTATGGGTTAGGACGTGGTCACACGTACAACGTGCTTCCAAGTAAGTCTCGTGGCGAAGTCGCATGAGAATGAACCTCTGCTGACCAAAACGAGCATTCGAGACGGCTGGTTGGCCCGATAGGTTCCCTTTTCTTCGGGATCTTCTCTCGGAACATTGTACCATACCTTCTTGCAGACCGCTTTCGATGAAGCCGACCTTCTTTATGCCGTTCTTCGACGGGCCGCACTCTCTACGTTCTTCTGGTTAAGTGTCGATTCGAAGAAAGCTACGAGTCGAATAATGCATAACGGAATCTAGCGAAGCTGTCGACCGATGCAATAAAAATATTTCTTGTCTTACATTCCAGTGGTATTTTATTATATTTGCAATGAAATTACGAGATTACGTACTAATAATTTGAATTAAACACTGTACGTATGTAGAAAAAATCAACGCAAGAGAAAAATTATACAATTCAAATTTGAAGAGACTTCAATAAAAATTAATTATTCCCTCTCGTAGAAAAAAAGAATTATGATTGAGCATGTAACCATAAAAATATTAAGCATCATAATTTATTTCACGTATATTAATATCTGTTAATGTGTCACTTATGAAGCTAATGCAAATTTATTTTGCATAGTGTTATCGGAATACTTCTAACAGCAATATTTATGTACAACGCGGTAGAAAAATTATGTAGATTAGACAGCGATATATTAGTCTAAAGTTTTACTTCTATGCATGATGAGAGAGATAAAATCAAGGTGAATAGCTACAGAATAGTCTAATCTAAATCAAATGTAAGCGCTGCTCTCGTGATTGTTTCGTAGACACGCAAAGCTTCCGAGAGGAGGGCGTTATGCTTTTCAAGAATGGTGAGGAGGCGCGGAGGCGGCGTCAAAGGTGGGA
This sequence comes from Crematogaster levior, assembly GCA_901521435.1. Lineage (NCBI taxonomy): Eukaryota > Metazoa > Arthropoda > Insecta > Hymenoptera > Formicidae > Crematogaster > Crematogaster levior. Next base: position 334,781 of record CABEGB010001369.1, read on the forward strand.
ACCTTCGAGGAATCTTTAATAAACACTACCATTGTATGCTAATCCATAAATATGCTCTGACTACAGTGCAAGCTTGCGTACAAACCAGCTGCGCCATGCATGCTTGCGTACACGTGCAGCTCTTCTCGTCCAATCGAGCACTCTGGACGAACGCCAAAAGTAGAAATTTTATAGTACTCTCTAAAGATATCGCTCATTTACATTATAACAATGACATACTCAAAAAATAAAGTTTTCTAGAAAACTTTTAAATTCTATAATAACTCGTAGAGGAATAGAACTTTGTATACTTTCACCGTTCTTTTACAAACAACTAAAACATGATAATTTTTGTGTTATGTCATTTTTGTAAATGAGTGATATGTTTCCGATGATTAAAATGTTATGTCTTTATGCATCACATCTTTAACACATTTAATAGGAAAAATTAATGAAGTTTAATTTAATTAATCTTACTTTTCCTCTTTATTTACGATAAATACCACACTCTATTCCAAAATGTTTCGAAAATACTAAATTAATAAGAATAGAATAGAAAATATGGAATAACAAACAAAATAATACAAATTCCTATATTCTTTCAATGTAAGTTCCATTTTTTTTATTTTGTAACGTAGAAGAAACGCATTCTCTTAAAATTTTATTTTCTTTATATCATTCTTGTTGCTAGTCTACGAAAAAATTTAGATAAAATGTTGATTGATAAAAACATGATACTGTTATTACAATTTTAAAGAATTGTTATCTGTAATGCACATTTTTATCTTTATAATTGATAATGTCATAAAATTTAAAAAAAGAATAGGTCATGGTGATCGAAGTTCGAGGTCGTTTGAAAATAATTATTTTATTACCAAGTTCAGCGCTGAAGCGAGACATTGCGGAACTTTCTTTTGCGGAGGTAAACTCAGGGGCTTTATAGAGGACGAAGTTTTCCACGGCGCCTACGAGAAACACGAGGCTAACGGGAAAATTCAATTCGCTGCGAATTTAATAAGAAGTCTACGATCGGATTTGTATTACGAAAAGGCGAGACTTTATTTATTGATAAAATTAAATAGGGTTTTATTTTATTGCATTTCATGTATTTATGTTGCTTTTTTTTCGTTAAAAAGATACACATGCTTTTGATTTGGCAAAATATTTTTTTATATGACTTCTTATATGGCACAATAAAATTAATATTAAATCTTTTTTTTCTATGATATAGAGATTATATTAATTAACAAAAAAGAACGTACATTTAGATATATAAATATTCACAATTTATATTTTATAAAATTCGGTATATATATTCCTCTTACTTGTATTACATTTTCTTTTATTTTTATTAAATGTTATAAAATTTTATTTGTTAAAAGGAATAGTGACATTTAAAAAATATATATTTAATAAGATTAGTTCAACAAACAAGACACCGTTACGTTTATAGATTATGGTTCGGACTCGGTTTTAATTTTTTTTTGTATCTTGAGAAAGTGACAATGTCGAGTGATTGCGAGAAATGACATTGGCACAATATGGCGAAGTGTCGTGTATGAACAACATTGCAGTGAGCGAAAGGAAAGGATAGTGCGCAATTTAATATGTCTATTTATTGGCAAGCATATAATATACGACACATAATGCGCGATTTATATATGTGTTCCTATACCGCTGTGTGTCCATTGTGCACCGCGTTGCACGTCTATGAATCGAGGAGGAATAAAACGAGTCGATTAGAGGCGATATGAAGCGTGCATATCGATAGCGTGCCGAAGTATCATTGAATTTTAAACGATCGGTACTTGCACCTTGTTCACGCCTCTGCTCACCTTTTCGAATCACGACTGTTGAGCGATTAAGCATTTTTCAAGGAGGCGCACCGCGTGCGCCGGGCATTAGTGTTACTCCACAATGACGGCAATCTTGTGCCGAATAACGGTACTCGAGTGGTAGGTGGTAGGAAAATAATGGTATAATTTAGAGAATTTTTTTAGCTGCATGCACGGTGTATTGCACAAGATAGGAGAAAGCGCATAATACTTAGTTCTCTTCGCCAGGATATTTGAGAACAAGGATGTCATTTGTTTCGATATCAAAGCACCGACATGAACAATTGAAAATTATGAGATTATCGCAAAAGAAGCTGTAGATATATAAGATACATAATATTCCGATGTGTTTAATTCCACAATTCGACTTCCAAATTTGCATTAGTAAAATATATGCGGTAAAAATTGAAAAATTATTAAAACAGATAACGTACTATAAAAACTAACATTCCATAGTTTTTTGTACTTAAAATGACATATCTTGTTTCTTGTTTTTCCGGTATATCACTGTGTAGGAAATTAACAAAAATCTCTTAAGAAAATAAATTTTTGTTTCAAAATACTTATTAACATTTCTAATATAATTAGTGTATGTTTATATAGAAAATATCGGTATATCAATGACTTCCACACTTTGAATCCTCGCAGATCGACGATGCGAGCCGCGGAGACGTGCTTGCACGAACGAGAAGCGTGGTGCAACCATGGTGTTTTCTGTCGCGAATGATGGTGACACGGTTCCCTCTTGAAACGCTTTAAAACGTAGAAACGGCCTGCGGCACAGCTCCCTTTGTCGCGGCGCACCGACGACGATTGCAATGAGACATAAATTGCAATTAGCACCACCGTATCTGCGAGAGAGTACGTACGTGCGCGCGCCGGCGTTGCGCCGCGTTATGTGCTGGCGGTCCGCGTTCCTCGCAGCATTGGCTAGTCTTAGAGAACTGGTCGACCACAACGCGAGATCTCTCGGCGTCCTCTGCGGCGTTCTCAACGAAGCATTGTTAAAGTGAAATACACGGGGAGGCTCCGATATGCGGAGTGCTTTTTAATTCCATAGCACCGAGGCTTTTTTTGCTGCGCTCGCGTCGGCCGGGAGTAGGTACATCGGATCCTAACACATTTCTCGGGCGAAGATAATTCTTTGAGTGCTTGCCACACATTCTTTAGCAAACGTAATTCTTATAATGCAATGGTATTTGCTGTATTTTAATTCAATCGAGAGGGGAAACTTGTTGCAAGAGATAACGAGCATTGTGGATTCCACAATAAATAAAGATAATTTGAATCGAATTATGTTAATGCAAATATTCATAAACACAAAAATCTAATATTATCAACTATATCGCTAAACATATGCATAGGAATTCAGCTGTTTTAATAACAACAAGCTGTTTTAATAACATAGAAGTTAGTGAGATAAATTCAAATGATTAAAAATAAAGCGCTACTTTTTATCATCTAAATAATCATTAAAGTTATTTAATTTCGTTATTTTACTTCGGCGCTTTTATTTTCCAAGTGCTGTCGTTTTTTATTTGTAATAATAATATAATAAAATAGAAAATATATTCAATGTTACTCAGTATAATATATAAATCTGAAATAAACAGGTATATCTCATGTTTTCACTTTTTATATATTATATGAATTAAATCGTGCTCGCTCGTAAACTACTTCATGAAGTCTCTACGAAGCTTAAAGCGATATAATAAGAAGTTCACCACCATTCGCGCGCGGACTCACGAGCTCGCGTGGAACGACATTCCAAGACTGCAACAAAGGAAGTCCATGGTAAAAATTCAAGAAACAACTCTATATCGCCGACATAAGTCACGGTAGCACGGTATCGGGATCAGTTGGGTTTGCGAGCAACCGGAACGTTCCACGATGCGATCGGTCCACAAGTCGATCTGACCCTTATTCAGAACAAGGATAAGGAACGCGAAGAGGAACATAATCGTAGCGGTAACGGAGAAGCGCGAGAAGAGAACGACGTCGAGCCGCATCACGAAAAGACAATGAAAAGAAAACGCCGGCGCAGCTCTTGTTAGGCGATGCTATTATCATTAATTAAACAGCGACCGTGCTATCTCGGCTCACGTCTTGCCGATGCCACGACATTAAGACCGTGTGACACCGTAAAGACCTCAAATACTCGTTATCGAAGAAATGACGGACCTGTCTCTCGCGAGATATGCATCACCGATCATCAGTCGTTCCGAGTCGTTCCGAGCAACTCTCTCTCTCTCTCTCTCTCTCTCTCTCTCTCTCTCTTTCCCTCTTTTTCTCTTTGTCGGAAATTGTTGGTTGCGATCGATCTGAAAAGTAATTCACGCGGCGATTTGGCTCTCCGATGCATCGTAAATTAAAGCGGGATAAATACGGAATAAAAGATCGCGGCGCGTAAGCCATTCGGCGACAGAGTTATAAAGACGGCGACATCGTAAACACGGTCGTATTTACGATATCACTTGTTGCAAAAGTCTCTGTACTTGGAAAGATGCTAAATTAATCCTTACTTATACGCGTCTGGTATTTATTTATGTAGATTTTTACGATCGACTTGTCATTCACAGAATCGATTCCAATTTTAATCGCGAGTACATCGCCTTTGCACAAGAAAAATGACAAGTGAAAAATATGAGAGAACGGAATTGTCGGGAGAAAATGGTAAAATACACAAATGATCGAAGCTCATGATTGAAGAGGAATCATAATTGCTGCATATATTATTTATTAAAATCATTAATATTAATATAATTAATATGATTAATATAATATGCATGTGAAAAAGTTAAAAAAGATTAAAATCGTTCTTCTGTAAAATTGCTATTTTTGTCTCGTGTCACTTCTCTCGTATAAAGGTGATATATGATCCGACAATAGGTATGTATAATGAACTCATCATGATTACTACTTTTGCTACGAACCTAATCGGAAATCTTGAAATTATATAAAAACGTTATAAACATTCATACTTTTGGTACATGTAGCGAATATTTCAAGTCTTATGTGATTTTTCTTGCACAGTGCATATTTGTTATTAAGCTAGATAAGACAAAATATTTTTATTAACATTTTTATTAAAAACATAAATAATATTTTTTTAAGTATGTGATATAAAAATGTTGTTACGAAATCATGCCATAGTCTTGAAAGCGCAATGTGTCGCAACATGCAATGTATCAAGTAACACAGCTGCAAAAAGCAATTGGAATGATTAAAAATTATTGCGGTATGAGAAATATGGTATGATCGGAATCGCGATCGCATGGTGATTTTATTTGATTTGTGTTATCAGTATGTGTGCTCGCGCGGTTTCGATTCGCATGAATGCGATTCAACTTCTCGGAGATTCAACGAGCTAGATTCCGATACTTGACCAAAGGTAAGAGGGAAAAGAGGGTTGTTTACGATCCAAAGAATTACTCTCGAATTGTTGTCCCGAGACTGCTTTTCACAAAGCTGCTGCTTAAGCACTGTTGAGGCCAGGAAGCGGTAGACCACTTCCATGGATTCGCTTGTGCCACCATAATCTAATACATCCTGATCCTGCGTATATTTCAGCATGGTATGTGCAGTATTCCGATATAGCAAATTTAACACACTTTACCAATCGCGGCTGTTTTCCAACATAAGAAAGGATATTTTGGAAGATAAAACTGAAGAGTTAGATATAGTTATCAAAATATATAGCAACGCATATATATATAAAATTCTTCGCTACACTTATGCCATTCTAAACATTCGTGGGGAAGGAGGAATAGAATATTGATCTCAAATGAGATAAATCATCATCATGACTTTAAATTTCAACTAAAAGCCGTGTGTTCTTTTACTTTAATGAGACAAGAACAACGAAACGATAAAAACGATGATATTGATATATAATTATTGTGTTGATAATCATATTTTATTAGTCTTATTTCTGTCGCAGTTTTATTTATTTATAAATCTGTTACAGTAAATACGCGCCAGATGCCAGGAATAAGCGAGCATTTCTGGAAAAGTTCAATAAACCGAAAGATTACCGCAACTGTATTTCCCTGGGCAACCTTACCCGTTAGAAGTAGTTGCCTGGTAGTTCCGCGGATAAATGTTTATTTCTATGGTCAAGTCAACATGTATTGACCTTCCACAGTAAACTCTTTACGTTTATATGCATCCGTTTACAGCGGTACCCGGGGATAGTTGGCTAGCCACACGTCACCGAATCGTGATTCTCGAGAGCTCGAAGTCGATGTTGTAATCCCCATCAAAGCTAGAAGTTCTCGACTTCGTGAGCGTTCTAGCATGCGAACCGACTCCTATAAAGGATGAAATATTGTACCCATGTTACAGTCTCTGATTCTACTTTCATTTTTTTTGTCCAAGAACTACATTAATATAATATAAAGTGCAGGATATTTATACATAACGATACATAACGATACATAACGAACTATTTAGTACAAATCAATAATATAAGTACGACATATAATTCAATGTCTATCGCATTAAATAGGTTCATGAACAGATCATTTATGTTAACAATAAATATTGTGATAATCTGCGATAACTGATATTAAATTGACTTAATGCTTTTTAAAATAATTAGTGAACAATTCATCTCAGAAAATGTGTAGAGCTATTTACGAAACACATATTTGGCATCATACCGTTTAATATCAGCAAGCATTCTTCGTTATCACGTTGGGGATAAGAAAGGAATTTTTAATAAGATACTTGTAGTGTCGTGAATATTAAATTTAATATGTGTTCGGTGATATATTTCTAGCTTTACAAAGATTTCGTTTGTCCGTTTGTAACGGTAGGTTAATCCGCAAGAGGCGTGAAATATATATATAGAAATTCACACGAATAAAATTATTCTAAGGTCCAGTCTGATCGGAATTGACTCATTGTTTATTTAATTATCAGCAAGTATAAATATAAGATTGAATTGTGATAGGAAATCTTTTATCACTTAACGATAATTAATTTTAAAAAATTAAATATAATAAAATGATATTAATTAATTGAAATATTTTGAAGATAATTTTAAATATGATATTTTAAATAAATATATGGCGAATACTACGCGACGTCGACGATTGCAAAATGGATGAAAATGCACAAATGGTCATGGAGATCCGGTTACGCATGCCAACGGATGCACGACGATGTACGCGTGATGTAAATCAAAACTTGATTTCGCCGATTGACAGTTGCGCGTTGTTCACGCGGTGAGATTTACCGCAATTCCAAACGAGCTACCAGCAAGTAGCGCGACTTCGCGGCAGACCGGTTGCACTCGGCGGATCTTTAAAGCACCGCTTCGGCCGATGGAAAACACTTGTTAGCGCTCGGCGAGCGAATAAAGTGGTGCCTGTCCGAACTAAATGTAGATACATCTTTTATACGCGCTATCGCCAGCATCTGCAGCCCGCGATCGAGCTCTCTTTTGCTTTCTTTTCTCCTCTCTTCGTTTCCTGCGCAGTCCACACTGACCTCTTGCTCTATCTCTCTTCTCTCCCTTCCTCCCTTTCTCTTTCTCATTGTATCTCTTTCTCGAGACGTGTGTTTTGCCAACTGCTGGTATGTGGCTAGAGAGAAAGAGAGAAAGAGTGCTTTTTCGTGATACTATAGTCTTACACATTATTTAATTCCTCTTGCGCTGACAAATATCGAACACTTTTGCTATCGTACACTCACAAGAAAAATGTTCAGTAGACACTTGAAGAGTAAAGAAAACGAGAATTTTCGTATGATAAAGAACAATGTTGATTCATTAGTTCAAATTGAATATATTTCAAAAATTATTGTTACAAGCTTTAATATATTGTGTTTAAAAATTTAATATATTGTGTTTAAAATTTATAATTTAATTATCTCGTTAGAAAGAAAATGCTAGCTAGAATTATGTAAGTAATAATCTCATTTAATTTTCTATAAATCATATTAAATCTTATTTTTAAACATTTATACAAAAATGTATATATAATTAGAGTTCGAGTTATTATAATTTTCAGATGTAATAATAAATTAAAACTTGGATATTTGAAGTCGACAGCCAATTTGAAGTATAAAATAATTAAATATAGATACAATATTCGCTCCAACATAACGGAAAGTATTTTAATTACTATTAAAGTTGTCCCAAGTTCATATTTGATGATGGTCACAGAAAAAAAAAGATAAAATAACTGCTGAATAGAACACTAGAAACACACTATATGATTGTACATCTCTTCGTGAGTTCCATAAAAACGAAAAACACAGAACAAAGTTGCGAGTGCGACTGGGTGGACAGGATAAGCCGCACGATGACGTATCACCAACGCTAATTAATAACGCGAGAGTTAATTATGCCACGAAGCAAGACAATGTTGTCTATCCTCTATCTACTTCATGCACTTGCTAATAACAGGTAATCGTAGGTTTGTTCAACTAGAAGCTCTACAGGTGTCCACAAAAGTGTTATAGTGTTTTAGCACGGCGCAGTGAGAGTCGAGTCATTGATTAGAAAATTAAAGGTCAGACAGGTATAACTTGCGCCGTCGAAGGAAGAGAGTACAGTAAGGTAGTTGGTGAAAAATGTGGCGAATGGACGTAAAAAGACGAGTAAACAATTTATAACGCGCGCGTTAATAAATACGATGATAATATAATAAATAAACATGAAAATGTTCGTACAAATTCCATGCCGCCGCCGCCGCCGTCGATTACATTATAGAATGAACGTAGAATCTTATCTTATCAGGTTTTCTATCCCTAACATTTTTTTGTCAAGAACTTACATTTCAATTGAATAAAAAAGAGAACTAATTTAGCATTTTTTCTGCGATGACTAACACTTTCAAATTGTTGTATTTTGTATCGTGGTAGACTAAAGATATTATGTGCAAATTGTTAAAAAAAGGAATATGCGTATATTACATGAACACATAATTTACAATTATTATGAAGAACTTACTTATATGAAGAGTTAAGACATCAAATCTCATAAAAGGATATGGCATAGGAAACACATTATTCCGTTGATGCATGCATATTACGTTACTAGTTACGGACGGTCACGTAGAAAATTGACTTTTAACGAGCGGCCATTTCCTAGATTTTCCAGTGACTTTTACAGTTTTACCCAGGGAAAGGCGTCGATTGCTCGCGTAAACAATAGGACGTTCGCGGATGTATCGCCTGCGATTTCTCGGCGGACATTATACATAATTAGGAGCGCGGGTACCGAGACGGGAAGCGAACAATGGACGGCTCTTTTCGCATGCGACTAAATACGTCAGCACCACGGTAATTGGCCGACAAATACCAGCCGTAGAATCGCGGCAGCGTTAAGATGGTATAGTCCAGTAGCACGCAAATATGGGAGCGAAACTTATCTCGCGTTTATTTCGACGAGGTCGAGACCATCGCGTTATGTGACGCAACGTCGACGTCTACTTCGACTCCAAAAGCGGACAAAAAAAGATACGGATTAGGCAACAGATAGCCACGCAAAAATGTGCGTAATCCTATTTCTTGAATGAGGGGAAACTATACATAAAGCTAGATTTTCTACATATGTATGCGGGATTCAAAGACTGCGATTATCTTTATAATGGTAGCATCGTGATACTTAAAAATTGATGAGACCATTTAATATTCTAAAATATTATATAGTTGTTGAGGAAAATGTATAATTTTGTTGGATAAGCATCTGTATATTGTTGTATTATAATTGCAAATTAGGAAAGACATATGATTTGTTTCCTAACATTATTTCCTAAACGCTCAGTTTATGAAAATTTTGAATTTCTCTAAAACTGAGCACGTTTTGCTCAACAAGTAGTATAAATTGTAGTATTTTGATGTAATATATACAATATCGTCTCCTTTAACAATATGTTTATCATCCTCAAAATTCTTACAGATATATCGTCTTATCTGAAACATTTTATCTATAACACTTTATCTGTTCTGAAACAGTTTGTCTATTTTATTTTTTGTGAAGCTAATAATTAGCATTTTTTAATATTTTTTAAATTATAATTATATATTATCGAAAATATATACTTTCTTATAATTATTATTCCAGTATTTATTTGCTGTATTTGACACGACTATTGCGATTTAAATGAATGCACCGATATTCCTCTGTATGTGTATTTATAAAGAATTATCTCAACCTTCCTTTCTTGAGAAGCTTCGTTTCCCAAGGAAGTGCTGTTCTCTGCGTCGTGCAAGAAGATGGAACGCGACTAACTCTTTTTTCGACGGAGCATTGACGCGGTGGCACTTTAACGGCACTTCAACGTTGATATCGACAAGAAAGACGTATGAGACAAGATCTGCCGACGAGATACACACGAGACGCAGCGGGTGAACGCGGCTTGTCGTCTCTCGTCAGCGAGCTGATAGAAAAAGAGAGAAAGAGAGAGAGAGAGAGAGTACCACAGACATTTTGTTCCTCTTGCAATAGCGTCTTCTCTCCCCAACGCCGCCCCGGCGACAGGAGAGGTTCATAGAAAATTCTATTATTCTATTCTTATCATCACGCTGACGCGTGGTGCCCGGTATCGATAGACGGATACATAATGCAACGTGAGTTTCCGAGCTTGCGCGCGTGAGTGCATACCTACCGGATGCGGCCACCACCGAGCTTGCATACTGAGCACCAAGGCCCACGTCCACGAAGCCCTCCTACAAAACGTGCTGACTCGTCGTGACGAACGTTACCGCCGTACACTGGCTTCTTAACGTGCTCGAACGTGCCGTGCGACGTTGATCGAAGAGAGGGGTAGACCTGACGTCTTTACGAGCAACACGATGGGATTTCTGTAGATAGGAAGACACATCGTCACCGCAAAACATAGGAGGATCCGACCCGAATCGAGAATAGTTGCAATCTTCCATTAATTCCTTGCCTGGATCTGCTTCTATTCGCGAATGCTTTTATGTTTGTTCTATGTAAACGCTCTGATTTATAATATAATACATAAGTAGAGAAATAAATGAGTGATCGTGTTAAATGCTAGAAGTTGAGAGAATGGAATGGAAAACGTGACAGAATAGCATTGAAGAATGTGTATTTTGTCTCTATACTATATAAGTAATCCACACTTCTCCCGTGAGAAGGTGGAAATTGATCGTAATTTGAGATTTAATAGAAGATTAATTTATAACATATAATGTCAAGGGAACGGCTCGCATGGAGCATGGATTTGACATACATGCGAAATTTGAATTCTCGCGCGTGCCGACGGGGGGTATCGTTTTAATTAACACGCCGTCTGCCGTACTCGCCCCGTCCATAAGACTAATTCGCCATGTGCAGAGAACAATGGCATTAAGATCGGCACCCGGACGCACGAATGTATCTCACGCGGCGCCGTTGATTGCGCGTCGCGAATATGAATTTGCGCGATTGAGAGACGACCGACGCCGCGAGGGCAAGTGCGCGCTTGGAAATTCTACTAATTCAATGAATATGAACGTCATCGAGCAGCAAGCATGGGCACCGTCCACGCGTTACGTAACACGTATTAATTAATTATCGACATGCGCGAGTCTGAGCGCATGAGGGGTCAGCGGGACGCGACACGGGGACGCCATAAAAACGTGACTTCTGCGTCGAATCTTGGGTATTTACTTCCGTCGCTTGCGTAATGTTGGCTATATGCAGACTCATTGTATTGCTCGCGAGTGAACGCGTATCGAAAGGAGGAAATAATTTGTGATTATACAGATGTTGCTTCGTTGTCATATCGAATTATCAACAATCTATTATAACAATTATTATAACAATTGTTATGTTATTAATACTATAGAAAATTACAATAGAAAATTCACCTAAGCATTTATTGAAAGTAATGAATAGTAAAGAGTTTTCTCGAATATGTTGATCACATATTAATATTATGTAAAATCATCTTCAGAATTTATTATAAAATATTCACAACTAATGAATATTTTATTCATTAATTCTTCATTTATATATATATAGTTCGAAACAATGCATTTTCGGACCTATGTTCATATCAACTTTCTTTCTTGTTTTTGGGTCCCCATTCATCTCCCGAGCAATTTACCTCGACTTACGGAACACCCTGTATATAGGGAGTATAAGTAGAATATATATAGTTTGATAATAACCGATATATATATATATAAATTATAGAATTGCATAAGATATGCAATTCTATAATTAATTCGATAATGAAACAATTAATTGGCAATTAAAAAGCAATTGTATAGAGTGAAGCCAAGAGTGCTTAGTTATTGCTAATCTGAAACAGCCTGTGCCTATAATAGAAAGCCTATACGTACTCTAGTTTTGGGATTTATTAAATAGATGTCGGTTATGTCGGAGAATATATTGGATTAATCCCAGTGGAATGACTAATCTCTTAATCTTAGTGAACAGAACCGAGTTTACTATATATATATTCAGCACTCTATATTCAGCCTACTATATTCAGAACTTACTATGTTGTACTTTCATACAACGTGAGTACACATCATATATTCTCATATACATGCACATCCTATACTTTCTGCGAATAATAGTACACTGAGAAAAAAAATAGTTGATTTTTATTAGAGATGGGTCGAAACCTGATTTTTAAGTCCTCGAAACTCAAATCCGAAACTTTGCGAGACCTCGAAACTCTCGAAACTCTCGAAACTCTCGAAACTTGAAACTCTCCAAACCTGAAATGCTAATTTTTTTAAAAAAAGGAGTACTTTGTAGAAATTAAAGAAAGCTCAACAAAATTCTTTCAGAAAATCAAGCTGTAAATCTTTATTAAACATAATAGATAAAAACTGAATGAAAATAATAAATAATTATGTTTATTTTTTGAGTATAAAAGTAAAAAGTTTTTACTAGAAATATTATTTATTATTATTTATTTATTATCGCCACTTACAAAAATATTTAGTCAAGATTTTTGTTTAAAAACACTAACATCCGAACTCTTTCCGGGTCTAGTCTGCTTCTTTTTTTATCCACGATGATGCCTGATGTGCTGAAAAGTCTCTCTGAAAATACAGTTGACGGTGGTGTGATGAGGTACTTTTTTGAGAGTTTTTTCAAGTTTGGATGCCTCATGTCATCCTTCCAGTACTTGAAGATATTAGCAGAAGGTAGAAGCAATGATTTTTGTAGGTAGTTATTAATCTCTTCTTCAGGAGTCTGGCAGGAGTTCTGTTCTTTTCTAGCAGAAGTTGAAGTCATTAATTGAGAATAGAAATTCCACATACTATGAATTCCTTGCTCTTCAATTTCTAAAGATTTTTTTGTCGCCTGTTGTGCTGGTTCTTGTTGTTCAATATTTCTTGATTGTAAGATATCATTAATTTCATCGATAAGTTTCAATTTTGCATGCTCGAAGTTGTTTTTGTTTTGGAACACACTTCCTTTGAATCGAGGATCTAGTATAGTAGCAAAAGCATATAAGTTTTCCCTCTCAAGTGATTCATAGCGTTTTTTCAGAGAAGCTATCAAGTCTTTTCGAAAGCTTGTTAGGAAGCTCAGTGTTGATTTGAAGTTCTGAAGAGTACTGATAGTACTGTTCACTAAAGGAATAACTTCTGAAATAGTGACTTGACTTGAACTAGCCACATAAGTAGCTTTATCAAATACATCTAGGATTCTTATGACTTCTTCAATAATTTTCCATTGTTGAGATGAAAGATCCAACTGAAAATTTAAATCTGATGCTGCAAGAGTAACAGCTTGCCTCTGTTCCATAAAACGGGAGAGCATATGAAGTTGAGAATTCCACCTTGTTGGTTCATCTTGTATCAAGCGATGTGATTTGAGGCTTAGTTTTTCTTGAGCTGTTCGTAAGACTTTCATTGCTTTTGACGAATGCTTGAAATGTCCAACAATTTTTCGACAAGTTGATATTAATTCCTTAATATCATTCTTGTTAAGTAATCCATCTTTAATAACTAATTGAAAGTTATGAGCAAGACATGGTAAATGATTAAAGTAAGTACGTTCCAAGGCTGCAACCATGTTAGGCCCGTTGTCTCTCATGACACAAACAACCTTTTCAGAGAAATTCCATTCTTCAATAGTTTTGGTGATGAAGGCTTGAATTGCATCTGCTTTGTGCGAAATCTCTGGAAAAGGAATGCATTCTAAAGACAAGTGATGATATTCAAAGCTTTTATCCAAGAAGTGAGCTGTTAAACTGAGATAATCATCAGATGATGATGAAGTCCACATATCAGTCGTAATTCCTATAAATTCTGTTTCTTTCAGTAGTTTTTCAACTTTTTTTTTAGTTTCTTCATACATCTCTGGAATTATTTTATTTGCCAAATTTTTTCTTGCAGGAATAGTATACCTTGGCTCAAGATGATTAATCAACTTTCGAAATCCTTTATCTTCCACTATACTGAATGGTTGGTTGTCTTTACATATCATTTCTGCGATTAATCTGGTTATCACTGTAGCTCTTCTATCCCCAGGCTTAAAACTTTGCATTTTATCAACAAATGCTTTAAAAGTAGGTTGATTGACAGATGCTTTACGTTTTGCTGGTGGTGCTTTAAATGAACTTTGTTCTCTACAAGATGATGTAGCTGAGCCGGGACTGGGAACTGATTCAATTAAAACAGGAGTAGGGTCATCTGGATTGCTTTCACTGCCACTTGGAGAAGTTGGACTGTTTATTTCAACAAACAATGGACTCAAGGATGAAACTGGTGACTGTGATGGAGAACTTTTAGCTTTCAAAATTTGAAATTTAGTAGGGTGTTTGTTTTTTAAATGTTTCCACAGCCCTGAAGTAGTATGTGAACCACCTCCTCTAGATATTTTAGCCGGACACAGATTGCAATTGGCGATGTTTTCATTGTTAGATATTTGAAAATAGTTCCAAACTTCAGAAGATGATTGCGACGCCATCTTACTTAGGTAGTAGTCTAATTTTCTGTACCTGAAAGCGAGAAAAAATATATGCGAACACGGATTTCGCACGACTTTCTCTCCTTAGGATGTTGCAAAATTTGTTTCACAAAGTTTTGTATTATAATTATACAAAAATTATTTGAAAGTATTGTGTATCAACCATTTACATTCGTTTGCCCTGAGTTAATCAATCCCAAAATACTAAAATATTAAATAATATATCAAGGATATTATGTGAATTGGACATATAACATCAACAGAATAATCCAATGATATTAAAAAATATTACATAACATTCTCGGAATATCGCATATAATATAATTTTTATTTTTAATAATATTCATATAATATTTTAGGAATATTGTGCGCATATAGGGATAGCATTACTTTAGTCGAGAAGTAATTAATGAGTACTAATACAAACAGACACACATACAAATACACTTTTAGTCGAGTAGTAGTATGTGAAGCAGTAATCCTCACTTTGTTCCGTCAATTAGTTATTAGGACATTATTAATGAAAATTTAATCAATTATACTTACTTATATAATACTTCAATTCACTTGAATTCACTTAACAATTTATTTTGAAAAATAAATACTATTAGTAAGAATACTATTAGTAATACTATTAGTAAGAAGAATGCTTTGTTAAGATTTTGAAGTTTCGCATTAAAAAAAAAAAAAGAAAAACTAAATATCAAAATAATACCGACTTCGTGGTAAGTAAGACTCAGAGTTATAAATGCAGAATGGGAACTTTTAGTTTTAGGGTAAAACTTTTAGCTGAAACGTAACGCGATTTCATATACATCGACACGATCACAACATTCAAAACAAATAGTTTTGGTTGCCTAGCAACAGAATAATATCGTACAATCTCGTCGCTCCCAGCGGATATCAGTTGAACTAAAACAGATTTATTTATGTTGAATCCGGCAGGGTGCACTGATACGCACTCAATGTATCTGCATTATCATTAAACGATGAAAGAAGAAAAAGATAGAGATACTTACATTTGAAGTCTGTATGGCGCCAATTCTCTGATTGGACCATATTTCACGGAACAATGTTTTTGTGTGTATTGCGGGTTGCCTTCATCTTAGGTTTCGAGTTTCGAATCACAAAAATAGGACGAAGTTTCGAGTCTCGAGTCTTCGATCTTTCTGAGTTTCGAGGGGGTTTCGAGGTTTCGAGGTTTCGAGTATCCCATCCCTAATTTTTTATATATATATATATATAACTGAATCGTTCAAACTAAAGCAATAATAACGAAATTTTTTGTTATTCTAACTAATTGTTTAGTCTGACAATTTCTAGCCTGGAAGAGAAATTTTTGTTTGTCCTAACTAAAAATTTATTTGGCAGCCCGTGACAAATAATCGATTTAGTTGAATCAATTATTTTTTTCTCAGGGTACAATTATAGTTAAGAAAAAGTCAATGAAAATTCAATCTAAGAATAGGAATAAGAATAATTAGGATTAAAATTCGTTTGATATACCTCGAGCAGGATAGTACAGACTAAAGTACATTATTTTATATTTGACCGTTTTCAAAAAAAAAAAAAAAAAATAGAACTAATTAACTACAATTTACAGAAGTTTCACAATTATCTCGAGTCTCTCCAATTTATAACCTGTGCAGACTCTGAATTAATTCTTGATTTATTTGATACCTAAATTTCCTGGAACAAAGAAAAACTCGTTCAACTTTAATGAAAAATGTTTCGCGCAGTGCGTATACTATGCGGCCAGTGCAAATGAGCGAGTTGCGATTTTTGCGAAGCTGCCCTCTCATACTGCCGGTGAAAGCACAATAAATCGACAGATATCACGCCACTTTAGATCAAGACAATGCAACCATTTGTATATGGCACTGCTCGCCTTAACTGCGGCTCTGACCGACGATCTCTGCCGCGTAGTAGGCGCACATAGAAAGGTAGGCCTTTTGCGAGCGGCCACGTGCTCCTCGTTTGGCGTTATTCATTTGCGTGAATGCAGCTCCCACGTCTAATTGCTCTTCGAAATGTGCTTATTAAAGTTTGTTAGAAAGAAGTTGCAGAAATTTTCCACAAACATATGTATGTATATTTGAAAAATAATTTAAAAATTTTGAAATCAAGATGTAAAAGATGAAAATAATAAATAATTCTATGAGGCATATTAAAGATTCCTCGGAAAGCATACAATTAATAAATCATTTGAATTATGAAAAGATGAAAAATTAATCTCAATATTGAAAAATTAATACAATCATTTACATTGATAGTTATTTAATATTGAAAATTAATGAATTTCTGTTTTGTTCATATTTTGTTCATTTTATGTTAATACTATGAATATTAATGTAATATATGAAATTATTGCACATACAATTATGCAAGACTGAAACTGAATATTTATGAATCTTGTACTTTTGTACTACATATCTATATTGTATCTTTTGCGTGATTCATACGTGTGAAAATAACGTTATTGCAATCATATTCTAACTTCGACGCATGGACAAAAATATCTGCCGAAATCGAAGTCGACGGATTACTGTGTTATTGCACTTGCCGGGTGCAATGTCCGACTATCGCCCTCGAACGATTTAAATTTAGCCGGCAATGACATTTCCTTATTGAACGGTTTTTAATATTATAATCAGCGATTGTGTTAATAGTACATTGGAAACTTATACATTAACATATTTCTTTTATGCATGATAATAAAAAATACGCTGTAACTGACAAAAACAAATTAACATGACGTCGTGCGCTATGAATAAAGTGTGTCAGATCACATGAACAATAAGTATAAAAATTATAAGCGATTTATAATGTATTTGTAATGTACTTCCATTGTAAATTGTATAAATTTTACTCTTGTTGTTTATGTAATTTTATAGCATGGATTTAAGATCTTTCATAAAAAGGACGTTTATAAAAAAGTAACTATCGATAAGAAAATAATTTAATGCGATAAATTATACAATCACATTAAATACTTGCAGCTATCCCGAATGAAATATATGTATAGATATAATGATGTTTTGTTTGAAAATATTAATCACTGTATTAAATTGGAAAGTTCTTAATGCACGTGCAATTTGTTTGCGTGTCGTGTATATCGTGTAATGGAGAACTTAGACGAAAAAAATTTTAAATGTTAATGCATGTCCTCCAGGCATTAGTCAAATAAGAAGGAAAAACTATCAGAGGTTACTTGAAAACAATATGACACAGGGAAATTCCTTCATTAATTATTATTGCCATCGTATGCCTGTATCCTTTTTCTCTCTTGCATTAAACATAATGCATAAGACAATTCGGAAAGAGAATTACTTGATATTTCCTTGTGGATTGTTCGCATGAAATATCGCATGTATATATGTATGTATATTATATAAATTTATTGATATATATATATATTGGATCAGTGCAAAAATTCGTGCCCGATTTGTAAATAAAAATCAAGCAGTTATCGGGCACGAACTTTTGCACTGATCTAATATATATGCGTCTCTTTGCTAGTCTGTTGCTTGCTTGTACAAATCAACGAGATAAGAATACGATTAAAAAATTGTTCAAATCGTTTATTTTTCTGCAGTGTTTCGCGGACCATTCACTTGACATTCCAACATCGTGACATTTGCACAAATATTATGATTATTGTGCTTTTTATGAGAAGGATAAGAAATTAATGTAATGTATAAAAAGTAATTGTACATAATAATTACATATTCTGTAGGTTCATTGTTGAAGAAGAAAGAGCATGAAAAAGATATTTCTTTGTAATCTTCTAATCAAAAACATTTATGAACATCGCTTTTGTTGACATCATCAACTGGATTCGCAAGCAGTCTGGTTCAGAGATCGTACGCATTAAATCAGACAGACCGATGAACATCTGCAGAGCGTGATGCGAAGGTTGCGCAAAACGAGCGCTCTTATCAGCCGACATGGCAGATCGGGAGCACAAAAAATTAATCGCTCAGCTTCAGAAAATTCCGCAGCTGCAGTCAAGCTATATTATTCAAGCTGCATTCAAGCTACATTCGTAATTCAAGCGCATACTATAATATTTAGCGATAAATTTTAACTGTATTGACAAAATATTGATAACAGGGTAGATTTTTTCTCGCGAAATATACAAAAATATACGATAAAATATTCTTTCTAATTTTCTACTAAAATTGTTCAGCACTTTGGACATTTTGTAATTTTTCTTTAATAAAAAATAAATAATTTCAGTTTTCAAATTACTGTTTTTTTAAGTTTTGGATTAAAATGTTTAGTGAAAAAAATAGATTAGAAATATGGGAGTAAAGTAATATGATAAAATAAAAAAAAAATGAATTTAAGAATTTACGATCATATATATATATATATATATATATATATATATGTATATATATATATATATATATATATATATGATCGTAAATTCTTAAATTCGTTTTTTTTTTATGTCAATTATTAAAAATAATTATTCTATCTCTATGCAACGATTTATTTTTGATACTTTATCCTTTTCACACTTTAAGCATTTTTCTCACGCAATTCGCTCGTAAAGTTTTCAAAAATTACCGACGCGTTGAAAGCACTACAAGCTTTGAGAGTCACTGCTCAGTCTGATTGTTGATTTTTCCCCTTCCATTTCTTCCCCCTTTTTTCCTCTTCTCCTCGCGATAGTATTGCAGCTCACCCCGCGCGCGCCGTTGTATTTCATTGTTGTGAACGCATGCAAATTGCGATCCCAGTGCCGGGCCCGAGTATCAATTCTAACAGAATTAATTCGAGTGCAGTCATTGTTTTTTGCGCGTCACAAAAAACCCTCTATACGCGGGCGGCATCGTTTTGCCCCGCTACGGACAATATCCGGTTCATACGAACGGTTGCGCACGTCACCGATTTTTTCTCGCCGATCGCCCCTGTATTCCTATGGTGGTGGAAATCCCGTTTGAAAATTGAACCGTGGGTTTCGTCGATATAACATCGGCAATCGATCATTTTATTGGTAATTATCGTCAACATTTCGCCAGTGATGTCAGCGCTCAGCGAACAGCGTCAAAAAAAGGATTGAGTAATATAGCGTTGCTAATTCGCAGAACTGAACTGTTTCATCACGCGATAGCTTCCAGTGAATAACCTCGCTTTCAATGACAAATAGCCAAAATAATACGACTATTAGTGACAAAAAATACAGAAAATATCAAAAACTGCGCGAGCCATTGTTTATTATTGTAGTTATGTAAAGTGTTCAATGTGCAAAAATTTTGTAGATTGAAGGAAAGTTGAGAGGAACATTCAATAATACCAAAAAATTAACTCGTGAAAATCTTATAATATTAAAAAATATTTAAGATATTGAAATATGCTTAAAGTTATTTAAAATATACATTTAAAAAATATAATAAAACGGTTGCATATACTACAATATGGATTGTTTGATATTTATGTTGCAGAAAGATGACTTTACAGCCGTCAGCTCAGTATTGCGCCAATATCTTCCTGAAAAAGATACTCCGTATGTCCTAGACATCGACCTCGATTTCTTTAGTACTAAAAACCCGTTCAAAGATCTTCATGAGCGCGTAAACCTTTACGACAAGTTGGCTCCTTTGTTTACATACAAGAGGGCGGAATCAAATGATCCAGAGGTAAGTTTGTTCTGTTTCAAATCTACGCAAAAGAGAAGGCAATTTAATTTTTTTTTTATTAAGAGCGCTATACGCGTTTATTCTAAAGAAACGACAAGACGTATACGAATCAAACTCGTAACTGCCCAACTAATAAGTTATAGGACTTTAATATGTATATATTACACATATTCATATACACATATTCTTTTGAAGTTTTGTTTTGATCAACGATAGAAAATAAACTTTTGATTGTCTACATATAACAATAATGTCGTAAGAATTATTATTTTTACGAATATACTAAAATTAATCAAATAGAAAATATTATTCTTTTGCTTTCTAAAAATTGTTTGTGGAATAAAAAACTGGAGAACTTTAAAAATGTAGAAGGATATTGTCAGCTGCTATATAACTTCTAAAATTTCAGTAAAACAAACGTATTACATTAGTTTATTTAATACAAAAAAATTATATTATACCTATACATCTAAAATAATTAATCATACTTGTTACATGTTGATTTGCTGCAGACTTACTACCTTAAAAATTATACCAACATATAATTTTGTTTTATTTTTTTTGCGTACTTGAAACAATAAGACTAATATAATATTATTAAACAAGATTGATAAAAAATGGTGAAGAGAGAGCGCAAGAGTATTATCAGTTATTAAAGAACTGATTTCGAAATTCTGATTAAGGATAAGAAAACGAGGGGGTGAGGGGATCGGGTAAATCGCGATCAAACTGAGAAGCTTTCGAAGTGATGGAATTTCGCGAATCGGAGGATGGGAGCTACCGCCAACGAGCGGAAGATTTGCGAATAATTAGGTGGACCGACAATGGCCGTAGTGGTCCTGTGGCAGGCCGGATACACAATGTGGCCTGCCACCACTGGGATAATAGACAGAGAAGAACGACTCTATGGGGTTTTAGGATTCGACGGACATAATGGCACTAGCCTATTGTCTACGTAGCTGCAGACTGCTAACATCCGCCTCCGGGGTCGACCATGTCGGCTCATCTGCATACCAGCTTACAACCCTTCAGCCGTTTAGTTCCGAACATTCGAAACGTTAATTTTGCTCCGGCCACGCCATTCGTCAATGAATCTCGACCGCGTACCATTATTAGTATGTCGCGTGTGTCGCGTCATTTGACAAAATGAGACGTTTTTAAATTAATTATAATAAAATCAACATGATGCTCTTTCAATGGAATTTCCATATAATATTCGATATACACGTGACTTTCGATAAACCGTTCTTAATAAATTTCCGATGGATTCCCGTTATTTGAAAGATTCAAATGGATTCGATTAAAACCTGTTTTATTAGATGTACGTCATTAATGACGGCTTGGGTGTTTTTAGCAGCATTGTTTATAAAGAGGCGGATTATTGATCGGAAATATTTTCAGTCATTCTTATTATTATGCTCAATGTATCCTAGGTTGCTCGTAAATAATTTGCACAATATTGATTTCGGCAGGAAATAAATATAAATTTAAGAAAAAAATAAATGTATTAAGAAGTCGCGACTGATTCTGATAATAAGCAGTAAGTATAAATAAAGTGGCATTTTACGATCACAATCTTTGTGTCAAATAATATTGTTCGTGAGAATTTTTATGTACATTTCACGCTTTTAGCGTGCTAGATTATTTCTGATGATCTAGGAATGTATTCTGTAAGAAAATTTTTATTCTATAAGCTCTGTAATTCTGCTGCTCCTTAGCTTTTTCTTCTTCTCGCTTTTCATTCTTTCTTTCTTGCTCTACAATGCTATATAGCTTATAGAGATAAAGCATTTTTACAGAATAGACACCTTAAATGAATTCAATACAGAGATCATTTTAATTTAGACATACCACTATATAATTTTATATCAACATATACAATATTTATGTAAATTTTAGCTAAATTATTTAAAATATAACCTTTTCCGGAAATAACAAATGCTAATAATTTCCTACATACATTTGCAACAGCTTTTGCAAAATATGATTTACCGTGATATATTACAATATTGTTAAATCAGCTGAATTCTGTGAATAGCTAGTCGTGGTTGTAGCAAAATTTACTTAATTATCAGATTATGGTAACTAACATCACGCATTGAATGTATAACAAATTTTGTCGATGAAATGGAAATGTTAATTGCGTCGTCATTTATAAAGTGCAACAGTATGTTATTTGAATTCATAAATAAATTGCAAACAAGTTCAATTACAAGTATTCATGTTATACATATTCTAAATATGTAGATATTACGTATTTATTACTTTCATGATACAAATTAATAAATACATAAGTAAAATAATTATATCTATATTGAAAATTTATTTCTAAGTTGCTGCCGTGGATATTTTAACATTGATTTGTTCAGAAATTTGTTCTTTTGTATTTTGCTCTAAATTTTACATTCTGTTCTAATAATCGAAATTATCTAATTGAAAACTTATGAATACTCGAAATTATCTAACTAAAAAATTTTAAAAATGTGCACAAATATATATCAATAAAGTAATAAAGCATACTATAATATAAATTCTTCGCTCTTTTTCTCTTTCTCTCCTGACGCTTTTTCGATTATTTGCATAAGGTTTCGCGTCGCGTCTTTCACAATCTATAACCGATATGTACAACGGTAAACGGTTGCATGTTTTGTGAATCCTACTTTGCATATCTCCAATTGTCGAAAAGTCTTTGATCCAAGATTGTTTGTAATTTCTCACGGAGTTCCACGCCGTGTGCATTCTGCATGTCATTTAGAAAACATCAGCTATCCTCCTATATTCGAAATTACTGATTTCAAGACCGAACAATTTAACTTCTCACCGTGGGATCTCGGCAAGATGCGCACCCTTGAACGTAGAATGCAGTCAAGCTTTGACATCCAGAATTGCTTACCGTTATGTTAATGTTGCGAATCGGGCCATTTAAATGCATGCCGGTTAAATATACGGTTCTTTTCGGTTTCGTTTATGTATACCATGGAGAATAAGTCCAGTTTCTGCTTTCAGCACGATGATAATGCAATGCAAGAGAATGATGCAACCGCCATCCAATTCAACTTTTAAAAATTCAAATTGACACTTGTTTTTCTCTTAATTATTTTTTTCATTTTCTATGCGTTTTTTGTCCTTTACCTTTAGATAGATGAAATTGAAAAAAAAAACCACTTGAGTGATTGTGAACATTTTTAAGTATCAAAAGATGATTATATTAATAATATACGCGTTCGTAGTCCGTTTTACGGAAATTTTATCCGTACGTGTGTGTATGTTTATACATATGTATATATAAGTGCGCAGACCCGATGATTCCGATTTAATGTATGCGGGTCAGACGGCGCTACCTGTCTTACCCTGAGAACTTGGCGGCATTGTGATTGTAATCGCCGGCTGCAGGTCACCCCGTAGCCTAACCGAGGTCAGGGTCATTCCTGAATTATTTAAATTATGCAATCCACATTCCTTCTTCCAGACTCGTACACGAGCACCGCTCGCGCTACAAGCACGATCTGTGATCTTTTGTAAAGAATAATAATTAGGAGGAAGAATGAAAGAGTCGGTCTCTCTTGCAAGAAAGCAACTAACAACTGCATGTTGTGTCTGCGATTAAAACGAGTTTTACATTCCGACTTTAATATCGATTTAATTTATAGTTCGAAATTCATACACAAAAGGATCGTAACTGTTCAGCGTAAAATGTCTCAGAACAATGACGAGAATTTTCCTAGAATTTTTGTCTTTTATTTATAAATTTTTGTAATAAATTTAGAGTATAAAAATAAAATAATGGAGTGTATATATATATATATATATTAAGATAAGTACTGAACTGGTAAAACAAATTTGATTAAATGCGTTTATGCTCCATTTGACATGACTGCTTCGCGTTACAATTCTCGAGAGCATGAGTGAATTAATTTTCTTTAAGAATTAATCGACGTACAAAGTCTTGAACGCTGCGATCCGCAGGGTGTATTTTATGCAATTCCTTTCTCAGGATCTACCACGCGATGTCCCACTGGGATCCCTACGAAAGAAGAAACGACACGAGCGGGGGGGCCCAGTATGCAAAACGGGATCCGTTTTTCGGCCTCCCCGAATATTGATGTACAGCCAAGTATGTAGATGAGCGTGAGAATGTAGCTCGTGCCGGATGGTGCGAATAGGGTGAACCGGAAGTAAACCAGTTCCCCTATCCTCCGTAGCTCTTAGTTGCTTTTGCAGCGCAGGCATTCTTCTTCCAAAGCTGTATTTTTGTCATTGACTTTTTACGAATGAAAACGTAAATACAAAAGTTGAAGTACTGTCGAAGAAAATTTGTTACAAAAGAGTTTCATAAAAAATGACGTTTTTAAAAATTATGTCTTTGTTGAAAAAGCAGTTACATGACCGAACCTCCCTTAAAATTGTAGCATTTACAATTTTTTATGTATTTTTCTGTCATGAATCATAATTTCTTTTACCAATTTCTCTTCTCGCTCTCTCTCTCTTTCTCTTCAAATTTGTTATACAATCTCAGAAATGTATGTTTTTAATGACATGAAAGGGTTGATTCGGGCTAAATGGGTATTCGTGGTTTCAAGAGCGGAAGCGAGTTATTCTGCTAGCATTTGTATCCAATTGGTTCTACCAATTTCGCCAGAATTTATTGGATTGATCTAGTTGTTTGACTAGAATAGCCACAGAATATTTTGATAGAATAATACATGGTTTACCAACGTATACATATGTATACGCCATGTTATTGTATCCAACAGGTATGGAAGTAATGTTACAAACCAAAATATATTGATCGATATTTTAAGAAATAAAAATTTTTGCTTTGTGCAAGCATTTTTGTATTTATATTTTTGAAATATTTTTATATTTTCAAAAAGAGACTTTATTATGCTATTTCCACAGAACTATAAATACTTGACGTTTTCTTATTTATTTATTTTTTATCATAGTCCTTTGTCCGTAATATAGATTTTTAAATATTTTATTATTGAATAGTGTGTTCACAATTATTTATGATAAATATTGATTGATCTTTTATTCAGTGTTTAATTTGTTCTATCAATGAATTTGTATTTTGCAACATGTCGGGAGTGCAACTTCATCAGAAAATGCAGTAACGGAATTCAAAAAGTAATAACATCACCTTCGGCAAAAAGCAAGAATTTTCGGCAAGTTTTTATCATCACTTTATTCTGTCATTTCGCTTTTACCTTTGCATTCTCGCCGTCTCTTTTTTGCTCTCACAATGGCCTTTCATTACTAAAATATCTGTTTAAACCTGCACGAGGTACGAAAACGGGACGGAGATAAACAACAAGGAATTAAATATACAATAAAGTGCGGAGTCCGGACAGCGAAAGGGCGTGGTGGGGTAGCGAGGTGGTAAAAGAGGGAAACTCCTTTACCGGCCACCATTCCGCTTCACTCACCCTCTCATGCACCCCAACCCTGGGCCACCCGCATAAATAAATCCAATTGGCTCAAATAAAATGTACGAAACGAAGTCGCGCCAATGGCCGGGCTATATTTTATTTTCTCTCATTTTCCCTCCCTCTCGTGCGGCGCTTTCGCTCTTTCTCGCTTCTTCTCCTCCGCCCACTTTCGCATCATCCCTTTCCGTATTCGTCTGTAGTTCTTTTTCTCTCGTTTCACTTTCTCGTCCGCTTCTATCCCTGCGACGACGGTAGGATAATTCAATCTCGACTTTTCACGGATTTCCCATCAAAGGAGACATACCGGTTACGAGCTGAGAGATTTCTCTTTCTCGACGCGTCTGTAGTTGCTCTGACTTTTTGAATCGAGAAACCGTCCTTATTTCTTATTCGTTTTCACCAACCACAGCTCCTTCCGTACATTTTCTGTCACCACAATATACATATTTCAACTTACGTCGATATTTTGTATTAATATCCGAAATATTATTGTTAAATGTTATTATATTATAACGTTACACTATATTTTTAATACTTATACACTTATACACGGACATCATACATATTTACATTAATATTATTGCCTGACATTGCTGCCTAAATGTAATGATTAGGTTATGGAAAAAATAAATCTTATAACATGTGAAATATGTTACAAAATTTATAAATATATGGAAAAATAAAACAATTTTTAATTTATATATATATGTATATATATATATATATATATATATATATATATATAGTATATCTCATTAAACGATCTATTAATATTAATTTATATATAATTTTAACAAAATTACTTTTACGTAAAAGCATTATTAAGTTGATGATTATAATACAACAACAATGAATGTTACATTAACGCATAATATCCTCTACAATACATTATATTTAATATATTGATATACGAAACCGTGCTAGTTGATATTTAATTAATTTATGGCATAATATCAGTTATAGTCATATAACTACTACATTTAAATAAATTATTAATTTAGCGATTATACGTATAGAGCTTTCAAATCGATTGTCTTTCTTTTATGATTCTCTTCAATTCGATTCCACATCCTATAAGTTATAATAAAGCATCCAAAATGAACGGCGAAATGTTTTTGTTTTAAAATTATTCTCGCACACATTGATGAAAATATGTTATAAAATTTTTCCGATTGTGCAAGAATGTTGGATTCCGGTCCACGTGGATCAGAACACGTGCAACGGTAGTTTCTTCATTAACAAGGCGCTCGGTCTTCGAAGGAAAGCAAATTTCGTTGAGGCAGGTCACTTTCGTAATTACCTCCTCTCACGGAAGTCCCAACTCGAACTTCGGTCTCGACGCGACGGTGGCGGCGGCGGCGGCGGCGGCGGAGGTGGTAGCGGCAACGACCCTCCTCAAGGTCGTCTCTCATCCCCCGCAATTAAGTCCTCCGACAATTAGATCGATAAACGCAAGGAGGCGCTCTTTATGCTTCTCGTGCTGGCGTTTATGCGCTCCGTGTAACAGCCGTGACTCTTTTTTCCTTTCTCTCGCCCCCTCTCTCTTTCATTCGCATCCTGCCGACGATAATGAATCGCTGAAATTACAGTATGCCGTTAAGATTGGCCCGAGATCTCTTTAATAATGTTACCTCTCTTTCACGTATAATCTTCGATTAACCGAATACCTAGTGTTCATTACAGTCCCACAACTCAATCCGGATGAAATGTCCGGAGAAGAAAAATGTACACGTTATTTATTCCCCTATACAATCTTAGAGGTAGAAATTAAGTGTTACTCAGTGTTGCTACAAACGAATTTTAAAATTCTTCAAAATTTATTTATTAATATTATATTTTATACGTTTGCAAGATTTTTTGAACAAAATAATTTATTTACTGTAATTATAAGAATAGAAAGAAATTATTTATTCTTTTTTTTTCATAAAGCACTTTTTGAGTTATCCTTACTCATATTTTTGTCTAAAGTCCTGCACTTGCAAAAATAAACTTTATCTAATAAAATATTAACTTGAAATTAACTGGAAAAATAAGAATTGGTCGATTTTTGGAGAGTAGTTTTCAGTAGTTTTCAGTAGTTTCTTACATGAAGTTTCTTACATGAAGTAAGTAAGGTGAATATTCTCTCCAACAGATTTTGTAGGATCAGAATTAGAATTCTGAAATGCTACGATATTTGAAGGGGTTTATGTTATGTTCGGCGCACCCCTAGAAAACCGGATAAGAACCGACATCGCCATCTATCGTAAGTGATAAGAACGAGGATTTCCTTTGCAGTTTCCGGGGAAGCCGCAACCCCGTTGGGTGACGTGACGAGCGACACTGACGCCATGCGTCCAAGATGGCTGCGGATCGTTAAACGGTCACGCGCAAACTCCTCGGAGAATAGAGGGTTGGTTTGGGGGTGTCTCTGCTCCTTAATAGCGTCGAGAAGAGTAGTTACGATTTCAGATCGTCACAGCTAACTTATCAGATTGTTTCTACTCACCTAAAGCGTGCAAAGTGTCATAATTGAATCAACTGTTTGTCAACTGTTGTTTATTACTATTAAAAATTGCAAATCTTTTTTGTCTATGAGATTTTATCAAGGAGTTCTTGTTTACGATGTAAAGCGATGTACATAATACATCTAAATTATTGCCCATCACGAATGTTTAAACTTTGCATTGCAAATAGTCATACTTCGCATTGAATCCACGTTCCTAAACAACTTGTACGAGCATTTAAAAATATGTAATAAATATATAAGAATAAATATAGATATAATAATGTCTCATCTCTACATGATTTTAAACTTTTTTGTGAGAAAATTCATTATTGTTAAATAATATCTGCTAAATAATATTTGTTAAATTTCACAAAATTGATTACATCGATAATACATTATTTTTTAGAGAAATTGATGTATCGAGGACAATCTCAAATGGATTTTTGGAATATATTCAACCACCTTCTAATCATATTATTATTAATTCTTTTGAACATATTATCTTAGATTTTTTAAAATATTAATTGAATTATTGTATATATTTTTATCATTTTCGTTCCTGTAAAATTTCTATAGGCAGACACGTGTTTTCATTTAAATGCTGGTTATTGATTGACTCCAAATATTAAAATAATATCGATAAACCGCAATGGAGACGAAACTTCCTGACATGTCAACGGCCAACATTTAATACTTTACAAGTATGGCTAAGGTTATCGCCCTTTCGTCGAACAATTGAAGAAATGACAGTAGTCATTACTTTAAAAAGGCGTAAAGCGCGATGGGCGTATACGGTTGTGGCGTGTTCGCGCTTTTCAGAATGAAGCTCATTGCCCTTCGCGGAAACGACGTTTCTTACTGGCACGTACATACCCACGCGTATTTAAGTATTGAGTGAATACGATATAATATTGCACATGTCAATGTTATTGACACGTCATGCATTCGACACCATATGATATATCGGAAGTCGTCTCACTCGATCGAGACTTTCCGTGCACTTTTACGCGGCGATGCGTAAAAATGCGCACGCGAATTTCAACTGTTTATTAGTGAGACAGAATAATGATCGGTGAACTTACGGAACAACTTCATTTGTTATCCCTATTATTTAAAATTTTTCATATTTATTTTTTTAGATTAATATTATATATTAAAGTTGTAAATTAAAAAGGTTACCTTTATCCATCTTAGTAATTCATTTTACTTATTAGAAAATTAAATTTATACGAAAAATTACAATATTAAATTTATTAAATTTATACGAAAAATTATTGTACAAATAGAAGTTACAAATATTTCGAAGGATTACGCAAGATACAAATAGTACAGACACAACAGGACAATCATTTTTGGTTCGTTATTCCTGTCAAAATCGAACTGGAAGAATTTGCGTTATTTAGAACAATGCGTGTCGCATTATGTGAACTCAACTCGTTTTTAGTTTTTAATTAAATAACGTTTTCTTTTCTTGCATCCTGATTCTCGCAGGAAATGTGTCTCCAAGAATATCGCTGTGTAGAGTACTTCAACTAGAGACAGCGGTATATCTCGGTATATCTATAGTACATATATCTCAACGATTCGTTGATTACATGTAAGAGACAAAAATGACATCACAGCACTCACCACGGCATATGCCTATCATTTATCTATAAATAAGTTACTTATGTACATGGAAAGTTTACGCGCGATGAAAATGTCTATAAGCTTACGTGTCATCGATCTTGTCGTTCTAGAGCGCCCTAGAGCGATACATCGCGACACAAAGCGATGTTTTAACAATAGTGATTATTTGTGATAACAACAGCATTTGCCGAAATTCTGATAAAATGACGAACCGCTCTCTGGAGAGTCTACTATCATCGAGGTTAAAAGAGACTGTATTATCCTGTATGTTACAGTGCAGGTATTATATCATGTTGCAAGTTGCCTTGCTGCTCTCATGCTTATGGAGGATGTAATCCGATAATCAAATTATATTATATGTAATTATATGTAATTTATCTTAATTTCGACAATTTAGTGTCATAATACTAATTGATATTTTACATATTATAGTATTTTATTATAAAATATTTAATTATTATAGTATCCATAGAGAGTTATATGCTGTTTTATGAAGAACAGTTTGATAGATTGATCTAAAGACAATTCGTACAGAGATAATTGCATCTACAATTCTCTGGAGATAAACTGATTATATTGGTGAAAAAAAGTGCTGGTAAAAAGCAGAGACTATTTAACTTTCATTAAATGATCGCTAATGACTCTGAGTGACGTCATAGATGGGAATAGAGAATATCGTTCTGTTTGTCGGTTCAAAGACTGACGACTATCTATGAAAAGAGTCTTGATTGCGGGATAAATCGTCGGAATCTTAGTTGCCGTAATGCGTAATGCGAATTCCTTGCTGATTGCGGATAGTTGTGTTTAACAGTTAACCCATTATCGATGGCAGATGTTGCGCGGAAGAGTGTTAATGTTTCGTAATGAATGAGATTACCGTGTAAGTGCAACCATTATGTAATCAATGATTATGCGCATTATAAAATCATACTATTGTTGAGTTATCGCGTTAAAAAGGAATCATCCCTGTAGCAGATCTGTCTAAAGATATCTTGAATGTCCACGAAAGAGAAAAAATAATCCGTACCAATAACTTATACTGCTTATCTGACCTGGATTTTACAGAAAATGGAAAAAATTATTGCAAAATATTTTTCTTTCTCTCTTTTAATAAATTAAAATCACTTTTGAATAAATAAATATATTTTTTTTATTAATATATTTGACAGTCTTCAAAGCATTAATATGATAATTAACAGAGTATCAATATGTCACGTAAAAAATTTTACTTGAATAACAAGCGCTTTTTTATCTCTTATTTAATTAATATTTTACAAAGCACATTTGTAGATCTCTCGAGCAATCTCAATGCGCGGTGTACCTTTCGTGAATTCGAATGCGACGCGAATTGCCTTTCTCTCGGTGCAATCCGTAAATCAACAGCGAGTCTAAAATCACAGGGGCATCCAATTGAACTCCATGGCGGTTCTCGGTGTCAATGACTCCGGGGGACCGTATGTCGCGAGCTTCGAGCACAGTTGATTTCGATCACCGGGTACACATACGCAGCACGCGCGCGACCGTACAAACACGTCGTACAGCCATTTTCCGCGCCCTTCCCTCCTCTCTTCTATTTCCCCTCCCCCCAGCACGGTCTTCCGTAGTCACGTAATTGATGCTTCCGCGAAAACACCGTCAATTTTCAGAGCACATGGTTCCACGACATGCTCGATGCATAAGCGCATGACCTCCCTACAGGTGGTATGCAACATAGAATGTAAGAGCGCATTGAACCCGCTACTTGCAACGAAAACGCCATGCGTACTGTATTGTTCGTGACAATGAGAGTCAATGACCTTACAGGCGGAAATATGAAGTTTTGTTGAAATTTCGTTGTGTGTAGCCAAAATTTTATCCTTTTTATGTAGACCGTATGACTCCAGAGAGAGGTAAATACATTTTTTGCACATGAGGTCGTTGAGCTAACAGGCAGTTCGGAGTACTGCGAATTCATATGCAGGTGGATTTGTTTAATATAAAAATATATTTTTTTTGCATTATCATGGTAATTAAAAATTGCTGAATACATATTAGAAAGATTTATTTGATAAATTGGTAATTGGATATATTGGCGGTAATAAATTGTTAAAAGTATCTTATATTAATTAAATGACACTTTCTATCTATATTAAAAGTATTATAAAAAAATATGTGTGTAATATATATGTAGAATGATAAAATTCATATCTACTCATTTCAACATTCTGATTTATAATTTGTATATAACATAATATTCATAAAATTTAATATTTTATTCTAGTTTTATAATTATATTATTTATTTTATATAGTTTAATTATAATTTTTTATTTGTATATATATATATATTTTTTTTTTTTAATAAAATGTGTGTTTATACTTATTGTTTGTGTATAGTATACTTGGTCTTTTTTCAATGATTTTCTCATAATTTTATTTTCCTAACATTTACTTATATATGTGTATTTACAATATTTAATTATAGAGAGAAGAACAACAGATACTATCTTTAGATTTATATCGTGGCTTAAGATATTATGATTCGATTCGAGAAATTTATGATTAATCGATTATAGTTAAATGTTTTATATTTGAATTGTTTTAAGAACGACCAGATTGAAAATTATTGATGATACATATGAAAAATCAGCTATTGAGTATCATTTATCACTATCAAAAAGATTCGATACCATGTATCAATTTCTCGATAAATCGACGCAACGATTTGTTGCAAGAGTGGAGTGTGCATATCTCTTTCAAATATTCACGCATATATTCTCACAGATTTTTGCGTCACAATAATCTCTTCATCACCAAAGTGCTTTTATAAATAGCGGTTTACGTATTTAAATCTTAATTGCAATACGATAATAATTTCTTTAAAACTGGTTCTTAAAGAAACAACAAGATGCTGGAAGAGTTCAGATTATCAGCTACACTTTGATAATAACCGCCTCTGGCCTTTCTTCCCCTCTTCTCTCTCTTTCTCTCTCTCTTAAATATTTAATAATATATCGAGTTCCCCGTTCCAGAATCGCGGAGACACAATTTTGAGATATTTAATCAACAAAAGCTTGAGATATTTAATATTGCAAATTAAGGATATGTGAGAAATAATTATTATCTCTGATACATATTATTTTCATTTCAGAGATTATTTTTCAATCAAATATTTGTTTCAAGAAATTTGGACAAAACACTACATTATTAAATTCTACTAATTCTACTCTAAATAATATGACATACGTGTTTTAAAAAATTCAGATTTATCACATATTTATTTCCGCTTGTTTTTTGTTCTTTTTTTTCACTGGAACTGTTAGATATTATTAAATAAAGCAGCGTACAATATGCAATGAATATTTCTTGTGTAAATGTTATATAAGAAACGTAGTATCTTCTATATATCGATAGATCATCACAATCGATGATATCATTCTTTCCGTCATGGCTCCGATTCTGTAAGTGTGATTTTATGCTGACATTCAGCTTCTCGATGCACGCGTGTGCTCGCCGCATAATTTACAACTCGTAATGATCTAACATCGCATGATAGACCTGACGAAAGAAGCTATTGATAGACACTCGTGTGGGCGAACGAACTTATCCGCGCCTATCGTTTCAGTTCTGAGGAAACACCACTCAGCTCTTTCTCAATCTCAGGTTAATTATCGTTAATTTTGCAGTCAATGAATATGCATACATATGTGCATTATTATTATATAAGTGAAATTTAATGGTAGTATAATGAAAGTATCATTATATAGCTAAGTTAAACAAGATTATGATTTTTCTTGTCTCGATGAAGAATGCAATTATTACCTTATTATTATGATTACAAAAATTAATGCATTTTCTTGTACTACAAATTCTTGTATAAGTTTAATTTTTTTTTTTTTAATGTAATTTTTGATCACACAATACGTAGATATATAATACGGATGTCCACATACAGCCTGTACCTAGAGTACTATATTTTTAATAAGACTAAATAATTGTTCATTTATTCTCAGTTTTATATACAGCATTTCACGCGATCCTTTGCATGCAAACGCTGGCGATCCCTCCGAGATTATTCGAGAAGGCGCCGGCAATGATGCAAGGTCGATCGATTTGAAAGTGGTACCTCGTACACCGTAGTATGCGACTAACATACGTGCGTACTCCAGGTATGAGTCCGATGCCTGAATATGGCACTCGTCAATCCAGTATGTAGATTCGGGCAGGTGTCGCTGAGTTTGCTCGACGTAATTTTCAATTTTAATTGGTCGAGAAGGAGGAAAATAAGAGAGAGAGAGAACACTTGTGCACGAGCATCTACATACTCACGTAATGGTACATAGACGATCCTAGCTCGGGCATTACGCGTGAATCATTTCTGGATCGCTCTATCCGAACGCGCTGATTACACGTTAAACGATACAATGTGATAACCATCTCGGCCGGATAAACGAATAATTGATGAGCAATTATTTCAGAGGACAGACATAAAGAAGCTAATCAAGATACGCACTTCACCGTTCGCGAGTCTAATCTCGGGGTTTATAAACTAAATATTAGTATCAGATCGAAAAATCGTATCTAACGTGATCATACGGTTGATGCTGATCGAAATGTCAGACGAATGAGTACGATTAATAGTCTACAGATGAAAGATAAACAGAAACTAACTAAATATTTAACAGAATCTGCAACTGATACTTATTTTTAATGTCGGTTTTATCAAATACGGATTAAAACAACATGGCGTAATTCGAATACGTATATTCGTGTTTAATTATATTCAACAGAAAAACAGATGAGAGAATTTATTCATATTTTAAGAGAACTTTAGAAACATAACTTACATTTAATTGTTAACATACTTTAATCGTTTTACATGACAGATTAAAAAATTATTGAGTCCATTTTATTTCACGACAGTTTTCCATGAATGTTTCATTAATTTAATGTTTAATGAAATCCATTATTATTGCTACAGAATAGGTGATTGTAGCTAAATCACCTATCAAATTTTTTGTCGAATGAGTATATAATAAATTATAGATAATCTTACTCGATTTTTAGAAATAATAAGTTAGCGTTTTCTGAACAAAATAAATTTCATATTTCTGATAAAATCATAAATCTGGATATATGCACGGATTCATAAATACCATTAAAACGCGTTAATTCGAAGCACGGCTTATGCATCATTTATTTATTAAAATGACGAAGTTATATTTTCGAATTTATTTCATTATACAAGCGGTGGGCGCCGGTTTTTCGCTCCATTCATATTAATGAAACAAATACATCGGTGCCTAACGACTTTATTTTTACATTGCGTTCATTGAACCGAAACGGAGTTTTATTATTTCTCTTTATTACGCTCGAAAAATATCTTGCCGTCGCGACCACGCGCAGCCATTTTAATTTATACGAAACGCAATTTTGTTCGTCGACTAAAGGTGTAATTAGCTTCAAGCTAATGGCGAGAAAAAAATTCCGCAAGAGGGGTCGTGCGCCGGTTTCCACAGGATAATACGTGGAAATGCAGGTATAGCTTTCCCAATTAATACTGGAAATCGAAGTGCCCCGGGATATTCCCATTAACTACAATCACACGCACTGTCGGTGCGCACGATTTTTTCCATTACCTATGAACGGTACCATTTTCCCATTACTTGTAAACGCCATAGCTAAAGAACCGTAGAATTTTATTTTTGTTTAGATGATTTTTTGCAAATATTAAAAAAATATCTTAATATATTTCCTATATTATATAATACAATTCATAGTGCAATGAAAAATATTATTATATAAATACTTGATATTGATTTTAAACACTCATTCACAAAAATTTACAAAGTCAATAACATAAAAGTGGTTTTAGACGGTGAGTATATAAAGGATAGAACATACTTGTGTAATGAAATATGAAAGTTCTTTAACACTCTTAAGAATATATACCACAGGAATTTATAATAGAGAATATAGACAACGTGATCGATTCCGTAACTCCTTCATTTGTGATTGATTTTTTTACCAATGACGTAGAGATCGGTCAAATTCTAAGTGTCGAAGACAAAGTCCTTGCAATACGAAAAGAAAGATCTTCATTTAATAGCAATCATTTTCTCTCTCACGTTTCTTCTGGGTAAGAGTAAATTTTAAACAAATATATATATATATATATATATATATATATATATATGAACAAAAACAAGATGAATACGAGCCTAAGATACACTAAGGGATAACAAATAGAATCCATTGATAGAGCATTGATTAGGACGGCCGAAAATTAACATTTAAAGCTAACATGCATAAAATTTATTTAAAGAAACGACTATTTTTATATTTAATTTATTTATATTTAATTATATTTAATTTTTATATTTTTATATTTTTATATTTAACTATTATTAACATTTATTTCATTATAAACCTCTCAATATACCATTTCGAGGCTATTTGTTTAAATTCTCTACTAAAAGTGTTATTAATCATGAGCGAGACATCCAATAATTATAAGATAATTAGTTTCCTGCACGTGGTCAAAAACCGGATCTCGTTTATCGTATTCATAGCAACTTCAAGAATTCATGAACAGACGGACGCGTTAAACCGCAAGAAAGGAACAGTCTTTCAATTCGAACTCGAGTGTCTAACTTGTCGCAACTTCTGCAAGCTTATCCTTGTCCTTCGTAACTCACTGCCGGAAGTTGTTGTTCTTCGTTTTCTATAACATATTTCATGATACCCGAGAATCCATTGTATGAATAGTTAGAATAATTTCAACATTTTCATAATTATAGTTATTAACATATATTAGTAAGAACACTATAGTAGTAGAACAATCTTGTATGCGATTAAAAATATCAATTATGTATCGACATCATTCACAAATGTAATATATTCTGATTACAAATTTTTTCTTATTTAGTTTGTTTAACAAATATAACAAACAAATATTGCATAAACATTAATTTTCAATAAATAAATAACGTGCCATTTTACGGTCAGACCTAGATCTTTGTGCCAAATATTAGTCGTGTGAATGAATTTATGTACATTTCATACTTTAGTCGATTAATGTGCCGTTACTTTCGAACAAACAAAATCTTAACTCAGAAATGTGAAAACAAATGTAAATTAAATTGATAATTAATTTAATAAAATTTAATAAAATTAATTTTATATATCACTGATAACTAAAGATGTTATAATCCAGTTAAATTTTACCTATAACATATATTATACTATATTTTATATATATATATATATATATATATATATATATATATCTACATATAATAACGATATTATAAACCCTTTCTTGCTTCTGGCCTTCATTGAGACAGCAATGTGTTACTCTGAAGGTGCTGTACACCAAACATCTGCGTAATCAGTCAAGTTTAATATCAATCTCTGATGTCGATTTTGTAGATCCCTCGCGATAAAAACTATGTACGAGCAGATTTATGAAGCATGTCTACCGGGAGATCGAAAATACCGAGCAGTACATGTTTGTAGACTTCCTTATCTTTCCTCTTTCTTGGCCGATGTTTCTCCTTTTTTGAAATCCATGTCTGAGTGATGGTAAGGCTGGAAAAGGATCCATAGACATATATGTATACTTGTATATAATCTTGGGTAGAGCAGTATCGAGGGTGGGATTTATGGAGCATGACAGAGATTTACAACGCCTCTCGCGTCCGGAGGCTTCATGGATCGCTGAATCGAGGGGACCTTGTTCCGCTCACGTTCGATCCTCTCGATCTCCTCTCGATAGCTACATCACTATCCGCACCTGTAGCGCGTATCGCGTAAACGTGGTATATCGAGTGCGTCAAGTGATGAAAGAAGAGTAGAAATAATTAGCTAAGAAACAATGAAGAGAATAATATGATGGATAATTTACAAATATATAATAATTACAAATATAAGAAATTACGAATCCAAGCATTTGAACAAATTGGAGAGGACATCTAAATCCAATCGGTAATTCAATCGATAACTCGAATATTTCTAATTCAAGGATTTAAATTTTAAATTTCTGATAGTCATATATAATTACACACCCAAACAATTTTAAAAACTAGACTAAACTATCAATAAATTTTAGTTTAAACTTTAGTTCTATCTGAGCGTTATTAGTATTAAAAATATTTTATTGTCTACTTACTTTAAGAAGATTATTGTCCAGCTAAAGGAATACAAAATATGTACTTTTTCTACTTAGAAGAAATAGAAATGTTTTTGGATATTTTAAGTAAATTATTGTATTGTACGATCGATTAACTCAATTTTTGATTCAATTTTTAGGCATATTTGTTTTTTGTCCAGAGTTTTCCAGTTTCGCGGTTAAACCTCATATCGGATCTGAGCGGGAAGCAGTCGGTTGGAGGGCGTAAACGACGATAGGTTTATCGAATAACGGCGCAGACAATCGCATAAAAAAGGTGCTGACAATGTAAACGAATGGTCAAACCTGACAAGCCAGCAAACATGGTAGATAGCAGGATGTTACCGGAAACATGTCAAAACGAGCGGCAAAACAAAGCTGCTCTCGTTACATCGATATAACTCGTATTACAGAATATAACTCGTATTATAATAGATGAAATCTTTTTACATTCCTTATACATAGAAAAGAAGAAAGATACACTCGCTTTGAGTACGATAACTAAATAAGCATCGTATTTACATCCAAAATTAACAAATTACACAGTTAATAACACAAAGGTTGACGTTAGCAACTTTAAGTACTATTGATAATTTATACGTTAATGAAATCGTGACGCTAATCAACCGAAATTACGTTTACATCGTCAGTGAGATATGATACGCATTGTGATTTGTTATACACGCAGCCAGTTCGGTTCGGTCAGCAGTCTTGTTGATCAAAGCTACCAAATCATCCATCAGTGCACCATACGCAAAACAATGGTCGATGGAACTTGATCGCTGATTCATAATCGACGATTCGGGATGTACTCGTGCTGGTATCACGAAAGATACGAAGAGAGGACGGGAGAGTGGGCACGCGCAAGAGACAGAGAGGCTTTTCAGGCTGTCGAAATATTGCTGTACTAGAATCGAATCCCATTTCTCGTTGCGCGGACCAGCGGGTGCTCCGCTAATTAATGTTTACGATTTCCATTAGCGCGACGCGACCGCAGCCGCCGACTTCCTGCGAGGGGAGCGGCTTGTCTGTATGTACGTGTGCACTTGGACGCAATAACGTCACTTGTAGTGCCTTCGTGCAAATACGCATTATCTGACTTTGACAGATAAAAAAGAGACATATATTTACTTTTACGTAGATTCCTGTATATAGGCATATACGTATTTAAATTAAATCCTGATAAATCGATATCAGATAGTGAATTCGTAAGAACATTAGTGAAATTAGTGAATTAATTAAAATATCAGATTTCTTATTTGCATGCAACTTGCTAATAGCCTAAATAAGCACCTTCAACAGCAAGATTGATTGAAGATTTGCTGATGTTACTATCCGTTTTTTGTAATCATTGGATATCAACAGCTATTTGTTGCTCATACTTTATTAAGTGCATTATTTTCGCGATCCAATTAGAAATAATGATTAATAACATGATTGTTTTCGGAATAAGATATTATTGCTTTTAATTCTAATTGCACAAGAGATGTGTTATTTGAGAGATATTAACATATATTATTTCGTAAAAACTAAATAATACATTTGAATTCATTATTTTACTAATAGAGATTAATAATGTAACATTAATTTACATAATAATTAGATAATAATTTATTAATTTATTAAAACAAATTATTACAAATTATTATAATTATTTATATTAATTTTATCATTTTCATTAAATTTTCATGTTTATTTAACAACGAAATTAAATTCTAAAATCAAATCCTTAATCAGCTTTTTAATATTCCATTTATAATAATTATTTTTATAATAATTTTATATGTATACAAATTTATATGTATACAAATATATATATAAATTGAAATATTTACTTTATAATAGATTCAATAAGTATTTTCTCGCCTGGATTTCTGAACACTTTATACACGTAAATTTACGTCATACGTTTAGTAGAGTTCGATGACCGAAATTGTAAGCAACGTGTTGCCTTTGTGTAGTACAATGAAATGCAATTTGCGCTGAATGCGCAACAGCGCCAGGTGTAAGCTTCTGCAAAAGCGGTAGTCAAACACTATATTTCAATACTACGTGGAATCCATTAATTTTTAACTTTTTCCATGTGAATCAAATCTTATATAATCTTTCGTCGTTACCCATTAAGCTTTTACTAGTATATATTTATGTCTAAAAAACTACACAAAATAAGCGTTATCCAAATAAGTATCAAATTTTTGCTATTGGATATTAATTTATTCTCAAATATGTAATTTTTCTCACAAATATTAATAACATTGAAAGCTTTAAACATTCAAGAAAATATCAAATGTACCTTATTTTATTAAGAAAAATGTATCTACCATATGTATGTACAAATGACATACTTTTTATACATATGTATTTATAATATTCACATCCATTTATAAATATTTGAGCAATAAATCTCACAATTTTTATACAAATCTTTTTTCTATGTTGGAGAAATCTATACTTGATTATGAATAGAGTTTATTTCAAGTAATCATACATCCCTCATATTTTTCAATAAATATGCACGTAACAGGGAGAAAGATGTATGTATGTGTATGTGTGTAATAATTTTCGTATCGCAGTAAGCGCAATACGACTCTCGTAAAGAAGTTTTCCATCTTTCAGTGTTAGATTCCCAAATCGTGCGAGAGAAATGGCGTATTTCGGCACGTGTCCGTTTCGTCGTTGGGGTGAAAAGCGAACGCGTGTGGGAGCACTTAAACGGGGGATGGATTCCTGTTTTTTCGCTCGTCCAATCGCCACGCCACGGGACAAACATGGCGGGCGCCATAATTTATGCACCCCACCTTTTCACGTGCGTGATTTTTGTCAGGGCCGTCCACGTACGTGTATACGCGCCGCGTGGAAAAACGGACAGATGCTGCGCTTTGCATCTTTCTAAATGCCGATCCGTTTCAGGTGCCACGTTTGTCTGAGAAAATGACACATTCGTGCATCTCGAAACAGTTCACGAAGAAAAATTGCTCAAATTGATTATCAGATGTAATAACAGTATAACTTTCTATAATTTTTTATAAGGAAACACTCATCGGTTGTCATGCAATGAAATCATATTACATTAGGAAAGAATAATGATGTTAAAGAGTTTAAAAGTCGTTTAAAATTTAGATTAGTACAGTAAGAAAATAAAGGATATTTCCATATAAATAATTTTAAGAGAAATGTTAATAAAAATTATAACGAATCTTTTACTGTCTTTTACAATCTTAATTACTATAGATGTATAATAGAATTTGTACATAATTTTACATTTAAATTTTAATTTAAAAAACTTTACACATTTGTCCTTATCAGAAAATCATTAGTGCGATACTCAAGTTTGCATATCGATCAATGTATTAAGTTGATTGAAGAAAAAATATACGAATATACATTTTTATCTTTTTGCTTAATGATAATTATCATGTAATAATTGTGCAATATATTCACGTAGCGTTAGGCGTTGGCTTCAAAAGCCAACATTATTCAGATAAATATTATCTCGGTTTTTTACATGATAAAGGATACCGCATGTTCGAGAGACCAGGCACAGTCGACACGAGACGATATATCGCGAGATTTTATCCCGACTTAAAAATATTAAAAAACAAGAACAAGAACGAGAACGAGACGAGGTCGAACCGGTGTGGTTGGCCCTTTATCATATCTTCAAGATAAGCTAAAGCCTTTCGAGTGCACCGGTTATCTCAAGCTTGCTGGCGATTATTTTGTACATATAAAGCTAAAAG
Organism: Crematogaster levior; assembly: GCA_901521435.1. Lineage (NCBI taxonomy): Eukaryota > Metazoa > Arthropoda > Insecta > Hymenoptera > Formicidae > Crematogaster > Crematogaster levior. Next base: position 376,575 of record CABEGB010001369.1, read on the forward strand.
TTTTCGCTCGAGTCCAAAATTTTATTCTAGATTTTTCTGATGCAATCGTTTTCTCTTTGATCCTCTTTCACCTGCACACCATTGAAATCATATATCTCAAGAAAATTATCATTAATATTTTTTATTTATTTTCTATTGTCCACAATATTGCCATTATGTTTTAGAAATATAATACTTACAGAAGTCATTAATTTTTTTCTATAAATTTTCTTGAAATGATAATGTAATGATTTTTTCTTAACATAATACGTAACAAAAATTTGTTACATATGTTATATTAATTATATTTTTGTATTTATTTTTTGCTAGTTTTTTATCCGATATTATTTTTATTTATTTTTATTACTCTTGAATTTTCAACAATTTATGCTTATACCGAACATTGAAATCTGCAATTTTACTTGCTTCAGTTCTGCTACTTATACTTTAGGAAAAATATATTACTTCTAATATTCTGTGGAAGAATCTTCTATCTTTTTACATACTTTAATCTTAAGTATTAACAAACATTTTGATCATTATAATTTGTTCGCTACAAATACTGCTACGATTGCTACAGACGATGTAACAAGATTAAAAGATTATATTATGAATATCACAGTCATAAACATGCTTAGATTGACGGTTGAAAACACCCGATTTTGTCATTGTATTAGCATCATTGCAATGTAATGCTAATACAATGACAAAATAGCCGATGTCATAAAATGTCTTATCTTCGTGAGGGATATAAAGGCGTCCTCGGTGGTAGGTTTGAGGGAAGACTACCTAGTAGTCACCCTTGTATCCCATTCCCCACTCGTTCCTCGAAGGCAGTTGGTTCTCTATTTAATCTCGAGGTGACAAATGGCCGTGGCACTGATTCGGTGACTCAAACATAATCCTGTCACCACATGCAAACATCGATCGGGACCAATATCGGGTCGAACCTGTCGACGAGGACCCCTGTGGAACGACCCCCGAAGAAGATATATGAGGCGGACGAGACAATCTCAGCCTCGCAGAGGACTAATCAATGAAATTGTCTTCTTGCCACATACAAAATATCCCGTTGTTCTTTGGTATTCTTTAATGGAATCAGTACAACTTCATTCATTAAAATCTGTTAAATAAGATAAATGCAAATTGGAATGACAAAAATATAGACACAGGACATCAATAGTTCAGTGATAAAAGTTGATATCATAAAGAATCAAAGTTTTGAGTTGAAAGAAGTGCTCAAGCAAATATTAAAAATATAACGTTTTATATCATATTTTATACTAGGTATGTGCTTTTAAAGTGTGAAGAGATATAAATATACGTGTAATGGTTCTATTTGTATTTGTTATCTCAGTATATAATAAAATACTTAACACATTTAGCTCTCTATATTTTAATATTGAAAAATGTGGAATGTTGCGAAATATTTTTTTCTGTTAGTGAATTGCATTTGTGTTAAATGGTATAACGTATAATGAAGCACAGATATATTCCATTATAAAATAAAAAATATCGCAATTGAAACGATAAATATAACAATGTTTTTTCTCGACCTCTTAAATAATCCAGATATACGCACTGCAGACGGTGTTAATAATGGATAATGAATATAGGACGGTGGAATGTGCATATTACAGTTTCAATATGTGTATGTGCTCTCAACAGTACGCTTTAATTATAGAACTGTTGACCGCACGGTGTACCTAGTTACTTCCAATAATGGTTCGAAGTTATTTACGTCAACAGCTTCGTTAGTGTAATATTATTTGGCATGGAAATTGTACGAAATAAAAAATAGCTATAAGTTTTTAATAATGAAATAATCGTTATTAAAAGAGTACGTTTTATTCTAACTCACGAGATTAAATCCTTTTGTGGTAACATAGTCACAATAAGAGCCGCGCGCATATTTATATGAACATCAAAATTTGTCACTTTAATTATTTTTAATTTACATGCATATTTAACTCTACAAATACTGATTTGCATAATAATTCAAAGTATAATTTTTCCTCTCCATGCATCTTATTTAATTAATTGTTCTCTATAGCTTTCAGCAATCAAGCTCTTACTTATTCATGGCTTACGTATTCATAAAGATTATCGACGACAAAATCTGACGTAATAGTATAATTTATTACTTGGTAAATAAATAAACGTATTGTTTGATTTTTTAAGATTTTGGACGATTTTTACTGATCTTACGATCATGAATTTGCTGATAATTACGATTATGGAACTGCACACGCGGTACATATTATGAATAGAATTTTATTATAACTGTAGGTATAAATATTTTGTATGTGACTGTGTGTGTGTGTATGTGTATGTGTGTGTGTGTGTGTGTGGTCTTGTCATGCTAGACTGTGATCTAGCATGATCCATGACTTGTTGTTATATTATTTAATCGAAACTTAATCGCTGGACCGATAATAAAATATTGACTTTTCCAAACATTAACATTTTACAAACATTAACATATTAAGAGATATATCGAACATTCGAGATGTTTGAAAAAAACAAGTAATAAACGAATCAATCTTGTATTTATTGAAACAAAGTTGAAAAACATTTCATCAAAATAGTCACGATTAATTAATACCAAATTAATTACCAATCGTAAAAATTCTACAATTATAATCTTGTTTACCATATATTCGAACAATCGCCAATATTTCCGTAACAATTATCATTGTGTACACACGAGATACATCGATTATATGTCCGGCATGAGAGAAGTAATTTCCCGATATCTGCGATACAACAAGCTCGATATGGCACAATCCAACAACATTCTCTCACACGAATACATAAGACGGGACAAGTTGGCGGCGAATCTATTTTCGTCGTACTCCACCGCGTGTAAATTAAGTCCGATCAGTTCGGCAAGAATCCACGGAATACTTGTATGCATGAATATGTATATGTGTATCGCGAATGACATCGAGGTTAATAAACGTAAAAAAAATCGCAATGGCTTTGCATCAATTCCTCACGCAAACTTTATTTGGCCGTTTTAGGTCGGTACTTTCTAGTTGTCCGAATAAATATGTTTCACGTATATAATCACTTTCTCGGAATTTTATCAGAACCTTGGCCGACCAGAAAAAGAGAGAAGCTTTTAATTCGTCCTTATATACATATATAAAAAAACAGAAAGAAATGTGCTGCAAAATCAGTTGCATCTATTTAAATGTAATTTTATGCTGCGTAAACAGAGGCTACGCCGTGGGGTCAGGAGCCTTGCAAACCCAGCGTGTAACGACGAATCGATAATTAATCGCTAATTATTGATCGTAACGGAACACGTCTGCTCTAGGGGACATCTCCTTCACGAATTATGCTTGAATATTCAAACGGGAAGGGGGACGGGAGGGGGAAACCTATGATATATTAAAACTATATCTGTTTATAGACTTATACAGGGTGTTTCTGAGTTAATTGGCCAAACTTGAAATATTTAGGGATTAAAAAAAAAACTTTTTTTTCTAGAAGCTTGCTTATTGACGTTTGAGTAATAAAAATGAATAATGTACAACAATAGAAATGAATAATTAAAGTCCAGGTTTATCTAAGTCTATCTAGGTTTAGGTTCTACCTAGATCTAGATAATTTAGGTTTAGCTAGATCTAGCTAGGTTTAGATTTTTTTTACGTACGAAGCATGATTGTACTAGTTTGTTTCACAAAAATATTCAACAAACTTTTTGATACGGAAAAAAGCACTTTGTTTACAGCACTGTCAACATTCAAAATGAAACAAGCCATATTTACCAGACAAGGTATTCTTAATCAAAGAAATAGTCATGTTTGGGCAATCTATGAAAAAAAATTTTTTTAGCAATCTATGAACAACATTTGCAGCACACATTACATTTTCAATGTAACGTGTGGTTAGGAATAATGGGTAATACTTTAGTAATATTAATTGAACTGGGAACACCAATTGCCTTGATAATCTTTTAAAATCGTAGTTTATATTTTACATAAAAATAAAATATTTTTACAATTATTTTACATAGATTGTTTGATGCATTTGACAATGTCATTACGTGAAATTAATTTTTGAATTGCATCAAAGTCAATTGCAGGGAGCTAACTGAGATGTTAATCGTTCAAAAGAAATATCTGCATTTCTATATAAACGTCGTAATATCGTCGTTTACATATATTTCTTCGAATTGAAAAGTAGTGTATGTAATACGTGCAAGATTTATACGTTCTTCAAGAAATAGTTTAAGATAATAATTTTATCGATAATAATTTCACATTTCATGTGTAACGCTGATTGTAATCGAATAATTATTTGTTCAATACACAGACCGTTGCCTGAAAATTGTACAGATATTTGCATAAAAATGAAATAAATGTATAGTTATTATGCAATTCTAAATGCGAAATGTGTGAATCTGAATATTTATTAAAGAACTACACACACACACACACATATATGTATATATATATATATATATATATATATATATATATATATATGTATATATATATAATTATAATTAAAGCAGCTATTAAAGAAATAACCGGGAAGCACCATCCGTTTCATTTAATAATTCATGCGATTGAGATCGTAATTAAAAATTCTATAATTGTATTTATTAACATGCAAATCTTCGAGTAAAGATTATGCAAGTGTTTCTTGGACACTTGTGATAAAATGTATGTGTCCGCGGAATGTATGTGTCTGTTGCTGCGCTCTCTTCTAATCTGCAATATCTTCGAGTTATCTAATGCTTATACAAAAACTCCTTTGTATCTTTCAACTTAATTATACCTCGTGACTTACGTAGTTCGCATTCGTATCTCGCGTTCAGCATCCGATCGGAAGATTGCAGATTTTGCCGATCTGCGTCTTATGCTAATCACATTCGTTTCTCTCACCATCAGTTTCTCTCCTTGCCATCGCGATTGCATGCGTCTCGAACTCTTTTATCGTCGTGGAACACGTGGAGTATCGGTCGAAGATCTTTCGGCAAGTCCAAGAGCACGGTATGAAGTTCCTACTTTCTGAACACTACGTAGGAACTCTATACCTCGCTGCTGGATCTCTACCATATTCATTAGATACCGTCTCTCACTCTTCTTTCTTCGTCCTTCATTAGTGTTTCAGTCGATGAGTGCCCGCTGTATCACAAGCACTGAACATTTGAGATTTACGCTTTCCTATATCGTCCTACCTGAAGGATACGTACCTTTATACATAATATTCTTAGGGAAATATAAATTATTGTTACATTCTTTCTCTGACCGTAAACTACATAATAATAAGAACTATATTTAAAACGCCAAGCGGTCAGACTTGGATCTTTGATGGCCAATCAATGATCTGCGTGCTGACATTGATTGTCGGACTCTAAACGCAGTAAATAACTAAATAAGATGTGTGCCGACTTAATATGTCGAACTTTAAAACGCAACTAAATCATCAACTTAAAATCAACATTTCGATTTCAAGTATTGGTGCTAATAAGACCCTCCTACCTCCCTTTTTTAAATCAGATAAATAATTTATTGCGAAAAATATTACCTCAGCTAGGATTCAAATCTGGAACTTCCACATTTCGTGCGGGTGTCATACTAATTCGACCACCGAGACATGTGATAATATTTTATTGCAATAACCGGTAAACTTTGTGAGAACGTCTTTTCAAGGCGACGTATAATAGACAAATATTACATTCTCTTTGACCGTAAACTACATAATCCAAACCTGGATCTTTGGCGGCCAATCAAAATATAAATTAATTGGAATACAAATCCATTTTTGAACTTAGTAATTAAAAATAAATTCTAAAATAAGAATAGAGACTTAAATTAAAAAATTACAATGCAAAATTAATGTCAGCAATATTATTATGAATTGGAAGAAAAAGAGAAAATATACAGAAGCATTTATAAGCATTTAAGTAAACTATAATTAAAATAGATAGGTATATGTGTATATCTATCCCTGATGGTAGCACACATTCTTATGATAAGAGTGGAGTACACAAATGCAAATAATGCATCCACTATCACACATCGAAAGATACTCCAACTCTCACTCTGGTCTTTCAAATGACACGAACGAATGACACGTTCGAATGATATTCGGTTATCTTCTCACACGCAGTGTAAAAAGACAAGTTTAATGAACCGAACGCGAAGAAGCAATCCTTCGTGCCGACTCGCACTAAATGGAGCACGTTGAGGAAGAATTCAATGAGACAATTTATCACATGAATTCTCTACGAGCACTGCCACGTTGCCGGTTAATCTCCTCCAGGATTTCATCTGAAGATTTTCTTAAAATTCAAAATCGAAAAGAAACGGCTTTCGACGTTTCTCGTAATTATATTACAATTTGCGCTTTCCGATTCTGCTCGAGACGAAATCCAGATGGTGCGAACTCCTCGTAAGACAATCAGTGATGTTCAAAATGTCGAATGTTCGATGCCGTGAATCCTATCCGTACGAAGGCCCGCGAAGAACTGAAGAGTTTTGGAGGGGCACCGAGCGGAGAAACACACACGTCGAGGACACACACGGCCCTGCACGTTTCCCCCTACTTCCTTCCAAGTCTTACCAGCAACACCGACGCCCCTGGCGGTAAAGAATGACACGATGCCGTGCCACTGCCGCGGAAGAAGACGAAGAGGAAGATGACGACGAGTCGTACAGCGCGCGGAAAGACGGAGTGGGAGGAATCCGATCTAACGTCGCGAAAAAGAGACAGAGGAAAAGAGAGCACGAACGCTCCAATTACAACCGCATTCGCGTCCGTGAATCGCACGGCGTAATTATTACGGACACGTAATACATAATTGGCTATGATTGACTTTTTTTCTGCCGGTTCGTTCGTCACAAAGAGAGGCGAAGAACGAACGTAGAATATCTTTTGCTTCTGAGTCGTACAATCTATTTCTTTATGTATGATCTAATAGCAAACGTGATTGAATTTGGGCACGGTCAGACGATCAGATCAAGTGTTTCAAGGTGTTAACTCAAATATATATTTTAACAACTAAATCAAATGTTTTTAGACACTAGACATACGAATCTCTATTTCAAAAATACAGCAAAGCAAAAAAGTTATGTAAAAATCAAATTAATTTCCAATATTTTGTTACATTTTCACGAGAAGCAAATTTCTAGAATATGGTTATTCGCAAACTTCTATATGCTTGTTTCTACATGTTGTTTAAGGTGACAAAACTGATTTTTGTTGTCCAGTTTTTTTACTCTGGTAGTGTCAATTTACATTGGTTACTTCATATTCTATCTCTAAAAGGGCGGTGTCAATTAATTACGTGAAAACTGCACACGTCTAAAACTGTATACTTTATTTGTAAAGGTTGCGACTTTATTTGCCAAAGGTTACTAGCACTCGCGATAAACTTTCGCACGAACCGGCGCAAAATGCGGAAGGAAGAAGTACCCTGTAATCGGCGTTGATCGGGCGTTCAAAGGAAAACCAAGTCAATTGAGTGATTTGATTATCGGCTGATTAATAGCATCGATTGCCATTTGTTCGTAGTTAAACGCGTTAGCCTGGTCAATGTGACCGCTGTTGAGTCAGTCGAATGATATCATTACCGCGAGGTCTTTATTTGCGTGAAACACTTATTCGATCACCGTGCGTTATGTTCAACGCGAATAGCGTGTTTTCTTGATCGATTTGTCGATGATAAGAGGTATAATGTAGTATGTGTATAATGATACAATGAATATGCCAAAGATTCTCTTATACGCCGATATTCTTCTCTCTGTAAATTCTTATCACGAATCTTTATGCACACATACGCTCACACGTCATAATTCCGGTATATCTTCTCGACCGCGGTCGAGTTGTGAGAGACTCGACAATTATTATTATACTTTTAACGCAAACATTTGGATTCATTATATCTTCAAACAAATGTGGACTCAGTGGATCGTGGAATGGATTTGAAGCATTAATTAATTAGTTTTTTTTCACTGCGATGTCGTTTTTGTGTTTCATCAATCGGATGTGAGGAGTAACGGGGCTAAATTTGATTTCGCGAATGTCACGCGAGCACCACGATACAGATTGAACTAAATATGCAGTATTTTTTTTTGTCACAAAATGCGAGCGCGCAGAGAATTTCTGTGCGTGAAACCAATCAGATCACGCATCAGGGAGCTAGTTTAATTATTCAGAGTAGCTGGCGGCATCGGCTTTCCGCCATGAACCAATCGGGCCGAACAGGGTGTGCGATATATGCGCAAACGTGTACGAAGGCAATAGATCGTGTGACCCGAGTCACAAAAGTCGATATTCAATCTTTGACGCCTGCCTGAAATTCGTTTGACATATGACGAGAAGTAAATTTTGCAGTTAAAGTTATTTTGGCAATATCGATCGGGTCTGTTATCGTCAAAAATAAAGCGGGATTATTTTACTAGCACGCCAAAGATTCTCTTTTTTTTTCATCTCATCATCTGTCGTATCCATTGGAACGATAACCTTTTATTGTATAGATAAATTTTGTAGCATTTACGGGTTTCGTAAGCAAAACGGAATGTTACACTGTTGAGAGCACTAAAAACTAATAATGTTCTACTACTGTGCTCTCTTCTCGCTCGTTATTCTTGGAAAAAGAGCACTAACAGTGGTGGTCGTACGGTTCTAAATGTACGAGCCATCACGTTTGGCTCAACGACGGTGACAGTACGATTGTGTGAAAAAAAAAGAGAAACGTGACGCTTGTTTAACCATGTGTGAATTGAATTTAAGACGAAGCTCCGTCGCGCACGAAGACTAGGTCTCTCTCTGCAACGTTTGCCTCGATTCGTGGGAACTTCTTTTTCCTTCTTAAGAGATTTTACGCGCCCGCATCCCATGTTCATGACCACTTTGACCCTAATTTGAACCGATCCTAAATTGACAAAATAGTTTCCCACTAGGTTTCTCCAATATTTTATCTTTCATCTTGTCTTTTATTTATTACAATGACATTATGATGACATTAAATTTCATTTACTATTTATCATCAATTTTCTCACCCCAATTCTGTATATATTCTCTGTACATATTCTCTTAATTTCTGATAATATAATACAATTATTATAAAATATATAAATAAACGTATAATAATAATAAGTATATAACGCACACGCGCAGTACTTTAAATCACAATAAATTTTGATGATATTCAAGAATACATCCTCAAGCTATCAGCGTACAAGGATAATGAGCTTAAACTGTGACATGATTCAACAAGTCTCGAAAGAATTACAATTCAAAAATAGCAAAAAATGATTCGTTTCGTCACGCGTTTTTTTTTGTTGCCGCGTTAAGATTCGCAAGGATGCCGAAGAGTGGGGACAACGGAAGCTCTTTTAAAATCAGCTCCATCACAATTATCGCTAAATTATTAATTTATCCTTAACGGCCATGCTAATATAAAGAGCTTAAACTATGGTACACGGTTCAACAAGTCCCACGATACTCCACAAGTATCACGACGCGACCCGGAACGGCAAAAAAAGGTCCGCTTCGTCACGCGTTTTTGTAACATCGCCGCAAGGCTGGAGAATCGCGATGGCTCCAGAAAGCAGACACTAAAAGCTATTCTAAAGGCCAACGACAATCTTTTGTGCAACAGGTTAACCTGTCACTTCTTTCAATGATTATTAAATTATTAATTTATTCTCTCGTCAACCGGACAAGGTGATCGCGAGTGACGCGAGAAACCCGCTCGAGAAGTCGATCGTTAACCATAAGATAAACTGTGTTTTTAATGCGACGCACCTTCGGACTAACCGATCGTGGGCCAGCCAGTCGATAGACGCTTCCGCCTCGATGTACTATAAAACGCTGCACGCATCATCGTAAAATCCTAAACGGCAGGATAGGATCGTGACTTTTTATTAGTCGTGGACTTTTTATTGTCGTGGACATTTTTTTTTCTTTTTTTTTTATTTTTTAGAAAGAATCTCGCGTGCTCTCGCATGGCCGTTCTCTCGCATACATGCGTGGTCGTAAAACGTCGTTACATCTTTCGCGGATCGTAAAAAGGCGTAGAAGTTGTCGTGGCGCAAGTGCAGAATGCGAACGGCGTCCGACGACAACGCCGATCATCATAGCCGAAGAGAGGAACGGCACTGAAGTTTCGAAAGGGACGAGAAAGGCGGAGGTGGAGGAGCGCGATACTCAATATAAAGAGACGAGGAGGGAGCTGCGGTGAAGAGACCCCTCCGAGAAGAGATCAAGGTTGCGAAGTAGCTTGCGATGACGCAATCGCCTGCAGCTGCATCCGGCGACATTTAATTGCTCTCGCCTTGTCATGCCAGATACATTACACGTATCACTGTCGAGCGATATCTCTCTCTCTCTCTCTCTCTCCCTCGATCTTGCCGACTCTTCCTCTTTTGTGTCCTCCCGCAGCACGCGTTCGAATTTTCGATCGGAAGCCACGAAGGATGGCGTATTTTGAAATGCAAACACGGCGGATTCCTAAGCGGTGGCTAAACTAAATTCTGCTTCTTATTCAATTTCTGATGATGTCGTAAGGATAACATGAAAATCAAATCGCGAGAACAACCTAAGAAACATGTTGACGAACGATTTCAAAGTGGATAAAGATAATTAGTTATTTTCTATCGATCAAGCGTTCGTCGATAATTAATTACACAAGGGAGCTCGTCGTGTCCATACAAGCCACCAACACGCAATTGCATCAATAGTCGTCGAAATCAGAATAACAAATCGCTATTAGCATCTGTTATGAGATGAGATAAATTCGATAAAACGCCATTCCCTCTTTTCACCCCTCTTCTGTACGCATTTAATTACCGAACATAAAGGATGGATATTACTGTCTTTCTAGATCTCGCCCACTTCGAAATGCGAGAGAGACCGCGTAGCAATAATCCTTTTTTGCCTCCGCATTGATCTCTCATCGACATGCAGTCATAAACGCGTCGCAATTTAGAAGATGACTGCACGAGTAAACACCAGTACTTGCGAATCATTCTCGTAGCCGTGCGCGATGGAACTCGTTTGCGAGTGAACGAGAGATCGGACATGGAGATTCGATTCGATCGGCCCGAGCCGAAGGGAAACACCGTTGGACCGGTTTCAAGGTGAATAGCAAGGTGCCTGCCCGTTCACCGATGAACGAAATTGTTGTTGCAATACCACTGCGCGGCAAGTGATCAGCGGAATGTGTCTCTACTCGGAGGCGTGAAATATCAATCCCGCAAAATAATAATCAGCAACTGAATGCACAAATAGACCAAAGAGACATTGAATAGATATTGACATGTAACTTACACATGTTTATACAATACAACGCGCTATCGCCGATAATTTTGCTTCTTGAAATAGCCAGAATAGCTACTATAATGTTATGCTTTGCGATTTAAATCAATTATTACTATCGCTATAATGTCTTTTTAAATTATGCGAAGAAATTTGAAAGTCATGAGACCGCGTATCTCCCAATTTTTCACTGTCAAGATAATTTTTCCTTTCGATAATTACCGCGATCGCCCAGTCGAATATAACATGACACGAATTGTACAAACAAATATATTTTTAGTGCTTTCATTGAATGAAAAATTACTTGATTAATAGCATTGTAATTACTGACACACGGTTATTTCAGTTTAATAATTCGGAATTGGTTAGATAAATTTACACAATGACGTGAGCTGTCTACTATCGCATGCGCAAATGCGTTTATACTGCTTAGAGAAGAGCAGCTGCTCGCATAACGTAACGCTTCTTAACTATATATCGTTTATCATCCAAAATCATTCGTCTCCCGCGTACAAGCTGAAAGCGCTGAAATCTTTCCGACACATCACGGTGCGTTGTAGCAATCAAACTTCTCAAGAAAACTTCAGCAGAAAGAAAAGTGAGATTCCGAAACGTCTCCCGGAAAGAGATCCGTCTCCCTTGAAATTATGAAAGTCCGCGGAAGCTTCGACCATTAACTTGCTTGCCGAGAGGAGCACGAGGAAGAACGGGATTCGTCATTTCCGCGATGGCACGTAAAACAGAACTTTAATACTCGCCTGGCACACTCGAGCTCGAAAAGGAGACGAGTTAGGGCGCGGGAATGTTCGCATAAAAACGCCTACGTGGTCGTGGATAGATAGGCGTCACATTGAAGGGACATGGGAAAAGGACTTCCTTTGAGGATGTACGAGAAGAAGTGCCGTCAAATTAAAGGCGCAATATTTATTATTAATCTTTTTCGCTCATATTTCTTCTCAACTAAAAACCGATTAATTTTCTAAAAATATTCTTTTAAAATCTTACATGAACCTTCATGGATCTTCTTCACGGTGTTAATTTATTTTTTCTTGAGAATATATCGTAAAAAAATATTTCTTAACATTTAATGCGAATCAGAAGATATTTAAATTCTAAGTTACACACCTAACCTACACTATACAGTAATTTTTAATGAATGTCACACGATATTTTCTATTAAAAAATGTAGAGCTTTTGTAAAAAGTTTTTAATCTTGAAATTTTAGTTGGAATAATTGGCCTGTACTTGCTATTTCTCTTCGCAATTCTTCGTCTCAATTCACGACTATGTGCATTCCTTCACCCCAACAATACAAAACATGAATATAGAAGATTTCGTTCGGAATATATATATATATATATATATATATTATGTCGGATCTACCACTACCAACATGGAGACCATGTAATCTCAAGGAGGGTTAAAGCTCCCGGGACGTAGTATTATTCCGGGTTAATAAGCTGGATATTGAAAATTACATTGTAGAACGAGGCGACGCACGATTTCTTTTCTCTATCCTCCCTTTGTTTAGATTAACCGCTTAACGCACTACAATTACGAATATGACATGAAAACAAATAATTGCATTTTAAAAACAACAACTAAGAATTTATAATAATTAATTAATTTATAATAATTAATTAAGTGTGGACACGTGTATTGCTTGTTCAATAAAAATTAAGCGATTCAAATCTGAAAGGATTTTACGCTTACGGCTATGTATTATGAGCCTTTTACGCCTTTCCAATTAGACTATAATTGGCGAAACTAGTATAATTGCTAGTGGTTTCTTGCGACACGGCAGAACTTTCCACGCCTTAATCTCGCACATCATCTCAATTTTAAATTAGATTTTGTAACGAGCGTATGACGAGTCAGTGAATCATCATTCGCGCTTGTGGTTTCCGGTGCTGGTGCGAGTTAGCTTCGGTTAGACCTGTAATAGGCGAAGAGATCGATGATATCCTCGCGCGAACGTTGATGAAATCGGCTCTGTGCTCGCAATTTGCCTCGAGTCGTATAGATCCCAGCTCGACTATCACGCGGTATACGCTCTAAATTAGATTTTGTAACAAACGTGTGACGAAACGTGAAATCATCATGAGCAATTGTGGTTTTCTGCTATGACAACTCATCCTTTCGCGATTAAGCCCCGACTCCAGCACAATACGATAATTAACACAGAGAAGGGATCGTGTGTGTCTTTTCAAAATAAAAATATCGATTAAAGTTCTGATGATACATCAGCACGAAAATGAAATTAGAATCCGTTAACTTATATATTTTTATAAATTTTAAGTACTATTAATGATGAAGATTATTAATGAATAAATAATGTAAAAAGTACCAAGTTGTTTATTTATCTATGATTTTTAATTAAAAAATTGAAAACTATTTTTCCAGATAATTAGTGTTTGGTCATTTTAGTATTATTGATGGTTTTTTGTAAAGAGAATTAGGAAAGAAAGTCGACTGGATTTCCATAAAGCTCCTTCATCATGTGTAATTTATTTGAAATCAATTCAGAGAGACAAGATGGAAGCCACTAATCACGAACACAATCAGGAGACATGTAACTTATGTACAATACAATCAGGAGCATTATAATGGCGTCTAATGCACCCTTTAAAGAAGCTTTATGACATGCGATTCATTTCTATTCTGTTCTTTCGTAAAATAGAGTAGTTTGGTTATACTATTGACTGTGTATCAAAAAGACACATTCTTAAATATTACAAAGAAGTGCTAAATGCGAGCGTACTGGATCAGAAACTCACGATTTTGCGCACGCGTGTGTGTGCGCGCGGAACCCTGGGCGACCTCTTGGAAAAATCATAAGGGTAAGGCAAAGCAGAAAGAGTGGAGGGAGTACCACACAATGTTTAATGTCACGTTGCAGGGAAGTATGCGTCGAAAGTGGGATGAAAACCCCTCGAAATCAAATCAATTAAGCCACGTGCAGCCGTCCCTACCGTTCCGCGTTCGTGATTGGATCCAATTGGATCGAACGTTCTTCCGAAAATGGAGGGAACTATTAGCGTAGAAAGGTCCCTGCGTATCGAATTTTTTTGATGAAATATGCTATAAATCCAGACATATTAACTCTCCAGTGACAGGATATTTCAAATTATCTCCGTGGCAATTGCAATTTTATGTGTATTAAACCTTAAAAATTTCTCCAAATTTTTCTAATATAACATAAGACTTTATTTGATTCATGTTTCACATATCTGAAAACCGTGAAACACTACAAAATCGTTTCTGGTGACCCAGAAATTCTAAAAAAAATACCAGTTTACGCGCGTGTCGCGTTACGAGCTTTGATTTAATAATAAACTCGGATTTACTCGGAAGCCCCGGATTTTACAGGACGTCGCTCACAAAAAAAAAAGAATGTAAAAAAGGGAGGAAAAAAAAGCGCAAAAGCGGGCGTTGGGAGAAAGCTAACGTGGAAAAGCGCCGCGCCGGCACGCGTCGTCACGTCCGCGCGAACGGGAAAATCGCGGAAATCCAGAAGTGGGCCGCAGGAAATTTCCAATAAAACGACCTCCGTGCAATATTCGGCGCCGCGTCGCTCGGTGGCTTCGCGGACGCGTCCCGTCGCACGGCCCAATAACAAAGCAATAACTATCGACAGCGTGCACGTTGCCCATTACACCCCTGGTACAGCGTCCGCCGGCAACTGCGTAAACGCGACTACACGCCGGCCGACGCGGTACGGACAATGCAATTGCAACGGGCGCCCGTCGTTTCCCTCGCGTCACGATTCCCCGCGTTGCATCCAAACACCCGCGTTGCCACACGGACGCGCCGCTCTTTCCGACAGCATTAATATTCCGCATGCGCATATTTGAGTCACAATCGTCGTGAGATAACTAAGTTATTGCGAGACACTTGGCACGGCAGCATGAATATTGTATAGCGATAGTCAAAGGATAGAGATTCTCAGGGACGAGGCTCACGGACGGAGTTTATGAACGAAACGCCGTTTGGAAAGTTAAAAGATCGCGATGAGGACCTTTTCTCTCGCTGTTGCTCTTAAAAAATTGAACGTTCGACCAAATAATTCGATCGAATGGAACGTATTTTTAATTATCGTTGCAGAACATCCAGAGGGTCTCTTACTTGTGTGAAGAGATCCATGTTTAAGTTTAGCAAAAGTATTTCTCTGATGTGATAATTTTTGTGATAATAATTTATTGATGAAATTCCACAGTTATCTAGAATATTATTATTTAAAAAATTGCTATAAAATAAATAATACTTGTGCTCCATGCTAGAAGAAATCGCATTGCAAATGCGAGCAACAATGCTGACGGATTTAAACTAATAACGGAGACGTTAGTTTACTATCTAATAGATCACTAGCTTTCTCTTTCACTACTTACTCAATAATTAACTCCCGCTATTTTTCCCACTCTTCTAATGCGCGCAACGCACGTACTACATTTCCTTATTGTGCATTAGGATAGAGTTATCTACGCGCCCGGTGCGGTGCAATAGATAATCGGTTTCCTCGTGCGTGAGCATGACCCTTTCTATATTGCAGGCACGTAATCCATGCATGTACCATGCATTGGCCAGTCCGGCAGAATATCTCTTCGTCTCGCTATTTAAAGCTATACCCGAGGAATATCCCTTCAGTTACAACGATCTGTCCTCTCGTGCAGCCAAGTTTTATTCTGCCAATCAGTGTATTTGTAATATTTCGACAAAATTATTTATCGGCCAAATATTATATGAAATGTGCAATGTGCCAACGCATGTTACATTATCTTCTAATAAAGCTATTTTTTGTGCATTTTTTTTGCATTTATTAAAAAGACAAGTAAATCTGTAAATATGCGTGATAGTTGGAGAAATGCTTTAGGTATAAAAGTCTTTTGTGCGCTTCAGGTAAAACGATTGGATTAAGGTCACGTTAAAAATAATATTCTTCACAAAAGGTGTGTGTATATATATACGTGCATATATTGATAGATGGATCGCGGATGCATGAAACGATCGAACATTCTCTGAATTTCAGAGTACGATATCGTTCGATACACGACGAAACGTTCAGCCAGATCGGTTTATTGCTCAGCAACATTCTGCTCCATCGTCTGGTTTATTGCACTCGGAAATGGGATTGTAGGGGATGATTTTACCCGTTACTTCACCACGTTTTTTTATTATTTGCTCGCTCTCTTTTTTTTACAACGGCATCAGGTGTCCGAGAGTATCGCACGGGTTGCTTGACTCACTCAAATGGTACACACGATATTTATCAATCAAGAAACGAAAATTGTTATGGTATAATATTTTAAATATATTTAATATTTTGATTTTAATACATATTTGCAAGATAATTTTAAATATATATAAATAATCTTATATATATAAATTGAATGTCAAAATATTAATGCATATAATATGTATACCTTTGTATACCCTTGCGAATACAATTATATCAGTTAATGAACATTATTTTTAAAAATGATCATCAATAAACGATTATATAATTACGTGTAAATATTTTGATCTTCTCAAACTGTCTAAAGAAAGACGTTTGATTTATACTGTAGAAACAAAATTCCTAATTACATGCCAAGCCCATAATGCGACAAACGGGTAGGACTTCCGGATAACCTTACTTAATTATTGATTGCTTTTAGTATCTATCCCATAGCACCATTATGGCTCTAATGTTATGACAAGCCGTCGAGGAGAACTATAACTCATCCTGCGCTGTCACCCCATAAATTGCTCGTATCAATTAGCGCACCACAATGTCAGTTCTCGAGTGGTCTTAGAGGGTTCCAATAAACAATAATTTTAAAAGCTTAGACTGGATGTTTATCACCAAAATTGCTCTGATTATTAAACGTATTATTAAACATTAATATGCGCTAAAATTAAAAATATTTCGACGATCTATTACCACGATTAGTGGGTATCGCATCGTGAGCAAAACGAAACCCTGTCATCAGCAAGCCTAAGAACTTTAATCGAATCATTTGTCATCGACGACGTTTACAACATAAAACAGGTCTTTCAAGTTTGGCCTTTGCTGCAACGTTCGTCCACTTGAACCCACAAAGAAGGAAACCTCTTCTCTTCGCAATGCGACACGAGAAACTGCCGAAACCCTCCAAAATCCTTCAATCTGTCGTCCCGGCCTCCGCTGAAACCATTCTTGTGCCATCCATCTATCCGCCCGTTCATACGACTGCCGCATAATAAGCCGTTCGAGGGTTAAACAGGCTCGTGCCTCCCAATCATAGATGGTTGAAAATGCGAGGGTGGCGGCAGTGGAATGAGAGCGAGAGAGCGAGAGAGAGAGAGAGAGAGAAGGAAGAAGGAAGAAGGGAGGGAGGAGGGAAGCGTTTTTTCGAATAGTCCGGGGCGGTCTGTTGGGGGTGCATCACACACACGGCATTTATGCAGGAATAAAAGAGAGAAGGGAAGGGGATCTCCCTCGTCGCGTCGAGCGTGCGCCATTTTTATCGCGCGCACCACGCCCGCGTGGTACAGCAACCCCCATCCATTCGGCCTCTCGGTCAATCGTCCGGGCCCGACAATCATGTGCGGAAGCGAGTCAACCTCCCGTTTAGCTCCAATACGCGCAAACAAGCGGGGTTTTTGATTTTTTTCCCCCTGCGGTTTCTTCTTTTTTTCTATCATTTTTCATCCTCGTGAAGCGCCGAATCAAAATTTGTCGGTGCTATATTATCGCGAGTCGTTCGAGGGACAAGCCGTTCTCGTCCGCGCCGCAGTCGTGCCACTGATTAAAAATTTTTCGTCCTGTCGGTAGTTTTAATTATCTCTGCAACCGTTATACCGCGCTTGCAGATCTAACGCTGCCGCTTTAATTAATTTTGCTTTGTTTCCAATATCGCTCGACGAGAGAGAGAGAGCAATTCGCGCGACCGCGATCTCTTGTCATCGCTCGCAACATGTACTCGTTTACGCAATCATTTGTCTCCGAATGATAATTCAAATTACATTATATTTTGCGCAGAGACCCTTCACATGAACGGGTGGATGATTACACATTACATGACAGATGTGGTATAAAGTATCAAACTAGCGGGTAAAAAGCACGCACCTTGTTCAACGCATAACCCTTCGTTGCTATTGAATCGGAATCGAATTGATACGATTGGTATGGTATACGCATAAAAGTTAAGGCTGATGCATAAATCGATGGGAATTCATGGTTGCGGGAAAAGTCCGACGTCACTCGAGCCGATTATTTTACGATTCCTCCCGGTAAACGGTCGCGTTCCCGCGTGTCCCCGCGTGGCATCGTATCGGTTTGCACGACAGCCTTTAACCGACGCGCCCAGCAATTACGGGAGCGTAACGAATACTACAGCGGGAATGACTCTCTCGACGATCCTCGTAAGGTTCTTCTCTCATCGCGCGTGTGGGGGACACGAGGGGAAACCCCGGGGTCGGCTCACCTCGTAAACACGATACGACGATCCGTCGTTACGCGGGGTAGAGCTACCATCTACCTATTAGCATATTACAGTGAGAGCTATGCTACGGTAGGCAGTAAAGCGGACGAGTAACCGTCACCAACGGGTAATTCCCCTAGCATAGGGCGCGACATGACGATAATCATAACTCGGACGTATACGAATCGTTAATTTCGCTCGAGACGAATTGCACTCTGATCTTTGCGAGTGCAGATCCTAATTCGTTCTCGTTAAAGGAAGATACTTTGTAAAAGACTAGTTTTATTTCAATGTTTATATGAGATTGGAAAATTTCAGTTTCAGTTAAGCACAGGAAAATTTTAATCAAGTTTTTCGAAGTTTTTAGGCTCAATTTTGATGAGAACTTCATTCATTGCGTTCATAAGAGAAAAACTTGAAGAACTTAATTTTAAATGATTTAGTAGCTAATGTTTCGGAAACTTATCTACATTGTAGATAAGTTTAAATCACTTATCTACAATGAGATGAGTGATTTATCTCGAAGTAAAAATTAAATTCTCTCTGAAAAAAAAAATCTTACAAGATATGATAGACAATAATTTTAAGAGGTGCACATCCGATCTCACAATCTTTTCTCTATGCACCGAACGAATAATCATACATGAGACCATGTTAGAAAAAAAGATAAAGAACCGATTCGATTAATACCTCTGGATATCGATCTGGATTGATCTTGTTTTTTATGTCGTTTTTCTTGATGGAGCAGGTTTTCAAGCGGCAAGCGAAGCCAATCGGAGGTATCGACGCAAGAAAAACCGGATGTTAATAAATTATTATATTTTTAAAAATATATGTAAATGTAATAAATAATACATGAGCGATGGGGCCTCGTGTCCCTATATCGGGTCTATTTTTATAGCCTGACCCCGATCTCGAACAGGTTCCTCCGAACGAAGATCGACGAGTGAGCGACGCGTATCGCACTTTATTGGGCCCATAAAGGGAACCCGATTTAACACCGGTTATAAACACCTACTACCACGTGCTGGTAGTCGATCGAGAGGATTCGAGAGACTCTGAACTTGTCTCTATAACGCGAAATGTAGTAATGACCCGGCACGAATTTAAATTATCGCGTCACATTGCGTGATATCGACTTGACGTGCCGAACGATCGTCATTAACGAGAATGCTCGTTACTTTGAAAAATTTAGACGTCCGTATATCGCGATGCGCGTCGTCAATTTGAACTCTGCGCGAGAGGGCGTCCCTGGCCGTAGAATCGGGCACGTGCCTAAGACTTTTTTTCCGGTTGATAGCCGATTAACGTCTTTAATAGCAACCCGTCGACTATCGCCGATTATTACAGGCTTTCAGGGAAACGTATATTATAGTTGCAGAAATAATACATGCGCGCGACGGGGCATGTTCTACGTAATGGCTGTCACCATGGGTTTTACACTCTTACATTAATTTGACATTCCACCGAGTAATCGATAATTTACCCCATCTGTTAATCAATAAACTAGGGTCGAGATAATAAGCTTGATATTTCAGGAATTTTAACGATGTTACAGGAAAAACAAAAGTTACAAACTTTACTATACCAGGAAGTGAGAGAGAAAGAGAAAAAGAAAAAAAAAGAGAGAGAAAACAAGTGATTTTTAAAATATTGTCATATCTTAATGTTGTGTCCTTTTCCAGTAAGTAATTTTTTACTTTTGGTAAAAACTGAAGATTAAAAAATAATTTTAATTCAACTTGAAATTGATTTTTAGCTAATGCTCAATTATTTTTGTGCATTCAACTTCGTTGTGTATTTTCGAAAGCGGCAGAGTTTATCTAAATGTGCACG
The DNA here is from genome assembly GCA_901521435.1 of Crematogaster levior. Lineage (NCBI taxonomy): Eukaryota > Metazoa > Arthropoda > Insecta > Hymenoptera > Formicidae > Crematogaster > Crematogaster levior. The sequence continues at coordinate 397,115 of CABEGB010001369.1, forward strand.
GGCGCAAAAAGAGGCCAGGTGTCGCGAAATTAAACGCACGATATTTCAGAAAGAATTAAACCAGAAAATTCCGACTGTGTTAGACACGGACTACCACGAGGCTCCGAAAAAATTAACAGCCGGCACAGACGTTTAAATCAACTATAAATTCTTGTCAGGAACGAGATCTACGATAATTCACAGTCGATCGGACGACATTTATCTTTCGCTGTCGCGAAACGTCAAGAACGTTTCCAACGCAGACGATAAATTCTAGAATGTGCGTTTTTCTTCGAAATTCACCTATAGATTACAAGTAATCAGGAGGTCGATAGGCAACCCTCTCCCCTCGCAGTCTCCGCCGGAGAATTGAATAGAAATAAGAGTGATAAGAATCGGTGGACCGCCTCGGTTTCCACGCCAACTGCGACCGGCGAATAGCGCCTTTCTATTAAATTCCGCCATTTTACATGTATAGCAAAGGGTGGGGTGTCTCGCTTCGTTTCGCAACCGAAACGCGAACGTCTGCACACGACTGCCGTCGACGATGCGTACGACGGCAAGGAAAGAGGAAAAAACAGGGAAAAAGAGAGATTGGCTCGGCAGAGGATAGAGAGACGAGGGAGAGAATCGGGGAAAGGAGTAATAAAAAATAAGGTGCTATCGCAACGAGGAAGTCGGCATTTCGCGGTTGCGTGCTCGGCGCGCGAGATGACGTCAGCCAAGATGGCTGACCTGCGGCGGCGCGGCAGTCCTTCATCGTTGTCGAGCGTGCATGCGTACACTCGACACGCACGGGTGCTCTCGATAGACGCAATGACATCGGAGAGGATACCGGGCAGATTGAATAATTAGAAGAGCAGACGCGAAGAATGGAAAGGGAGAATGTCCGAAAGGGGGAGAGGGTCTGTTATCTCTTCGTTAGATCCTGCGGTAGAAAATCTTTTTTTTTTTGTCATCAACGAGATTCTCTGTATTAATTTTTATCGTGAACGCTTTGGAAAACGCAAAATAAATATGTCGAATGATGAATAATGTATTTACACAAAGTTATAGTTGCCATTCGATGTCATTAAAAAAAATGTACTTTATTTATTCTCTGAAGGATACAGATAAATATATCAAGTCGATTGATCTCCTGTATCGCTTCAATATTCGAGATTAATCCATTAAAAAAAAATTAAGAAAGAAATTGTGCTTGTTTGATAAAATCAGATGCTAATCCTAATTATTAGTCCTTATCTCAAATCTGTGAATCATTTCAATGTACACGATTACAAGTGATTAAGTATCGTAATTCATGAACAAAAACTGATATGAAATATGCAATTTGCAAGAAAATAAACGTGTGTTTTTACATAACGTACATTTAATGACAACATATTTCTGTGTTGAGTCAAACAACATTCATACACCTTTAAACTTTGTACTTGATATTAATAGAAATACTGACTCCTTGATCCTTTACTTAAAATTATATTATTTTCGAGTTGAGAAGAGATTTTGTCAAATAAATATCTTTGATTTTACATTCCAATGATACACTATCATAATTCAATTATTTATTTCCGCAAATTTTTTTTACGTAGAAGAAACATAACAATACTAATGTTTAGTGATTATCGATATTTTGTCGCATGATGTCACGTCTAAGTGTTTTCAAGTTTGAACACGTTTACCTCATGCGCTCCGAAATAACGACGTCGTTTCAACGTTCATTTTTAACCATCGGAGAGACCGATTATTCGCGTGATAAGCGAAATTCACGTCGCGAAAACGGGGAAGTCGAAGTTTCACGTTTCTGCTGCGTTTCACGTTTGGCTCGTGGCGGCATCGCTACGAAGTGACGTCTTTGCGGTAAAAGCTGCAACGCCGCGACTTAGATCATGCGATTAGGCGTATCGCGGAAGGCAAATGGAAGAGAGAGAGAGAGAGAGAGAGAGAGAGAGAGAGAGAAGCAAAAACGAAGAAGGCGAGTCTGACAACACGACGGCTCGATAACGATCTGACTGGCCGATACATGCGCGTTTCACGCGTCCGTCTTGCTCCACGGATCGCGTCTTCGCCAACTATCTCAAGACGGGTTAGGGATAAGCGCTCCGGTGATAAGGCCGCAATTATTTTGCACACGCTTAGAGCTATGGCGTCTACCTTTAGATCGGATTACTCGGAACGGCGTTAAAAGCACCGTCGACTATCAAAGATACGGGTTCAGCGCGATATAATACGTAGCATAAGTCGCACTTATAATTGAAACTACCGCCTCTTACGATAACAAGAACCGTTACCGGGTGGGTATAACGTCTCCCCAGCTCTATCGAGAATAAATTACGAATAAAGTCGTGTGTGCGATCTTTAAACGAACAACTTGCTGTTAATTGGAGTTATGCGGATCGCGTGCTGAAAAAGTTTCTCTGTTATCCCGTTTACAATAGGATAATTTATTCTCCGCATACGCGCACACTTATCTATACACGGGACACACAGAAGATAAAATAATTATTATGTCGTTATATAATATAATATACATAATATCACAATGGATATGTATCCGAAAATTTATCTGATTTATACATCGCGAACGTTGATAAACTACGCAGGGTATGACGAGAGAGAGAGAGATCTATATGGAACTAGTTTTTGAAGCATGCACACGAAACTCACACGTGGCGCGCCTGTGAGGAATGTGGCGTGCGTAAACAATAATATTTTCATCGGCGTTATCGTCGCGCGATTATTTTTTTTTTCGCGTTATCGGTTGCCCGCCGGTTTACACCTTCTCTTACGCTACCGTATATTCATTTTTACCTGCGCGTATCGAGCCGGCGTTACTTGTGTCGCGCGCAGGGGTGCGCACAATCGATTTATCTGCGCGATAATTAATGATTACGGTAGGGCGCGGCGTATTTCCACGGCGTGCTGCTACTGGCGCAGATAATCATCGTCCGATAAATGCGCTTCTCGCTTTTTGCGGAAATAAATCAATGGAAAAACGGATAATTAATGATTACGGTAGGGCGCGGCGTATTTCCACGGCGTGCTGCTACTGGCGCAGATAATCATCGTCCGATAAATGCGCTTCTCGCTTTTTGCGGAAATAAATCAATGGAAAAACGGTCGTGCGCGTCGCGCCGATGCGCGGTATCATTTTAATGGGTGATATTCATGGTAGCTTGAATCGCTTGATATTAATCAATGGCTCGAAGCAGTCGCTATTTATACGATCGTCACGCCGCGTTCGTCGTACAATCGTGCATTAACAATTTTTTTGCAGCTAATGGAGCGTACCAATTTTTAAATCAGCCATCTGACGTAATAACAAGTCATTTTAGATATAGATCGGTTATTATGTGCTTATCGTGCTCCGATTCGATCCTCACTTGATCGATGAGCGACTCGTGATTATGAACAAATGGTAATTTCGGACCTATAAAGAATGTTTGAGTTCAATCAAGAACATTTTTATAATTAATTATATTAACGAAGAGAAAGAGAGAGAAAGAGAGAGAGGAAGAAAAGTAATTAAACGTTAATAACACACTTCTATTTGCATAAATTTAATTTGCGAGCGATGCAATTTCGCGGTGAAGTTATAACGATATCGCGTTCACACTGAATTTCGCGAGTCGAATTCCCAGCGATGTTCTGCCGTGAAAAAAAAAAAAAAATATATATATATACATATAGCAGAGACGTGCGATTTTCGGGGCTCGCAAAAAATGCGAACCGGTTCAGAGGTGGAGATTCTGCCCGATCAGATGGCCCGAGCGTCGATTTGCATGCGGCCTTTGGCTCCAGGTGTCCCGGGATTTGCATACGAAAGGGTGGCGCTCACAGATTTCTCCCTTCCCTCTCGCATTTCGTCCCTCTTGTAGCTCTCTCTCCCTCTCGCTTTTAACCCCCTGGCATCCGCGCATTTATGGGTTACCGGCTCAGCGTGTCGCATCGTTAACTCAATGTTGAAGTTTCGTTAACGTCGCGCTTTAACTCCCAAAGCTGCACGGATGGATGGAACTTCCGATCGAATCCAATTATTATCGGCAATTATGCAAGACAGTCGCGAACCGTGATTGTAATCGACGTTCTATATAACATGACACGCGTGATACGTATACGAATATCTCAATCTACCAAGGATGAATTGAAGTAAACTTTCTGTGCTTTCGAAATAACGGAACGTTCGTGTACAATGCTCTCGCACTTACTAAAAAAAGAGGACAATTCGGCAATTATCAGTATTATTCGTTCTTTGAAAATCGTCCGTTTTATGAGAATACCTTGTGCGATCTCTTCTTAGCGCAACAGGCATTTCTGCAGGCATTCGGTGTAAAGTCTCTTCCGCTAAACATATTAATTCACGACGTGCCTCACCACCATTTAAAATATGTCTGATGCTTTTTTTTAGTTCATCATCTTGCCAGATGTAGCACGATAGTACGACCCTAAAGTGGGAAGACAGACTAACGAACCGCGCTGTCCCCGTCATCCTCGCCATCATCGTGTACAGCCTAATTATTTTGCTCGTTAACGACCTCAAGACCTTAATTGGGGGACGTGACGATCAACGCCATGAGCATCCCCCTGTCCCGTATATGTGTGGATGTACGGTTAACCTGAGAATATCGATTCTAGGCACCGCCGCCTTGCGGTTTGGAACATGCCATAACGTGTGGTGAATAATAATTATGCACCGCAACAGTTGTTTGTCAGTCAAGATTGCATTGGCTTAATCTGCCTACGTAGTTATTGCGCATAAAATATAATTATGCAAAATTAGAAACGCACAATAATTTGTTGTTTGCTGTTTCTCATATTTAGTTAAGCTTCTTTTTATCAGAAACTAATAGTTCTCATGTATATTATTCATGCTCACTTTTCATGGTGATTTTTCTATATAATAAGTAGACGAATAGATCGCGAGAAACTGAAATTACTTGTACAATTAATAGAAACTTTGTCATTAATAACTCTCTTTCAAGGATCACCGATATCTTTTATCGATACAAAGAGAAGTTAGAAACCGGATGCCAGTATAAATTTGTTAAAAACAATCCAAAGTTCGAAAAGTTCGACTCTCCTTCGCAATTATTGATCTGATAATAGTCGTGGGGCAACTGTGCATGTTCCGGCCATTTAAGTTTGTTACGTGCACGAAATGCATTTTCCAGTTTCTACCGTGGCACAAACTTTTTCGGCGGGAGTGCACTCGATGTCAGATTAAATAATTAAACTCGTCTATGCGTGTACTAAGTCCTTTCTTACTTCGTCGAAAAGTCGGCAAACGACCATGCGCGAACACGATCGTAAATGGAATGAAGAAGGAGGATCTAATATCGACTAATTTACTTATTAAAGCTCTATGATTGTTATTGAAAAATTAATATAAATCATATTATCTACATTTAAACTGTTTAAAAATTACTCCAGTTGTTGAATTATTCGTGGTATTAAAACACTACTTTATTCTTCTTAACTTAATGTGTTACTAATCTATGATATATATACGTATGTCCAATTACCGTTTACAGAAATTTTTAAATATCTTATTTATACAGAATTTATCGTTGAGAAATATCTAGCAAGTCGATGATTCCAATTTGTGTTAAATTCTATTATGTTATTTGCCTGAAACCCAAACTGTCCTTTATTATTGTCCCAAAAATGTTATCTGCGGTCGGAATGCGAGAATTGTAAATTATAGTGCCTGTATATACCGTAAACATTACTTAACTGCGCGATATGTGCGCGTTGCACTGCATTTGCATAAGTTTACGTGAAATGCCTCGCGATGTCGTCTTTCTTGTTTCTTCTTCTCTTAATATCTCCTTCTCCTTCTCATTCGTAGCGTTCATCACCATTGCGTGCGTTCTACGACATGACGCTCAAGAATTTTTTTAATGGTGTCCCATTACGAAAGAGTTCGTTAAATTTCACGGAAAAATACTACCCGTTCCGCCGCGCAGTTCATATAGTCATATAGGTCTTAAAATCTCTTTTTTTTCTTTTCAAATAAAGATATATCTTAAAGATCCTTACATATTTAAGTTTTTATCTTTATTAGAACTATTTTTCTTCCGTAAAAACCATTCGACTATTTTATAGTACATCATATAAAGCAATTTTATTCCTCGTTAAAACTGGCCAAGTACATAATTCATCATGTCGTAGATATATCGTATCGTATCGTTCATCATTCGTAATGAGTATGTCCAAAGTATAATCACATTCGTAATATAATCCGATAAGAATTAAAACAATATAATGATATCTCAAAACTCTCTAAAGATATTTTGATGAGATAAAATGAAGCTAGTGTAATGTCTGAAATTATCTGAATGTCGAAAGAAACGAATACAATTTACATAAACGCTAGACAACTATGTGTAGCGTTTTAACTATTAACTGTTAGTTATTGCTTCTCGTTAAACATTCTCCATTTCAATGCTACCTTGACATTCAGGAGGTATCATACACGATGTCTATAAATCGAAACGCAAAGTTGATTCATCGTCGAGTCATTGGCCCTGGGTTTCCGACGATAAAGTCAAACGTAAATCGTTATCTTTATTGTGCCGTAGCACTCTTTACGCGGCGTGCCTGGAAACATTTCAAAATCGACTCTTGTCGAAAAGACAAGACCTCGCTACTCTTAATCTACCGGACTTACCGAACATAACGAAGACATTTCTTTCTCGTGAAAAAAACGAGAATGACGCGACAACTATGTTGTCTCTCCCTCTTTTTGGGAAGTCACTCTGATCAACATCCTCTCCCTTTTCCTCTTTGAACTTTGCATTTGTTCTTTCTAGATACATATTCTTTTACACTGTCACTTTAAATTTTATTTAAACGATCAAGACGTTATTTTCATCAATAATATGCGCATCGAAGATGTTCTTTATGAATGTTGTAGATATCTACTTTTTTTCTTATAACAGAGAGTTACGACATGAGTGAAATCGAACAAACTATTCTCAGTGGCAGTAAACGTGACAGTTGTAAGTGTTGAGGCAATGTGTACATAGTTCATAATAATTGTTCAACTGGCTTGATGACTCTAATTAGAACACTTCTGCAATATCACACGCTAGAGTTCCATGACACTTTTTTTTCAATTAATTTCTCTTTCAACGATGTGGTACTGTTAATATTTCGTGTAAAATACTACGTAAAAAATCGCAAATCCTATCGTGGCGAAATTATAAATTAAATTACTAGAAGCACAGATTTATTTTATACAACAGAGAATGTACAATACATATATAACGTAGACTAGGATAGATAATAACAAAAATTAGTATCTATCGATTAAAATTAAATTGCAACTAATTAATATGTTCATGGAATATACTATAATAAATTATTGCATATACGCATATTGTGTAAGAGGAACATATTTATTAATGTAATGAAATAACCAATTAATGTATTCATGATAAAGCATGAACCATCTTATAAATATTTTATATTCTACATAATATACATATTATGTATATATTATACAAAATATGATATATAATACAGCCAACATTCAAATTATGATAGTTTCCATCATCTAAATTTATTTTTCATCATCTTCGATGTGCATATGAAGTACAAGAATTCTTCATTAATTACACTAATTGACAAACTTATTCAGATACGTATACAGAATATTACGATCTGTCTATAATATGTGATCAACTACAAATTCTAAATCAATTTTAAGAGTATTTTCATTGTTGTCATTAAATATTCTGTCCTGCACGAAACAAAAAACTATGGTGACTTGCGGCTGACTAAAATATCATCGCTAAGATGACCCCGGGAAGAAAAGAAATCCAAATTTATCCGTCGCTCAGTCGCGGCGACGTTGCACGGAATAGTGGTACCAAGGAGGGCACACGAAGTTGAAGCCAAAGTTATCGTTTGTTTTTCCGCGCCCTCTGCTCTTCAGAGATTTCTCTTCGAAACCCTTTGCGCGCAAGAGGAACGCCGCCGCCATGAGCCCTGCCATGTGTTTCGAATGAATTTACATGACATCCCACCGTGTACCTACGTCACTTTTTACCGTGCGTACACGCGTGTGCGTCGCGTGTACACGTGTGTGCAAGCGCCTGTACGCACGCGCGCGCGCGCGCGCGAGCCGGCCAGCATGTGGGCAGAGATTCCCTGCAGCGGCAGATGTTGGACCATCTTCCCGTGGCCCCCCTCGAGATACGAAACTCAGTATGATTATACCCTATCTGCCCACCGAAGGCAGGGACGTACCGTCTTGCCGGATTCTTCGACTCGACTCAATCTAGTCCCGACGATACTACGCAACATTTCCTGAGCTACAGCGAGATCACGCGACTCAATATTGATATTTGATATGATTGTGCGTAGGATTACATGACCATTTACGGACTATACGAAGTTAAGATCTTGAATTTCACAAAAGCAAACATTGAAATAAAGAAAAGTCGAAAAAAAGCCTTGGCTCTCGAGAACAATGTTTCACGAAACGTCATCCGTTTTGTAAAAATATTAAATGTTGCGCGCGCAAAACGGCACATTTATTGAAGGCTTTTTATTGCATTTTATATTAAAACTGGTTATTGCGTATATAGCTCATGGCTTAACGGTTCTCCAAGTATCTTACCGATCGGTGCCACTGAGCAGCTGCAATCTTCTTACCGGGCTTTGAATCTAAAATAAAAAGAGAATACTAGATTAATATCTTGGTGGTCATATCATTTAGATTGAAATAGGTTTCAAACTTTTGCAACTTAATAATAGGATACACCTGGGTCATACCAGAAGTTCGACAAGTATTTGTAGTTCGTGTGCATGCAAATAAACGACAAATTATACTAATTTCCTACAATTTCTCTTTCTTCGAGAAAATATGTTTCAGTAGTTATGTCATTAGTATTTTATCAGATTATCTTAATTTAACAAAGTAACAAGAATGAAAAGAGCTAGTGTGTTATTTAAAACGAGTTATTGTGATATTAAAAAAATGTTCGTTTCATTATATTTTAACTTGGTTTCTCGAGATCGGAATATATCTGAACCGACTAGCATCAACTTTTAATCACTCTACGCTCCGCATTCGACTCATGTATTAATACGAACCCCTTTTTTTGAAGCAAAGAAATAACATGCATAGTCTCGATGCATGACAGTGCTTTATAATAGTAATTAGTATAATGAATGCGTTGTTAATGCTACTTATTTCTTGAGCCACGAGAGATTTTGCGATGTACAAGCACATTTATGTACTTACAAATGAATGAATAATTCAGTAAGGAAGGAAACCAAGTATATTCTTGTTATAATTATAACACACCGCATACCTCAAGCATACACTACTCAATGTCGTCGAGATATTTGATCTTCCAAAATTAATCCAGATACAAAACTCGTTGTGAATTAAATTATACTTCCAAGATTGTTCAAGATGATTCAAGGATAAAAATGCGAGCCATGTCTACCGCCAAAATAATCACGGTGTTGACTGAAAAGTCTGAACATAATTTATCTTTATCCCACGAGATATTATTTGATAATGCTTTTTGTCGAAAGTCGATTTCAGAACGAAACTCAATTTCGTGCTCGGTCCATGGCGCGCCCTGCCTTCGTCCTTAGCGCATTACGTATTCCAGCTCGCTCCTCCTTCCGATATTATTGTTACGTCGTGTTTTATTTTTTTTTTAATTTTTAAACTGGCAACATGTTCGAAGTTAGACGATCGAGAGTACCACGGTGAGTCGGGTTCATTATAAATCGCATCAAACAAGAGGAAGTAAAAAAGAGAAAAGGCGCAGAGGAGCATCGGCCACAGATTATTCCATGTAATATCTTCTTCGGAGTCCAATGACCGTACCAAATTTAGTAGCAGCGAGTTTTTGGGTTTCCGATGTTTACACTCTAACTCGAGAATATCATATGTTCTTGCTCCTACTTTCCAATTCTACTTTTCGATCATTTTAATGCGTAATAGCTCTAAAATTTTATCTTTGTTCCGATAAATTCGATATTATTTTTATTTAAATTTATATGGTAAGCGACATTAGATTTAATTATTTTAATTATTATAAACAAGTTTATCTTTCTCCTAAAAGATATAATAATTTCTTACCTTATAAATCGCTTATGTTTTTATTTGCTATAAAAATTTAAAAAAGAAAATAAAGAATTGAAATTTATTAAATATTCAAATTCATTGCTTACATCATAATCAATATTACTAGGATAATCATGTGTCATTTATTATTCTATAGCATCAATAATTAATATCGTAATCCTACACGAGAAGATTTGCTGTTAGAATAGAAATCAAAAGACACGCAGATGGCTCAGAGTAGTCCGTAACTCTTTAATACAAAAATTCGGCACAGTAGGATCACGGGAGAATACGGAACCTATTAATATTCTTTTAGAACCCCATGAGAAAAACTTCTGAGGGGACTTTTCCTTCATCTATTAACATAAAACGCCCGTCGCATAGTTTCTCACGAAATTGTCGGCGGAATCATTTTCGAAAACTGATAGAAATATTTTACAAAATATTTTGAACGTCTTCATTATCATTATTAATGAAATGTAATAAAAAAATTTATATAGCAAATCTTGAAATTGTGATGTTTGTTTAAAACTTTTCAAGCAAACGCGATGAAAGATTTCAAAAACTTTTTCAAATCTTTATTTATCTTTTCATATACAAAAAGAATAATTTCTATTTCTCATACATGAAATGAGAATTCACGAAAATTAAACAGCACGAATTTGTCTAATTGATATTTAGTCATATGTTAAACTAATATTTCATCGCAATATTTCGTATGTGCTCTATAGTACATGAAAAAAAGTTTCCCGTGTGAAGCCAGGTGGCTATCCGAACTCTTTTGCATCTTCGTGTTTACCCCTCTGTATAGATGAGATTTTCATAAAATTCCTATAAATAAACGCGACCCGTATTTGTGCACAATATTTATATGCTACGCATGACCTGAAGCAGGATCCCTCTAGAAGGTATCGAGCCATCGACTAGGTATACCTAGAAAATCGAAGGGTGAAAAGAAGGTAGAATAGATAACACCTCTAGCACACACCTGTGAAGGATCAATACCTTCGACACCGATCCTTTCTCCCATGGAGCGTCGATCGAAGCAGTGTTATAAATTCTTACTCATTCTTATTCTTATTCTGCCAAATATAACGTCAAAACATACAGCGAAAAAAGCACCACAACTCTCAGATATTTGCAAGATGGACGAAACAAACAAATTTTGTAACTTATGTATATTTTATATATGATATCTTTTATTTATCCGGCTTTATTCATCTTGGAGCGTACCCCCTCCCCTTTCGTCCATTCTAAAAAATTGTCCGTACGGTATTTTAGTGAAATAAAGATGATTAGGAATGTTGAAATACTATTCGTTAAGCAACTTCACTACAAGTTTAATAACTAACATTGACTCGCGTTTTATGTAACATAATGATGATGCAACGTAACGATGGTTATGTAAAATACCAACAAGTGTTCAAACGAATAACACTGCTCTCCTAGCTAATTGACGTCGCTATCTTGGAAACGGGAGAGGTTGAACTGTAATAGATACTAGGAGAGCCGAGATCGTAAAGGAGGTAGGAAATTATCATGCGCGTCAGCGAGTTTGTTCTAACATTCTTGATCTTGCTACAGTAGAAATGAGATGAGAGGTAGAGAATTTAGTTCCAAACTGCACGATATTTCTTTGCCTTTATGTTATAGCGAGTCTCTGCTTTTATTTTTGATATTAAGTCAGATATTTGAGCAAATTGTATCAAAGCTTATATTTCTGCTAAAATCAATTTTTTAAATTTACTTTTAAAATTAAATTTAAAATTTTAATTTAATTGCAATTGTGTAGAAACAATATATCTTGTCGTATATATAATTATTTAAAGGTAACTTGAAAAGAGAAATGACTCTCTAGAGATTAATAAATAAATCTATTATGTCTCGCGTACACTCCGGTTATTTGCAGATTAAATGTACGTAAAAAATTAATGTATTATATAACTCTGTGACATAATTATATGATTATACTGCAAAAGCAAGCGCAATATGTTCAACAGATTGCTATAGTTCCCCTCGAAATTTGTGAAGTTTAATGGAAGGTAGAGACGTCGAGCTTGACGAAAGACAGAAAAGTCACGTAAAACATTTTTGAAGGAGATGAATTTTCGAGCTCTTGAAATATAGACGCTACGGTAAAAGAAATCGCGTGACGAACTAGCGGCGGAGAGGAAAGGCGACGGTGGTGGCAGGACCCCATCGCATAGTCGTGAAATCGACGAGCAAATACTTAAGGCGTAACCTCGTTACGCTAGCAGCCAGTGGAAAAGCGAGGAAAATCCTCTCTGAACCCGCCTTTAGCAGCGGTGACGTGGAAAACTCGCTTCCGGTTGCTCGGCGTTCGTTCGACTGTTCGAAATGCAATAGGAATACATCGATGCGCATTCGTAAAAATGAATACGTGAATCATCGGGCGCATATACAAGCGACAAAATATGGGAGGACTCGCGGAAGATTCTTTGCTGGTTGAAGAACTACATGAAGAACTACCTTTAGTAAAATTTTACTCGTTTTTGTACCTATTTGTATCAATTTTTTGAAAGAAAAATCTATAACGAAATCTTCTGATGTATTGTATACACAAAGTGTTCCTCTTCGCAATTAATTTCGTAAAAGCTAAAAGTGAAGGAAAAAGTCTGGTAGCAGCATTTGCATGTGTGATGGTGTAGGCGATTATCAGTGATATCAGCAAGTTTAACGCATTCTCAAATTTTGAAATATGAATTTTTGCTGCATAGGAATGTTTTAAATAAAACGCAAAATTTTTGTAATAAAATTCTCGCTTCACGCATTCGATGTTAGTTCCACGATGCACACATCATCATGCCACGTTGTTCCTGCTTAGTTTGCAGTCTTCCGCAGCGCCAAATTTGCTCGCGAGAAATCGTACTGCTCGTACTTTTCGCAGCGGCGCGTAGAGCGGGAATAGAAAAAGGCGGCTAATGACGGGAAAGTTTGAAAACGGACGGCCGACGTGATGTAAGCGGGTGCGGGAAAGTGGAACGGGGGTAACGGTAAGACACGAGCTCCCGAGGCGAACACGGCGCATAATATGCTCGCGTACACCCTGTCTTGCGCTAATTACACTAACTCGAGCTATAAAACGGACTAAGTAACGATATAAACGGGTCTCCCAACCGCGGTGCGCACGTAAGGTAATTACCTAATTCGGCCATGCGTAATTGCCAGTGATTAAAGTGTCGCTCTCGTGGCACGGCAGAGACGACGTGACATTTCACCGACAGCTGCAGCCGATACGGATATCTCGTTTCTTCCATCACTGATCCCTAACTCACGAAGTTTAGATTAGGACGCGGGGAAAATGTTGCGTAGTACCGAACGCGGACGTGATTACCTTCAGGTATTTCCACTTCCACTGCTTTGTCATCCGCAAAACTTGTGCGAGACTAGCACAATTAAAAAGAGATATATTTGTACTCGTTAACTATAATAACGGCTTATTACTAGCTATATATGTAAGACAATGGATACTATATGTACATGATTCAAATCGCTCGTTTGGAAATATTAACGAATAAGTCAGTCTGTATTAATGACAGCCGACGGATCACGCGACGAAGAACAATCGGTCTGTGAAACGCAGACGCAAAATCATTTTGACACCGAGCGCGTTGAGTAAATTCGGCAAGAAGGGAGCGTTTCTCGTAGATGCGCGAGCACAATAGCGATCTTCATCGAGGTAGGATTTTATATAAGGTAAGGACCACAATGCTACGGAACGCTCTCCAGTTCCGTAAGATCATTTTTTCTCGACAGCAGAAACGAGTTTGAGGTCGGGACCAGGAGGAGAGCGAACAGGGGTTTAGAATAAATCAAGTGGAAGGGCTGTGTGAGTCCGCGAGTAGAAGCATTCGGGCCTGGCTTTGTGCAGGGCCGCTGCACGAGGTCCTAAAAGAGAAGAAAAAGGATGTCAACGTATAGCGAGGGAGGGAGAAAGGGAGACAGGCAGAGGAGAGGGAGAGAAAGAGAACACGAATGAAGCGAGCAAGCCACGTTGCGGGAGCAATGACTGAAGATATCAATCAACGGGCGCATTGTGCTCAAGGATAATTTGACGCGCGGCTGAAAGGGCCAGATCTCAAATTCCACGATCGGATAATGGCCCCTATAAGACCCAAAAAAGGGTGGATCCCGAGGGTATGTACCAGTAAACCGCAGCTTATATCGGACAGCTACGTCTTCCTGAGCTGCTAAGGGGACACTTTACGATCGTCTTCTAGAGATTAAATTCTTGTTTCTGACGAGATACATTATACGACGATTACATTTCACTTCTTCAAACTTCTTTAAAACCTCTCTATCCGTCGCGCAAACACATTTCCCAACTATTCATCCGTGCGACCTGCCATCTTGGTAACTTTCGACTCATCAAGACGAATAAATCTACGTTCTTGATTGAAGTCCTGACGGAGAAAGAACGGCAATACATGGCGTAAGTTACCGTGTAATTTCAATTGCGCAGCACTAATTGCGTCTTCGAGAAATCAAAGTGACTAAGCACGGCGAGTATCCGACGGCTGAGAGAATGTCGCTCGCTCCTAGATGTTTGACATGGCACTTCTTTCTATCGTCGAAGAAGTTGGCCGCGATTCGTCGATTACTCCCGATCAAAAATTTACTTTCAATTATCGTATTTTTATATTGTAACAAATGTTAATTCAAATATTCATGTTCGATTATTACATCACGCTACAGAGAATCTAACGATAGTTGTCTGGTGCGATTTCGAAAAAAAATAGCAACGGATTTACAGGGGTGTAAATATTGTCCCGCGAAGAAATACCTGCGAATGTGCGTTCGCGTTTAGTTTTTTGCAATGAGTGAAGCTGCTATGAAATATTATTGCGATATCCGTCTCTAACGACCTGATCGCGTGCGATTAGTATTTTTCTTAATACGTCATTCAATTGAGATCTCGTGATCGCTCATCTCTTTCCTCGTTTTCTATTTCGATGTTTCCTTCTCGGTATCCTTGAAAACTCCGCGCGCTTGAATTGTATATAAAACGTCCGTAATTTGACGTTGAAAAATATATTTCGTGTGACCGATGATGATATAATGAACAGTTCATCATATAATCAAAGATATTCTTGATGTGCTGATATTCATAAAAGAACTAATCGCTCACACGGAAGATAATTTAGAATCGAGTTAACAAAGACTTTTTCTTATTAAACAAGCGACGATTACCTGTGCGATGTATCCGAAAAGGAAAAACACACAAGAATATTTCAAAAATTAAATAGAGAGAATCATTTTTCTTATATCATTTTTCTCAAACTATTGTTTGTCAGAAATCCAAGAACGGATAATATATTGATTCTAAAATCGTAGAAGTGCAAAACTCGTGAAATTTAATAGCGTTATTTTAACTTCATTCAATTCACTTTTAAACATTTTGTCACGTAGCATTTCAGAGAAGACAATTCACGCTCGATTGAACACTTTTAAGAAGCGTGAAGTCTTTGAAGAAACGTCGATGTGTTGTGTGTGTGTGTGTGAACCTTGCAAATAGCGCGCACAGGTCTTTCCCGCCTCATTCCGGCAAGTTCAATGGAACACTTGACTTTCGGATTCTCTCAAACGTAGAATTGAGATCCTCAAAAGAGTAGCACGACTTGCCGATTGACGCTACTTCAACATACAATGAAACCCCGAGACTCTTGCTACCTGAGTTGCGGCACGTGTCTTTCCTTTCCAAGGATTTGACGAATTTTCTGACCTGTCAGGTCACCATCCTCTCAACGAAAACCTTCACAGGTGGATTCTCAAGGCACACTAAAGCGAAGAGCATTCGCGGTCAACTTGTTTACCTAACAGGTGGATCTATTTCAGTAACGATGATCACTTGAAAATTGTTTGCGCAACTCACTCTCAGCGAGATATCAAGTCCTCTTGGAAGTCCCGATACGTTTCACGAGATGTACGAACACTCTCGAAACACGAATGCGTATAAACGCGATTGCATTTTTTTCTGCTGCAGAGAAAAACGTAGCAACAGGTGAATTTAAAAACCGATTTTTAGTATCGGATACACTGAAGCATCGGGTAGTGAGAGAAGAATGTCATAAATGATACATTCTTCTCTCCCGGTATGTCATCAACCGCACTATGTCATCAACGTTTATCGCTGCAGTGTGTGTATGCGTGCAAAAATTAAAAGCCATTTTTTTACTTTTTATTTTTAGAAGAAAAAAATGTTTACCCACTCTTTTGCGCTTAAATGTTATAGACTTGACAAATTCACGAACACTAAAGATACGTTAAGAGTATACCGTTATATATCATACGTGAAGAATAATCAAACAGTCGCTTACACGGAACAGTTTTATAATTATTAATTTTAATAAATCCTCTAAGACCCAATTTCTTTAATAAATTTCAGATATTATATCACAACGCATTAATATCTTAACATAAATATAAATTTTATCAATTAACTGCGGAAAGCAGAACATTGTCGTTGAATACGAGACAAAACGTTGCTTCGGCAATATTAAATCCTGTCACAACGTAAATCCAATAACTTTTAATTCTTCATAATGAAGGTCATATAATTTTCATCAGTTTTTGTGGAAATAAATTTTTAACAATAAAACGACGAGGGAGTACAAAAATTGTATTCAGGAATTATAATGCAGATACTTTTCTTACCTCACTTGTCTATTTGGTCACTGAACGTCTCGAATGGCAAGTGCCGTCGGCAGATCACACGTTCGAATAATAACGAGTTCGTCAATCATATAGGGTAGTGGACATTTCGAAACTTATGCTTGCGAATGCAATGGCGTGGTGCAGTTTTATTCCACTTTACCACTTTTTACAATTTTACACTTCCCGCACTCGTAGCGCCCCTTTATAGTTTCTTCTTCTACGCAGATATATCGTCATTGGACACGATTCTCGTAGCGTGGTCACTGTTACGTTGCACCTTTAATGTCTCTACGATCTTCACGAGCAGAGCATTTGATACTTTGTGACAAAGATCTGGTATTTCGTACTTGATCTCGTTTTTACACCATCTCCCAGACCGCGAAACTTACGCTTGCGAATGGAAATATGAGAAGATTTACGCGATTTAGCGTACCACGTGGTTTACCACACGGTTGCGATTACACTTGGAGCGTTGTAGCACGCACCTATCTTCATAGATACTTTCTTCACGTGTAATATTGCATTCGTCTGACCGTCATGGGTTTCCATTTTCAAAGTGTTGAACAATCTTCTCTATGCTTTCTTGACGTTTTCATTTCGACGATATTCTCATTAGGCTTCCCGTCTTGAAGTTTCAATTGATAACAAGCACCATTCGCCGATAGGTTTTTTTCTAAACGTTCGTTTCTAAACATCTGTTGACTCCGATTCAATCATCAACTTCTAATCTTCTTTCTTCACTGTTACTCCAATGCGAGTAATTTCTTACTCCAAGTTCTGAAGATCAATCTACATATTTATAAGATTGATCTCTACTCCGGAGACTGATTCGGACTTTGATTATCTTCACACTGTGCACCCCGAAATCGTTGACCATCCTCTTTATTTCTGCTTGACATTGATCTTAGCTTAACCAAAGATCTTCCAAGTCAAAACTTGCTTCAAATCGTAGAATCAACCAAAAAAGGATTAGCTGGTGCGGTTTTCTAGTCTTATCTGTCGATTATGGTCACTAGTCAGAAAAAAGAGGAGAAGGAAGAGTAGAAGAAGGAGACTGCTCAGGAAGGTCCATACTGCCTGGCGGTTTGATCGCTGAAGACTGAGCGCCGTGCTAGCGTTTCACCACGTAGTAAGCCGGCTCTCGCCCCGCCAGCGAGCTCTGTTCCTCTGTCTCTCCACGAGGAGCGTGGAAGTGAGAGAAACGATCGAAAGGGACGAGGACAGAACGATAGGCGGCGAGGGAAAGAGGGAGAGAGAAAGCGGCACCTGTCCTTCTCGATCCACTCTGACGTTTTGCGCGTCCTGAGAGTAGCGTGTCGCCGTCCTTGTCGGATACGTTCTCTGGATTTGGCCCCCACCAGCCACCCTTTCGTCCACCCTACCCTCGGCACGTTTCCTCTCTCGGCGTCCCACCACCCATTCTTCCACCACCCTGACTATCTCGGAGTTTCGTGCGATCGCCGCTGGGCGGCACCAGCATCCAAACTCATGACCGAAACGCCGCTTGAGCGTGGCGAGTAACAAAGATCCCGTCGGTTAGCGCCACTATGTGGGAGAAAACGCGCACCACTGGTTGGTGGAAGGGGTGTGGTAATCGCGAGGGTGAGAGTAGTCGGTTGCCCCTCTCGTCGTGAATAGATATCCCCTACCCCAACGCGATTCTCGCTCCTCCTCCGCCCCCACCGCCTCGGCACGTGTTCCGTTTTGCTCGAGCTGAAGTACACGCGAATCTTTCCATCTTTGTCGCGTCCGGTACGTTGCAATACTGTTGGTAGGGGATCGAATGTACGCGCGGTGGGGAAGATTAGATCGAATTCAAAGAGTGGGGGAGCAGAGAACGCTCTAACATCGCCAGCATGCGTCACGCACCTATCCACGCTGCAAATATAGCCAACTTCGTGAATAGTCAGATCCGCCGTAGTGTGAAGATAGCCGAATAGCATTCTGCTCGCTATTTTTACATAATAAATCCGTTGAAGTCTATAAATTTTGTCCTCGAAGTATAATTTGTAACGTATGACACGCGTGCTCACAATATCCCATATATTTTGTTCTCAACTAATCACATTTCACTTGTACATTTGTGACAGGTGTTTTTATTTGTTTACGTAGCGTCGTCAAAGGAAAATTATTGATTTTATAATAAAAACTGAAGGCTTTTTTCGTTTTAACGATATTAGAACCATCTTATCGCGTGTCTGTTTGCCATAATTCATTTGTAATTCGGTTAACAGACCGCTTCTAAACTACATGTTAATAATGTATTTCGCAAGATGTTAGTCCCAAGAGAATCGAGAGATTTGTGAAAAGAATCATTTTTCGATGTTACACTTCAGTGTGTTTATTTCACTCTTGAACTTTAACATATAATCTGCTAAGAACGTCATGGAAAACTGTTGGACGATTCCCTTTAAGATCCTGTATAGTTTGGTATACTGATCATTAGACTGTATAGACACTCGGACTAAAAGATACTTTTACAGACAAAAAAAGATTGTGCTACTGTGTCTTCGCTTCAAGTTTTTGACATTATTTGTTCACTGTTACTACAATATAATTATTCTACTGTCCAAGGTAGCGTTAGTATTGAACGCATAAATTTTATTGCAAACGCATTTTATCCCAGCACCTATCAAAGTGCACGTGCAGAGAATATTGACATACGAACCAAGGAAATGTGCACATTCTCCAAGCATTCAAACTTTCCCCGACAGCCTCCCCTCCGCACAGAATCATAACTATATCGACATGAGCACTTGAATCATCTCCATCCGGCGGACACTTCCAACACTTCCACCGTCACGCACATTTCTGTGTGTTTTCCTTTCTTTCCATTTGAGAAAACCCTACATTCATCTTCTATTGAATATTGGTAACCTCGTGTCTCTCTCGAGACAGCCAATGTTTATTGGTTTGCAAAAGAAGATACTATGGTGGAAAATCAAATAGTTCTCCAGATTATCTGGCATAGTCTCTATGATTTTTGTGCGAGTAAATTGTCGATGAAACGAATGCGTACATGGAAAGAGATATGACATAAGTCGAACGCGAGAAAATATCTCTTGAGAGAATGTTGGCGCGTATTGAACTGGCTGTTGTCGAGCTCGATCGGTCTGCCTGAAGCGATATAGTTTCTCCCCTTCGTCGCTTTCCCTGCGTGCGACGGCTCTGCCGCCGTCGCGTCCCACCAAACCAGCGTAGTAACGAATTCTCCTCTCTATCTTCTCCTCCCCTCCCCCTACTTCTTCGATACTAGAGTAAACGGCGCCCCGACGCTTTCAACGCGGCGTCGCAGTTCGTGAATTCTGGAATTCCGCGCCACAGTGGCTCCACCTCCCCCTCACACGAGTCGCTAAATCTTTTTTAAACCACGCCTAGTAGCCTGGTCGAGCAAACGAGACAGCGATAGGGCAAAAAAGAAACGGGCACGCGCGAGCGACTCCGGCCGTTTTTCCTACTTCTTCGGCGATGCGAACGCATTGCGCGGTGAAACTCCACCCTCTTTTAACGGCGCCCCTCTTTTGCCACCCCCTCTTCCCTGCTCTATCGCTATCGTCCCCCCCCCCCTTACTCCTTTTTCCGATCTCCGCCGCACCAACGCTTTTCCGCCACGCGAGATTTTCTGCCGAATATAGTTTGTCACCCGATGAGGGAGAGGCGGCAAACATTTGTGACGCCTGTCGGTAGCTGGCGCCAGCATACGTACATGTCGCCTAACGGAGCATGCATTAAACTTGCTTGCAGGAAACAGGTTCTAGCGGATATCACGTATATGATTATACATGAATATAAAACGTAGTGCTTTTTTTTTTCAATTTTGTACTTTAGCATCTATATTTTTAGATTTTAATCAAATTTTGTTTTTAGTACTAAATAATGCATTTACCAAGGCAATATTGATTGCAAGTTAATATAAAGAACACTTGATATTATACATACATACAGCATACTAAAAATTATTAATTGTAGAAAAAAAAAATTTTTAGAAATACGCAAAGAATAAAATAAAAATTTGACGTGATATGTTACAAGCTGAGCAAAAAATAGATTGATGATTATTGCAAATGATAAATTCCGAGTTATATGAATTGTATAATAAATATAATAAATATAAATAATTGTTAATAATTGTTAGATGTTAATTACAATTATTAAATGTTTTGATAATCAAACATTTTTGTGAAAACTTATTGTTTCCTCAAAAATTATTTACTCATATAACAATTTCGTGATATATATGTCTACCTTTGTTGCTAAAGAAGTTGCCTACAGCAGACATGATACCGACACATATCTTTTATTACTTTTTATTACACCTCCCTATTAAATGCTGGCGACATCTGGTGGCAGGCACCGAGAGATAAAATACTACCCCTTTATAAAATTTTTAATGTCTGATTTGTTTAGAATCTTTTCAATTATTCTTTTTTGCTTTCGATTCTATTCCTTTTTTGATATAAAGAATATTTTTTAGACTGTGATTGACAATAATACAAATAATTAATAATTTCAATTTTGAAACAATATGTTTTTGCAGAAACAAATAATAACTTATATTTAATATACTTATATTGTGTAATATATTTATATTATAAATAAACTTAAATAATATATTACTATTAAGAGCAAAATTTCTTGAAAAACAATTCGTAAGTTTTATACATTAAAATATAAATGTTAGAAATGAAAGATAAAAATAAGCAACAAAATAATATAAAACAAAATAAAATAATATGTATAGTATAAGAAAATTGATTGTCAAAATTAAATTAGTATGAAAACATTGAAAACAGGTATATAAAAAAATAGTTTTGCGAAAGTATCATTTTCGTAAAAGAATTTAAAGATAACGTTAAACATATATCGCGCTTGTTCTGTGAATTTTATTACTATTATTAATTCTCAAATTACTACAAATTATATTACTTGTTAGAAACATAGAAAAGTGTGAGAGAAGTTTGAACATGTAATGCAATAATGAAATTATGACGTTACGAGACGACCTTGCCAAAAGGGGCCGGTAATCTGTGTCGGTATTTCGCCCCTTCCCTCTACGCGGAGTCGATAAAACAGCTGCCTTTACGGTGTAGATATTTCCAGTTGATTAACTCGAAATTAGGTGCAAACGGAGGTTCCCCGTGATGGCGCGTGTCGATGCAATTTGTGCAAACTCGTGCAGCTAAGTGCACAGGAAACCGATCAATTGCCGCGGAATGGTCGAGCTGCCTCGATCGATCGTTACAATACCAGCTCCACATCTGCATTTTTATTACACCCTCACTACTTCCGGACGTTGCCCTTTGCGTACGTGTCAGGTACGTTCGTGCAAGTATATCAACGCATCAAAATTTATATAAAAGTTTTTCACATTTTCTCCTTTATATTCACGACGAGTTAGGAATGAATCTCTTTTATTGAGATTAATTCTCATATCATTAATTCCAAAGATATGTAGATTATGTGTGTGTGTGTGTGTGTGCGCATTGAAACTATAATAATTGGTATTATTCTGGTTTGAAAGTAAACATGATTATATTTAAGTGATAACATTTAAATAACTCATTTAAATAGACAATTTTTTTCTTCCACCATTCAGTCATTAGAATAATAATAAATAATTGTTTTACTTTTAAAATATTAGTATTGATACTAAATTCAGCTCAAGTTTGATTAACAATCAATTTTTTTACATGTACAATATAAATACTAAATATATGTGCTACATACAATGTACATACATGCACGCGCCCACAGCATATGTATATGTGTGTGATAAAATTTTCACGTGATATATATATATATATATATATATATATATATATATAAAGTTTTAAGTGTAGCTAATATAATTACCAACATAAAATGTACAATTTTTATTTTATGTAATTTATTTTATTTTCTCGTTTTTATCAACGACAAGATAAAAATAGATGACATAAAAATAAAAATTGTACATTTTATTTTATCATTAATAATTACATTGGCTAAAGCTTTAAGTATCGATACATCTAAAGCAATATTTAAAATATTCAGTGAAAATGTTTATCACTTTATTCGCGCGAGAAAATGTCAATATTGACGAGTGACTCAGTGGTTTTTTCTAAATACAATACTTCGGATTAAGGATAACGGATCGCGTTTCCGTGGTAAGCAAAAAGTCCAAGAGACTAATTCAGTTTAATGACATGGGCTTAAATGCATGATCCTCGGCTCTGATTGGTCGCCGACGGTGTTTCGCAATACCTGGAAGCCCATCGGGCGATGGCACCCTACCGAGATGACGTCGCACAGCGACGCGTGCATAACAACCGACGGATTATGCCAGTAGGCCTGTCGGCAGCCGTAATTGATTTCGCTTAAACGGCTAAGCGTATCAATTCCTCTAATAGCTACGTCATTGCCGATGAAGAAACTGGGATGGAAGGAGCAGTTAACCTCTTTTTTCTGATTGATGACTCGCTAACTTTATATACAAAGAAAGAGAGAGAGGGAGGGAAAAGAGAAAGAGAGCACAATAATTTTATTTATTCTGAACTCTAATCTATAATCATTTTCGATCGATGACTCGATTTTACATTTGATGCAAACGATTTGCATACAGTAGAAACTGTAATGATCATAGCGAAATGGCGCCAGTCAACTTAAACACTGGCGCCTTATATAATTAAAAAATGAAGAAAATAATCTAAGATTATGGAAAAAGTGAAGAAGTTCGCATTGTGCAATGATATTTTTCTTTTATACTATTGTGCGACATTCTTTTGTGCTCACACATATTCCATTAATTATTAACATTTTATTATTCTTTTGAACCTACATAATAATTATATCTACATATATAAATTAAATCACACGATTGTATAATTATTAGTATCCAATATAATGTTGTGCGTGTGTATACTAATAATTATGTACAATAGTGTGATTCTATTTATTACTATATTTACTATCATGTATTATCGCTATGAATGTACGTGGTACGCAAAAGTGTCGAAGAAAATTTCGCGAGAAATTTTCAAAGGTAAATGCGTCCTAGCTTGAACGCACATGAGGATACTGAATAAACTTCGAAGATTAATATCCGCAATAGTTCTTAATTAATTCTTATCTTAGTGATTAGTTTTTTTTACCAAGCGCGCTAAGAATATAAAATAGAATTATTTTCACAGTTATGTCGTTAGAATCATTATATATAGCGCAATTAATTTGTACTGAATACAATTATCTTAACTGTATCCAATGACTTATGTGCTGGTCAACTGCATTATGTTGCATACGCGTACGTAGGCGGCGTTACGTTAGCGCAAAGCAGGATGTCGTAGTGGACGTTAGACAACGAAACGTAGTTTACGGTCGCCCAAAGTAATAAATAATCCCTGGTATGATGTCCCACGACTATTTCGCCACCTACAGCGTGTGTGTCTGCGATTCTTACGTTTCTTCGCGAACGGTCGTTGTTGGTATGGCATACAGAAAGGTCAATCGAGAATCGCACAAGCGACGTGAAATAGATATTCACATCGAGACGAGCGTTTCCACGCTGCAAAAGCAGATTTTACGATTTCCTTTATCTTTCGTTCACTCACTGAGTATTTCACAAAGTCAATAAAATCTGCAGTCGAGCCGCTAATGGATACGAAGGCGAACCGAAAGAATGAGGTTCTATTAACGCCGCGGAGGAGGAGGAAAAAAGGCGGCGTTCGTTATGTGTTAAATCGAAAATCGTAACTTGTAAACTGTTAAAGCAGATGTGGGCAAAAGGTAATAATTGTCGAATAATTGAGTTGTCGCGTCACATTTTTTTACACTGAGATTGGTTTTAACGACTTTAGCAATTACGCGGCTAACAATTTCCTCGCTTGTGCAAATTTAATCGTAAAATGTAAAACGTAAAACGTTTTCAGTCATTAAAATTTTACAATGAGGTTCTTGTGGATAATTATTATATAATTACATCACGTCTGTCTCTTATTAAAAAAATATTATCCCTCTTCATAATAATTTGATAGCATCAGATCGTTGGGAGAGAAGATAAATTTCGTGTTTCAAGTTCACGGTTTGATGAAGCAACAAGTGCAGTTATCTGACAATAAACGACTTTTTTTAAGCTGCAGCCGACCAATCCGAGAGTGCTAATCTGCTGATGAAAGGAATGGTTACGGCTTACGATATCTTTTATAGCGTAGCCCTTGTATTGTAGGATTTGGAGCATGCTTTTTTTTTCACTGAGAATTCAGGCACATACACCTGTACGTCCTTATTCGCGCGATTCCCCTAAGCTTTCCGCAGCTCGGTTTCATAGTATGTGCGTAGGACCGTTCTCTAAATACTTGGCTGTTTGAATGCCTACCTGAAATCTGCTTTGTAGTAGATCTCATCGAAAAATCGACTTTATGAAACCGAATATCCGACCCATGACGTATTATACTTTTAATGATTTAGAGGGTCAGATGTGCGGGTGTTAAAGAAACGACGATCTTTTGCAGGTGCAAAGAAAGTTTTGATTGATCGTGATGCTATGTTTAATGACCCCAGACATCAAATCAGATATATTAGATAATTATAATAAATATATTAGCCAATAATAACATATTAAATTTGAAAAAAGTTCCCTTATTTTAATTTTTGTACAATAAATTTTATTTTCATAAATTAAGCATTTGAGTACTTAAAAAAATCGATCGTTCATTGTATAAAGGATTTAATATATTTTCAATTGTTTTATCGATCCGTCTGGCTAAATTATCTGCGTACCGCCGACTATATTTGTCGCGCATTGTAATACAGAAATATCGTCAACTTTAAAATCGATATTGATTTTAATTTTTTGACCCTAAATTAAATGAAGAATTTGAAGAGAGAAAAGAGTTTGAATTTGTTTTAATATATTTCACACATTTTCTTTACTCGAGCATAATTTGCAATAGGCGATTAAGAAATATTTAGCACAATGATGATCTTATGCAAATCCCACACATCCCACTTACACAACGGGAATGTATATGAAGTTTGTAAGGAGATATGTAGGTACATTTGTCTCCTGCCAAGTTACGTCTTGTAATCAAGTACTTGTCTAATTGCACGTTATTGGTAGATAATGGCGATGATTATCACACATGAATCGCTGAGAGCCGCGTGGCTTGCTCTAACAGAGGTTTTAATTGTGCCCACTGTGAGAGAATATACGTTGCATCTATTCATCTTAGGAACCAGAAACGCGAATTAATCATTAGCATTTCTCATGTACTTTTATAGAGATAACGTCATTACATCGAACGCAGCTAAGCGATTCTTATCTTTTACATCATTTAACACGCAAAAAATGCTTGTAAAATATTAATTTTTTTTTTCTTTTCTCTAAGATATTTTCCAGCATTTTTATTGAGGCATTCATTATTCATTCTTGTTATGTGGAATTCACAAAATTTTGTTCTTGACTTTCCTTACAGTTCAAATATGAGATTGCAAGTGAAGTCAGTAGCAAAATTTTGTCTCTTATAGAATCTTAATGTGTCCTGATCAACGAAATTATAACAAACACATTGTTATAACTATAACAAATATATCCTATTCAATAAAGCTTCAACAATTATTCGGCACGCATTTGATTTATTAATTTATATATATGGTTGTACGCACCAAATTATTTCCTCTGTGTGTGTGTGTCCCGCAATCCAACACCATACTTTTCCAAAAGTTTCCACGTACGACCGATGTAAAAAGTACCGGCATTTCGTCAGTCACGTGTGTAGCTCGATGAACAGTGTAACGCAGCTGGCACAAAACTGACCTGAACTCCGAGTCACGGCTTCTTGTAGTTTTTTCTCTCTTACCCTATATGCTCACATGCATACACAAACATGCACACAGTCGCGCTGCGCACACGGATGATGGCACCCACATGTAAGGAAAAAAAATCCCCTTCCGATCTTCGATACGCGCCGCTCCGGGATGGAGTGGCACATCAGAACCGGCCTTTTTGGAAACTTATCTCGTCTTCAAAGTTGGTTTTACCGCTACAGCCTCTCTAATACGTTGCATCACGGTGCAACAGATAAAGTGTAAATAGATGGGGCTGGGAGTTTGATGTCTGGGCGCGTCAAGAATCTTCAAAAAGATTCGGCGAAGACGGTGAGGCAACCAACAGAGATATCTAAGTTTTATTGCTTGTGAATGTAACATTGCAGATAAACACGTTGTAATAAACACGTTTAGAGACGCGATCTCTGAAATCGTACGAGTTAAATTTTTTTTCAGCGCATTGTGACGACATGTATAATTACTGTCATAATTGTATGCAAAATTGTGGTTTTTTTAACAGTTTTGTAAATATAAAAGAAAAGAAATTTTTTATGTAGAGTTATTTAATCTGCCGGGTATGTATAAATAGATCTTGCGAGAAAAATGTAGAGTAATTACATAACAATTACACAGTACTAAAAGAATTGAAAAGAGTATGTTTGAGTTACAGCACTTATTATGCTTTTTTCCTTTTTTCTGATAATCTACTAAAATTATTTTACGCATATATATATATATATATATATATATATATATTTTTTTTTTATTATTCAAACAATTAATATGTTAGTAAAAAAAGAAATTTTTTAAAGCTGACTTTGCTTTTTTTAGATGTAATTTAATTTGCTTTAATTTATTATGTTCTCAAGATTTAGAAAAAATTAAAATTTTATCACTGTAAATTCTTTAGAAAAATTTCACACAGTAATATTATTAGGTTACCAAGATTCAAATCGGAAAGTAATATTTCTCCAAGTAAATTGTAAAGACACGTACCGATCCTATTTTGTTTGTTATTAAGAGCAAAATGTTTGTTATTAAGAGGAAAATGTTTTTTAAACTTTGAATGCGTATAAATACATGCCAATAACAGACTAGATAATTAAAGTAACAGAATTAAATTTTTATGTTAAATTTTTGTATCATTATTTTGCATTATTGTATTTATAGTATTATGTATTAATTAAATTATATTTTCACATGTTCCATTCTTTATGAGAATATTCGAAAGTCCAACTAAAAAATTCACAAAAGTAATACGTGGAATTCTGAATATTTTATGATATATGAATATGCTTTCCCTATACGTGAATATCTCTTCTAATGAATATTCATTATGAAATATTCTCGAATAGGCACGTAGTCCCTCGAAAATTATAACTGAACGCAATTTTGAAATTGTCGTTATCACACGATCCCATTATTCTATTATCACGATATAATAGCTCATAATTGATTAAATTTTCATTGGTATCCTCTGATTTTCTTTACATATTGTAGACTAATTTTTGTTTCATCTACTAAAACTCGAATAATTTACAATAAAGTCGCAGGACTTTTTATCGATGTCTAATTTTTTACTGCTACAATTGTCAAGCAAACAATGTCGTAAGAATCGATGAGAGGTTGACTATCCAATCGAATGGAAAAGCTCTCTAGTTAAGATACAGACACGAAAAATGCTGCCGTCGTGAAATGATATCCCGGTGAGTGGAGAAGCGAAAGGATGATGGCGTATACCGGAAACACGAAGGAGTCGTTACCGTATACAAGCCGCTATTGCAAACGGCATACAAACAACAGCACGGAAATGTCCCCTTATGTACGTATCCTCTCTTTCTTTCCCCTCCCCTCTTGTTCCCTCCCTTTTCTCTTCGTACGTTCAGTCAAGATCGTAAAAACCTCCGTAGTGCTAACAGCAGCGCCTGGCAGACGATCGGCGATTTCGGGATGACGGAAGAGTTCTCCAACGACCGGAAAACGATCCGACACTTTATCGGCTTAAGACGTACTCTTCCTGTCGGCTCCCTTACCTATCTGCGATGGTATAATTACGAGAATAAAGTACCTGTTGTGATACAAATTTTTGAATTGCTCTCTTGTTACTTGTAAACAGATAAATTCTCTGACCCGCTTTTCACAAAATCGACTACGCGAAAATTTGTTAGCGATATAATCTTTATCTATATGATTTTTCCGGAATTTATCATTTTAAGATAAAATACTATTTTTTTAAATAGCCTCCTCAAGTTTTAACTTCTTAGAAAATTTCTATTTTTAAAGATTTTCTTTCAAATTATGAGACACAACAATGTTTTTTTATTTTGTATTTCTTTAATAATTTTAACATATGGAGAAGAAAAAATAATTCACACATAATATATAATATACTTGTTACAAGACTTTTATGATGATTTTTGAAATATTGATTACTGTTATAATTGATCTGCATTCCACGCACGCAAAAGCCAAACATATTATTCGATGAATCTTATCTTGTTCCTTAGAAAAAGTTTCTCAAATCTCAAAGGAGATCTTTATATGGGGAATCGTCGAGTGAAAGAAGGTGCATTGGGTGTGGTGCAACCAACGTTGCCCGAGATTTAAGAGGCTTAACTCGCCGTGGACTCGTAGCTAGTAGGATGCATAAAGTTCGTTTTACAAGGGGATCTCTATCCTCTAGGGGCCGGGTCCCAAAAATAGAGCGTTCCCTTGTCTAGAGAGAGGGTTGTAGATTCCAGATATCGAAGGAATAGGGTTACCGGTTCAAGTCTGGCAGGTGGAAACCGTCTGTAATGCGTGAATGCCTCATCATGTAACGGGTGTCAAAAATACAATGCGAACAGATTTGTAATTCTTTTGAAAAATTTTTTTGGGATTCTCGGAATTTTTTGAGCTGTGGAGTTGTTATGAGAAATGTTACTTTTCTTCTGATTTATCTGAATTTGAATCAATCTGTTATTTATATTTAAATACTGATATTTTAGATAATTAATTGTTCTTGAATTTTAAATAAACATTTGTCATTATCTTGATACAATTAATCTTGAAATTAGATATAATTTTACCAGACATTTGTCAGAATTAAGATTGAATTAGAAACTCGATGTTATGTATACAGGGTGTTCCAGACCACCCGTACACCTCATTTAAAAACTAGGGATGCGATTCTATCAAAAAATGTTGTAGACAAAAGTTGTATGGTTTTAAGGGGGACATAAGATGGTGTCATTAATTTGACCTTGAAGAGTTACTTGAAGGTCACCTTGTATGTAATTGTTAGTTACAAATTGCATATTTTTTCTTAAAAACAACTATGTGTTTTCTTTACACCAATTGATTCCTCTCATTATTCTATGCATAAAAGTATTGAGGTAAGGTCATCGAAAAGTGAATATTTTACGAGATATTTTATAGTTTATGTAAAATTAAGAAATTATTTCAAGCCTTATAACTCGGAAAATACTTAATGGAAAAATATTTTATTATAGTGTTTTGGAAAGCTCTCGAGATAAACTAGAAGAATATCTAATGAAAAATAGGAGTTTCGATTTAAAAAATTGAAGGTGACTTTCACGTGACTTTCAAGTAACTCTTCAAGGTCAAATTAATGACACCATCTTATATCCCCCTTAAAATCATACAATTTTTATCTACAACATTTTTTGATAGAATCGCATCCTTAACTTTTATATAGGGTGTACGGGTGGTCTGGAACACCCTGTATAATCGTAATTTATTACGATAAAAAGATTTTTTTAATCATATTGAAAAATCTTATTGTATACACTTTTTCAATTAAAAAATATATACATATATGTATGTGTGTATATATGTAGATACAGAGAGAGAGAGAGAGAGAGAGATATCTGTATATTATATACACACATATATTATATATAGCATATATATATATATATATATATAATCTACATTGAAAAAAAATTATTGATTCAACTAAATCGATTTCACGGGCCGCCAAATAAATTTTTTTTTGGGGACAAACAAAAATTTTCTTGTCCAGGCTAAAAATTGTCAGACAGACTAAACAATTAGTTAGGATAACAAAAAATTTCGTAATTATTGTTTTAGTTGAACGGTTTAGTTAAGTCGGCTATTTTTTTCAATGTATATGTAACTTATACATACATACATATACATAAAATATTAATAACAGAGAGTATTATAAAGAGAAAAAATTTTATAAATTATGAGAATTTTACAATATATCTAAATGATTAGATTAAGTTTTAAAATGTTGATCAACAATATGCTAAGTGTATCGATTATAAATCTTATAGACATATTAAATAATATTACAATATATAAGATAGAAAGAAACAGATGCTAAAAGAAACATCGTAACGGGATAAACATTTCAGAAATCCAGCTGGACACCCGCTGGTTTTAAAGCTGCTGTACCCTTCCTCGCGCTCCCATCACTGTTTAAATAATTTATTCCTCCCTTTTTTCTTCTGGAATCTCGAAGTCATCCACATACGGTGAATGGTTTTATAAAGCGAGAACGGAGGAATGGAAAGAAAGAGACGCATATGAGCATACATGTCTGTCTCACATGTTTATATCGTGCTACACATGTTCTTAAGATGCAACGCCGCAAAAGTTGAGGGTGGAAATACATTCTAGACATAACAAAACTCCTCGTCACCCTACGTTTGCAGTGCTCCCATCCATCTGTTTTTCTTTTAATTGTGCAGTCCCTTCTAGTATGTCGCACAGGTGGAACAACAAAAATAACGACGAAAAGAAATTAAAGCTAAAAGTAAAGAAAAAGAAGAAGAAGGAGAGAAAGAAAAAAAAGAAAGGGGCAGATTGGTAAAAACACCAGCTGGTACATGAAATACATAAACATCCTAGAGTGCGACTTATTTGTTTTAATTCAATTCAAATGCTAAGTTATGAATCTCAGTGGAAAATAATTTCAGAGAAAATGTATATATTAAAATTAAAAAAGAGCAAAAGGAAACACTGACAGCTGACACATAATACAAACACATCCTTCCATTTCTTTATTTTTTCCTTTTTACGAAATTTGAATTTAATTTAAACACAAAATTATAATAAAGTTTGTCTGAATTTTTCAAAAAATTTGTGAGAATTTCGTCAAGAAAAAGTTAGATTGATATAAGCATGAATATTTTTTAAACATGATGTTACTTTAAATTAAAAATACGTTTGTGAATTTTAATTTAACGATTACATTAATAATTATCTTTTGTCACATGTTTAAAAACAAAATATTTTTATCTTAATTTTAATAAATAGATCAGCTTATATATGCAAGTGTGTTGTGATCTATTTCACAAATATTAACAATTTTTCTTCCCAAAGTTACGATAACAAAGTTACGGTCCCGAAAATGTTGCAGTGAGAAATTAAATTCCTAACAAATTCCATTACATCTCGGTGTGTGCGCGACTGAAGAAAGTTTGCGGTGCGTTATGAGTTTAAGTGGAAGGCCATTCTTTTCTCTTTAAAAAAAAAAAAAGAATTACACAGAACTAAATGAAAATGAGCAATTCGTAACAAGTTCGGAAATGTCGAATGTTCTGGTTTTATAAATTAAGAAAACTTTTGGCATATTTAAAGAGTTTGAGTACACACATGTTTTAACAACGTTTGCGTAGGTGTTATTAATGAATATCGACGAGAGAATTTTAACATACTTTAATAAAACAAATAAACTATAATGAGGTTATTGACGTGCTTTCAACGAAACATCACTGAACACTTTATCTCACATTTACGTGAAACGTACTATAAATATAAACGTGCTATAAATATGCTACCTTGCTATAATCACTAATATAACGGATGTATTCTATATGTAAATCAAGACCGGGTAAGTACTAAATTAACGTAGGTATTTATGGACTTCCTACTATAAAAATAACTCTTGTAATTGCGATAATTGTAGCCGTTAATTTCTGTTGGTATAGGTAATTCCGATTAAATTCTTACGGCTATCATTCCGAGAAGCTACAACGATCTGGGAGTTTTATCGCAATCGCTGAATCGCGCGTCGTATGGGAGAAATTGAAACTTTTGTGGCTGATATAATTATGGGTAATTCCGACGCGGCGGTTTCTTGTAGCAATTTAGATCTAATCGTGAGGTAACGCGTGGAACAGTTCTTACAAATATGTCCTGAAAAACGTGCGGGAATATAAGCGGATCCACGTCCTGTCCCGAATTCCGACCAAATTAGGCAGTGCGGAGTACTCTTGGAATGGTGTATAAACCGCAAATCGCTACACGGAAACATCGTAGAGCGCAAAAAGCCAGGTGGATGAGACCATTTTACTCAGCGCGTTTTCTGACCATTAAACGAATGTTTCGTGGAATTAGACTTCCTTATAATTAGTGTACGTATATATATAGTACGTATATATATAGGATTTTAAGCTATGACGAAATAACGCTTTCAACTATTAATTTTTAAAATTTAGAAAATGAAGAGCAATGTTTGATCTGAATTCAAAATTAAAAAATAAAACATCTAATATTACTATTATATCTCAGAAATAGAAAAAACACGCTATTATTTTTTTTTTTCTATTTATCTCTTAAGTTACAGTTTCTCTCTCTCTCTCTCTCATTCTGAAGATAATTAAAAAAATAATTCTTCTACAATAGTAATTAAGATGCGATTAAATATTACTATAACAATAAATAAAAATATTTTGTGAATACATAAATTCTTGAAAATTAATTTTTATTTTCTGTTTATCACGAGAAATGACCTATTAATATTATCTGATAATATGAATGATATAAAATTGAGAATCACTCAAGTCACTGACTTTTTATCATCGTTACTGACTGACTGAAATACGCATCTATATAGCTCTCATGAGATGATATCAATTTTCGAGCACCCTGTATAAGAGAATGCACACCTCGCAAGTTAAACTAGCGTGCGAACGTTGATGGTGCTGCGTAACACAGGTACACGAACCTGATGCCGCGGCACGGGACATCGAGTACACGTACCCACGAGTGAACGCGCAAGGGCTCTCGAGTGGCTTGGAATTAATTAAACAAAGAGGCATGTTAACGATATAGCGTACATTGACGTTTCGCCACAATTCGCACCGGTGTACTGCGTTCGTCAGCCCGGTGGGATTGTGCTTCCTCATCATCCTTCAACGCGTAATCGACTAATTATTGAGCTTCAGGAAAGATTGTGCGTACGATCGTTGATCCCAGTTATTTGCAAAAAGAATAATGCGTCCAAAGACTCTTCCTCATCTCTATCACACGCGTTGCACGCCTTATACGTATCGCAATCATAAAATAAACAGAACAAGCATTCCTCGTTTCATGAAAATAGTGCTTCTCATGTGTAAGAAATTTGATTTTGCTAAAATTATTTTACATGTAAATTAAATGTATAAAGAATTAAATGTATAAAGAATATTACACATTAATTTAATAAATGAAAGTGTAATTCCTGCGGATAAAGGATATTGTTCAAAGTTTCTTTTAGAACAAGTTTCTCTTAGATAAACGGTTTTTTTGTCAAGCTTTGATTTTACAGCGTGATAAACTACTTTGACAACTAAAGAATGCACAATTACCATTTCTTCGGACTTAATCTACGAGACCAAACTTGGTGATAATAGGTCTCGACATCTCGTGACCTTTCCAAGCTAGACGGGATCGTCTTCCTGTAATTAGCGAGCCGTGTAAAACTCGCGGCGTTTCAATCTACGTGATTCTTGAAAAAGAAATGCGCGAGAGAGTACGCCCGATGAGTTTCGCCGATTAGCATCGTTGAGGTCTTCTGCAAATTACTTTCCTATTCGGCGAATTACGGCCTTTCTCGAATGTAATGGCGCTACGTGCGCTTAGGCCGCCGCGGAAAAATATTACAAAGCTACGGTTGCATAATCACGCCGCATTGCACTGCGTTACAGAGAAGCGTGCGGTGTGTAATAATGTATACTGGAGCGTTAATGAGTAATGCCGGCGGTAATGAGTAATAAAGGCGTAGTCTTGTTCGTATCCTCGCGTTCCTACGTATCCTTTTACGTCGACAAAGTCGATAAAAGCGTCCCGTTACGCCTGTAGAAGTGCAGCGGGCAGCTTATCTCAATTTATCCGCTCGTTCATCGAGAAGGGAATTCGAAATCGTTGGTTTCGAAATTGTAAAGTATAGAAAAACGTAGAAAAAAATTTGTGCAGAATGCAGCCATTTCTATAAGAAGACCGATAAGCGAGTAACCTATACTATATCTTACACTATATCACACACGATCGATATGATTCACGATTATTCGCGAATAAATACGATTCGATTTTATGGATGCATAAGACTTAAATGTTTATATGATAATAATAATATTGGCATTTCTTAAGAGATGTTATATTGAAATATTAAGAAAGATACAGGAAGCATGTCGTCTAATTTTTCTTCAAGGGAAAGCAGACCTCAAATTTCTCAAATCGTGCGTGTAATCAAGAGAAAGTTCAGCACTTCTGATACATCTCGTATGTAAATGGTTATTGACATATCACTTTATTGGACATCTTTCAAAATAGTATGTCGGTATATTCGAGCGTAAAAATATTATAAGTCAGTCTTGCAGGGGTATCTCGTCGTAGTGTCTGAAGAAAAGATCGCGAGAAGAAAGTACATATAAGATAGTAGTATATACACACACATATATATATATATATATATATATATATATATAAAACTTTATATGTATTTTTATGTATACATATATATATAAACTTTAAATTTATGACGTCCTCGTAAATATATATATATATAGACGAGGACGTTACAATTTTGTCCGTATCGTCAAAAATTTTTGACTGCCGAGGGCGGGTCGTCAAGAAAGGCGCAGACCATCGACTTGTCAAGAAGAGGCCCCGACAATCCCGTGAGTCATAAAATCTACGAAGAGCCCCTCGGCATCACCGATATCCTGACATACGGCCCCATAAATTATACAGTCCCGCTGACCTCGCTCGTCGACTTCACTGCTACTGGAAACGAGTGAAGCACAATGCAGGCTTACAAAAGTCTCATATGAACACGAACAAGGTTCTTGACTGTCGAGGCATGGTTTCCCACTTTTTTGCTCTTTAAGCGTTACATTATAATTTCTAATCATTAATGTATATATATATATATATATATATATATATATATATATATATATATAACAAATTATACAAATTTTGAGATGCAAAAAATATCCAGAGTTATTCTAAATTAAAAATCAAAGGTTACTTTATATATTTGACAGATACTTAACTGCGATACGACATTCTAAGATATTATGAAACTTCCATCTCAATTTTATTTTAACATTATGTTTATTTCTAAAACTTTCTCTCTTTGTCTTTCATTATCTTTCTAAAACATCTTTTTTTCTTTTTCGAATATATATATTGTTACATAAAAACTAAAATAAAATAAAAAATATATATATATAGTTATATATATAATATATGTTATATATATTATATGATATGTATATATGACATATTTATCAAATAATTATTCTTCAACAAACAACATTCTTTTAATTAAAAATTTATCGTTAGGACAGAACGTTGCCTATATTCCTTTTATGTTGCCCAGTTAATTTATGTATTGCTAATATAGTTAATATAGTTAGTATATATTTTTTATCGCCCTTTTTTTCTTTTATCCATAACTTCTGCTTTTTAACGAAATAAGACTCCACTTCGAGTAAACGAGTGTGGTTCTGCATATCGGTGTCCACGAGTGCGATAAAAGAAGAAGAAAAAGAAGCGTCCGAGCGTCTCGGTGTGTAGCCTAGTAAAAAGACATTCGAGAAGAAGAAGAAGAAGAAAAAGTCGTAAAATGTAAACGCCGGATATACGCATGTATCTACGTTACATCGGTTCTAACAACCGATCGTAAAGAAGCTGTCGGCGTATCCACCAGAAGTATTGGCATTTAAATATCTCCATCTGTTCCCGCGCAAAACGGCGAGCATGATTCGAGCCGATATTAATAAGCGACCGGCTTCGAGACGCGCGCGCCACATGTTTCTTATCGACTACGAGTCGACACGATGGATGTTCGTATGTAACACCGGCGGCCAGCGTAACGGATTTGTATTACCGAACACGAGGACTCGATCAACTTGCTCATGAGGATCGTGTGTAGAAAAACATTAAAATTTTCATCGAGAAGCATCGCGTAATACGAACGCGTACGCAAGAATTTTATAACGGCCATTCCGATAGATGCCGGACAATCATTTTCAATCGTACGCTTTTTGCGCCCGAACGCGATTTACTGCACATAGCAAACAGCCATTCCGCCGATTGAATACCATTTTTGTCAAATGGCAATTCTACTTTCAACAGAGGAAATGTCTTCGGAGTCATCGTTAATGCCTTGAACATTCTGGCAGCATTTAAAGTCGCAGTCCTTATTTCTATCGTTATTTTTTTCTATACAATAACACAAATATTTTCTCATGATAAAATACTTTCTTTATTGCAATTGATTTTAATATGTTTTAATGGTATGTTTTTTACAATCAATGTATTTATTTATTGTTTCTGAAACCTTATGTATATTTCACACACACACACACACACACACACACACACAATTTAAAATTATAAAAAGCATAAGAGTAATTTGATAAAAGTACTCGAAATAAAGCAAGAAATAGAGCTTGTTATTTGCTACTTAGAATTTTCAAGATATACATTTGGATCTAACAAGTATAAATTATCGCAATCTCGTACCGGTATCACAATGCAATATTCACGTAAATTGCGAGTCATGAGATTCATACACGATGATTTCGCGATAGACCAGTAATCTTTGAACAATCGTAACTCTAATCATGCTGATTGATTAAAATATGAAGATTACGGCGCGTTAACAATGATCAAGTAATTGAAACATAAGCATCTCAAATTAACTGTTCACCTCTTTTAGCAATTTAATTAATTTTCCAAGAAAAAGTACGGAAGCTGCAATTTTAATAAATGACAGATTATGAAACGATATAAATTTCTTCGATCGATGTATATTATTGATAAATTTTATTTAAAACTTAAATCTAAACCCCAACTTTTGATTTTGCTTAATATTTATATGAGTCAAGAAATCATTTCGCAATCAGTGCTATCCATTAGATGCGATTATTTCCACTGCACATGCAATAATAAATGGATATCTGTCATACATTATGAAGTTATGTTTAGCCCGGCGAAGTTGAAAATGAAGGTAATGGATGCATGGATGGTAAGAAGATTATAAGGCCCTCGATTATACCCGTAGGCGTTCAATGAAGCGATTCGTTTCTGCTCTACACCCCTGAAAAATCAGTAGACAATTAATCATCGAGCGAGTGATCGTGAACAGCGTTAACTAATTTGTCAACCGCCGAGTGTTAATTATCGCTTCTTATGCGTGATGATTATAACAGAGGCGCTAATTGCATGCTTTATGTATCAATGAACCACGCCTTATGATCATTACATAACTGTTTTATATTCAGTATTAAAAATACTTAGTACGGTCACGAGAATTTCTATCGTAAATTTATTCGTTGTTCATTTACAGTCAATATGATTTATAAACGATAAGACGATGATCTGAATACGAAATAAATTTATTTTATAAACATTTCCTCACGGAATACTCACCAAGTGTTTGTTGAGAACATTTCTATGTAAAATTCATTTAAAAAAAAAACTGTCTTGAAAAGAAATTATTCCGCAAGCTTTAAAACTATTCTATTAAAACTGTTTCATAAAACTGTTTCAAAATTATAAAAGTATATCACACATGATAATTACACATGAATGCATAATTATTTTGCGGAAGAATATAAATACAAATAAATAATGGTGTAACATTATTTGAGAATTTCTACGTAACTTCTCTTTGAAATAAAAATTATATACAATTCCGTAAAAAGTTCGGTACTAAAAGTATTGAACAGCAGCAAGCTTACGGAAAGTACTCGCGCCTTATTAAACTAGCGGTGAATTTTAATTATTGTTGGCGATCCCCAATTCGAGTTCTGTATAATTTCAGGAAACGATCGCGCGTTTCACACGACACTTGGACGGAAAGGTCGGGTGTGTGCGAAGGCGCGCTGCGCTACCCAAGAACTATTTAATGGTCCCGCCGTGTTGCAATACGATATCGCGAGGTAGCACTGAGAAATGTTACGATAAAATCTGATTTGCATTACAATGGCCGCATCTGTCTCCTGGACGATGTTGCTGTTCTCTATCTTGATTCGTTGACGTTCAATGATGCCTGTATTTATACATATACGTACATTAAGTTTTATTCACGTACGTATATAGATATAAGTATACAGAAAGATACAAATACACACACACACACACACATATATTCATTACCACTCTGGCGTATAAACACGCATGTAGGTCGCCCCAGGGTCTTGAAAATAATGAAAAAGCTGATTAAGTCGCTAAGTGTGTATGCCACCGACAGAAACGTGTAGGATACCGGCTTATGTGCGGCGCAAAATCAGCGATCTTTCAGCACAATTTCAGCGTGTCGTAACGCTCGTTGACGTCAGGCTGAGCGATCTACGTTCGCGGTATAGGATATTACCTACGAGCGCGCGAAAAGTCGAGTCGGGGAGACTCTTTTTCACGCGCCACTGTGACTGGCGTGCAATGGCTACAATAATAATGACGGTAGTGTGGGACCGATGTATACGCGCGCGGCGCTACATCAACTTGGCAGACCGTGAGGCAGACTTAATTGCGATACTTGTGCGGTCGTCAAAGGCCACGCTGCACGGTCGTCGATAGATCTGCTTGACCGTTATTGGATAGCTAAGGATTAATATTCATAGTAACGGTAACCACCGAGCTGTCATAATTAAGACTCCATAAAAATTATTTTTTACACGCGTAACTACATTTTACTTAGCTACTTATGAAGTAATAGAACAGAGGTTTATTGATTCTTAGAATTAATTAAAGTAACAATTGGTTAGCTAAATTTGATTTAATTAAATCGAAATACATGGAAAGTGTATCCGATACACTCGAAATATTATTCCCTACATCTTGACTGATTGTAAATAAGTGTGAAGTAAGTGAAATATTGCAAATTAATGATTATCGAAATGTTAAATTTCAAAATTTATTAGTATGTTGTAGAATGTTTTAGCATTTGAAATTTCTATCTTCTTGCCATGAAAGGCATTTCTAATTACATAAAATTCAAGTCTTACTAAATCCCACGCATCGACACAACTGTGGAATTGATAAATCGTCGAAAATGAAGAGATTGTGGAGCGTGAGATAAATGGTACTATTAAGTGAGTGCATTGAATATGTTACTTAACTAAAAAGTTTGAACATTAATCTACACATTGCGAGAGTATCGCGATTTATTGAAAATTAGAATCAAAGTAGTATAATTTTTTTCATTGCCATGCTTCATTTCATCGCAATAGAAAAAAACAGCTCAATTAAAAATGTCCTTCACTTTTAAACGCGAATGCGTTTTGTGATGATGTTACAGCATGAAATTAAGATAAATATATTGATATATAATGGTAAATATAGTATTCATCGAAAGTTTTATTTTACAAAATTTGGCAAATAAAATTTGTAGATATTTTTAAAAATCATTTATTTTAAAGTGCCGTAAAATTTTAAACATATATGTAAGCAGTGTATTGAAGAGATTATAATCTGTGATACAAACTGATGCTATGATCAACGTACAGGGAGTCGAGTTTTCCGTATTTACAGTACAAGAATTACATGAAGAAATAAGGTGTGTTTCCTCTCTTCACACGAAGATCAGTATCACACCGACTGCAACGTGTCGTTAAAACAAATCGAAATTTGATATACGACTTTGCTACAATCTTTAGTTATGTGAAATATTCGACACACCCGCGTAATGGTCTCATTCATCGTCTCCAGGAGTGGCACTAACGTCTCAGATATCACTTTATAGCATCTAGACATTTTGCGCAGCTTGATATCTCGATGTCAAAACTGAAACCTATCGATTCAGTTTTACAAGCTTCGTTTTACGTCTATAGGTACATTGAATTTTATTCCCATAGATTTATAGAGCTTTTAACTTCATTTTTATCTTTACATACATATCTATTTCTATAGACGCTTTGTTACCATTTCTATGCATAACATTCACTCCCACTTTTCAACTTTTCAACTTTTTAAACTTAAATTTTGAGCAATGTGTCAGGTTTTTACAAACATCAATTGTTTCTTCTATACGATTACTTCTATTATTCTATTATTATTCTTCTCAATCTCTCGCATTGTTAAAAAGATATTTGTCTTTAAGTTTGTTGATAAACTGTGTCATGTGTTCTCGGCACTTTCGATATTTGTTTTTAATTTTGTTGACAAACTGTCAGTTTTCTCGGCACTTTTAAATAAAACACCAAATGTCCTTCAAATATAATAAGATACACCTAAGTGTTATTAATATTAATTTAAGTGCGACGTTACTATTTTTTTTAAGTATTTTACCCATCGTCGTTTTCCCATGATTTCTTTCAAAGATTTATCAAATCTCCATCCGAGAGGGAAGGTATGTCGATGCCGACATGCCCGTGGCTCCTTGATTTTCTCGCCAAGCCGACGGTAATAAGGAACCCTCTCCTCTCACACTGTGGAAGAAGCGGGGTCGACGGTGGTTTATGGGGGTCGCGTTCCCACTTGTGCAATCGCTTCATGGTAAAGTGTTACACGAATGCATACAAGGGATTTTCTCTTTTCCTTTTCCCGGTGCCTTCTTTCGTCTCGCTCTCCTTCTCGCGCCTCTTTCTTCGCGCCTCTCTATCTCCTCTGCTCCCCCTTTTTTTCTCTCAGCCTCGCTGTTTCTTCCTTGCTCGCGTGAGTATCACGGAATGCATCGGCACTTCCGAGCATCCCCTCGTTATCGTTGTTGCAAATCCACTCGCCGCAGCTGGGATCTGTAAGCTACTGTTCGCGTCTTATCGCTCGCTAAAGCCTAAACAACACTTTGGACACTGACGACCTACCGTGCGAAATTTCTGAGAATCGTCGATAAGCATCAATGTACAAACACTCTCGATACATAAAAATTAAGATTAGTAAAAATATAGAATTATCTCTTCTGTATATCTTTGTTATCCATTACATTCTATCAAGCAGAACACATAAGAATTGTAATGGACAACAAAGATGATACATAATGTTCCGAAATTTTTGGAATCATTAATTACTGTTACCATTTTATTATATAACAATAAAAGACAATAATTAATGATTTCAAATAAAAAATAAAAAATAACTAACTACAATAATTAACTAAAATAACTATAATAAAAAATAAAATGTGTAACTAATATTTTCACATAAAAAAGATTTTGGATTTTTTCTATTAATAAAATATTATATAAACATCTTTAGAGAAAGTGTACGTTAAAGATAAAATAACTTACAATAATATGATAAGAAAGTTGATTAGTGAATTTGAATTTTGCATACATTAGAGTTTCTTATTCCTAGTCAAATATCTCTCTTCATTATATTATATAATCTTTTCCAAAAAATGAATATTTTTCTGGAATTGCTTATTTTATTTTATTATCTATTTTATTCTACAAAAGAGAAATTATATTTTAACAAATACAAAAAATATATTAAGACACATTTAACAAAATTACTTAATTTTTTAAATAACATTATTTATAAATATATTTTTGAAAAAAAATATTCTGAATAAAAATTTCATGAATGAAACCTCTTTCGATATTATAATAAATACGAAATATAATCTGTCATTTGAAATGTAATGTAATGTCATCTGAAATTGAATAATATTTCTATCTTATTCTGTCCACATTGTAGTGTATGATAATACAATTTTTATCATTAAATAACCATTAATTTTAATATTTGTGGATGCAATACGCATACGATTAAATTCCCAGGATAACGTCTATAACATTATTATGCTGCGCAGCACTACATTGTCGATGCGTTCACATATCGCATTACTGCACGTGCGCTCCGGTATAATTTTTATCGTTCATCAGCAATCATTTTATCCGCTCAAAGAGAATATATTCTTTTCAAATGTAATACGCATTTCAGGTTTCTCGGCGCTATCTTAAGCCATCATACTAGGAAACATGTAAACTCACATAAAATGTAACATTGTACATAT
The DNA here is from genome assembly GCA_901521435.1 of Crematogaster levior. Classification (NCBI taxonomy): domain Eukaryota; kingdom Metazoa; phylum Arthropoda; class Insecta; order Hymenoptera; family Formicidae; genus Crematogaster; species Crematogaster levior. The sequence goes on from CABEGB010001369.1 coordinate 439,861, forward strand.
GTATTGTTCTTAGAGAAGATTTCCTTTGTCTGCAATATTTTAACGAAATGGAATCATTAGTTTGTTTACATTTCGGATTTTATAAACGTCAATTGTTTTCATATACATAGAAATATACAACTGAAAGTGTCCAAATCCTGTTATAGTGTTCAAATATTTGAGTAAATAAAATCTATAAATTACATGATATAAATGTAAATATATGGAATATAATTAACAAGCAAGAATAGCGGAAGTAAATATTTTAATTTTAATTGTACTACAAACTACAAATTATAATTTATTACAAAATTATACAATTATACAAAATTTATACAAAAATATTTAATAGAATTTGCACATGTATACCGATTATTTTATAAGCAATGCATTTGAAAATTAAAAATAATTTTTTTTTACTTAATAAACACATGGAGTGATTACATTAAATGTTCCGGTTCATATGTCATAATGTATAGCTTTAATGAAGTAACATAATCCAGTCTGAGATATCTCGATTTATAAATGAGATACACAGATTATCATCATGCTGCAATTCTTTTAGGTTGCATGGATCATTATCCATTTGAGAAATTCCACGTAATTATCGTTCATCTGAGTTGATTATCCGCGGTTATTTATCGGGTCAGTTCAAGTACCAATGACTAACTCTTTCAACATCGCTGTTTATTTAGTAATTTATATATGTATGCAATTTATGTACAATGTGTATGTGGATGTATGTGTGTGTGTGTAATGATTATTAGCACGCAAAAATTAACGTTTTCGCGACATCAAGTGCTATACATGTTCGTCATAAGCATATAGTAAAACAAGCTTTGTAAATGCGAGTTTGTAAATCAACATCGTTAATTTTACTGGCAATCCGAGTTCTTGCCACCCATCAGCGTTCGTGTGCACCAATAAACGGAGGTGCGTAATACACTGATTACGATCGCGAGTGCATTCACTTTGTACACGAGGAGAGAACTTAACGATATTACAGGTTATTAATGACACGACAGTGATCGATTAACCATCTAAAAAAACCATTTGAAAACTTCGTTTTCCCCTTTACAAATATAAGTATAATTATATCCTGCAGATTTTCTCGGCGACACTGAATGTGCTTTAAAAGTTATCATTATACTTAATTGGCATATGCATAAGGTAGGTCGGAAAGTGTAGCACGAAAATTAAAGTAACTTGTTGAAAAAATATTAAAATAATGTAGAGTAATACAAAATTTATTGTAATGCATTGTGCATTATAATAATATATATAGCAAAAAATGCGTTATTTATTTATTTAAAAAATTAGAAATTTCAAAAAATATAATCCCATTAAAATAAAGTGAATCTGTATAGAACACATTCCATCCTTTTTACTTATTAGAGATATTTAAAGTTTTACTTTCTGTATTATAGAACATCCCCAGTATTAATAGTAAATTTTTAAAATATTTTAATAATTTTTAAAATATTATATTTTACTTACTTTATGCAATTTGTTTTAGAACTATGAATCATCTTTTATCAAAAATAAAAATACATAAGTAGATTTTAAAGAAATTGATGGTTTTATTAATCTTTAAAATAGCAACGAGAATTTTGAACTATTAAAATAATATGTAGCATATGTATGAATAAAATTCATGCGATTATTCAGACGATTTATTGTTACATTGACGTCGCGTTCTTGTACAAAACTTTTTTTTTTTTTAAACTTACAATTAGTTATGCGTGAAATAATCTGTGGTTATTAAATCGTCTATGAAATCATACAAGTTGAAACAGGCACAATATTTCCTGTGTTGTACTTCAAAAACATAGTGCAAAAATCTATTTTTGATGTATCATAATCTTCTTCGATGAACGTCGTTTGGCGAATTTTTCCGATGTCGTGAATTCGCACATACCTATAAGCATTGCTTATAGGTGGAAAAAGTATTATGCGCTCGCATTCTAAAATTTCTTCGTGCTACGAGGCAAAAAAAGAAAAAGAGTGAGAGTGAGATAGAGGAGAGAGAGAGAGAGAGAGAGAAAGGAAAGTGGTGGGCGGCGAAAGGCAGAGCTCAGCGACTTTATCGCTTATTAATCGTGCGACTGTGATCGATTATCTTGAGTGAGAATGGCCATTTCCACATGGAGGGTAGCAATTAGGCCCGATTCTCGGGCTATTATTACACGGAAAGGGCCTCCACCGAAGGAGCGGTCGTGGCCCGCGTAATCGCGGCGCGCTGTTAAAGGCGAGCCCGACGGATCGCACCATCCGTGCACTAGGCCGAGATTGATTTATAAAGTATTAATTGCTGGTACGTGGGCGGGGTGGAAGAGTCGAAATAGCATTGGGCTCTCCATCCCCCATGTAATTGAAAATGAGGAAGAGCTTTTACCGGAGATAACCCCAGAAGATCCGGGCTCCTGCCGTGCAAGAGAACAGCAAACGCACTCATTTGAAATTATAAACGACATACAGTTCATCGAACGGCCCAAAGCTAAAGCGAATCTTAATGTGGACTATATGTTTTATTAATATATCGTGATAATAATAATACAATAATATTACAATAACGATAATAGTATTTTGTGCATTACGTATGTTTTACTTTATGCTATAATATTATAGTAGATTATTAATTAAGATTATCTATTTAGCGATCTTTACATACGGTTTTCCTGAAAAAACTACTTTGCTTTACTAAATATTATAAAATTAATTATAAAAATTTTCTTTTATTAAACTCTGATATTGGAAAAAAGCTCCTATCTATATTCAAAATAGAAAAAAATGTAAATTTTGTGTAGTTATGTAGATGAGTTTGGGTATATCATAAGAATGAGGGAATTCTAAAGTTAAGAAATACATGGAATGACTTTGAACATTTTCAAAACTTTTTGTCTGAAGTCAAATGATTATATAATATATTTTTATCATATATTCATAAATACATGGAATAATTGTCTTCCGTTAAATTAAATTATTTTATGAGTAACGGAACGACAAAAACAATTAACAAATTGTTTTACAAATTGTCAATTTTACAAAATTGATCGAGGCTCAAATCCTGATATTTAAACAATGTAAACAGGTGATGGAACATAAATCTTCCCTACATAATAACATTAAACATGCATAGTTATGAAGGAAGCTGAAGGAAACAATTAATGAACAATTACAGTGCAATTTATGATTATGGCGCTCGAGGATATCCATCATGAGCTAATGCTGCCTATAAATAGTTAGCCAATAAATTTAAAGCATGAAGGAATCCGTTGATTACAAGACTATCTTCCGTTATGTTGCGTATTAAAGCATATACAATTGTAAATATAGTCATATTATTATCCAAACAATATTATTTGACTTGTGCTTTCTACTACAATTTTTATTGATCTGCTTATATCGTAATTGCAAATGCAAGAATTCACTATTTCTTTTTCTTTATATTTAATTTATATTTATATATAATTTATACATAATATATACATAATTTATACATATTATTTAAACACAAGCAATATTATTATTAATAAATAATAAGTGAGAATAAGACCGTAATTGTATTAAACAACAAGTTAGAATAGGATAGCCATATTGGGTTTGTGCTAGAATCTTGGTTAACTTAATATTTATGTAAATATATATATTATATTCTCACATTTCTCGATAGACTACGCGCCGACTCTTTGTTTTAAATCACCACGCTTAAGAAGTAAAATCCATATATTTTTCAAATTGATTAATTGATTTAATTTTTTATGTTAATAAATATCATATTTAAAATTCCTATAAAGAATTTATTGTGAAAAATATTACCTCAGCCAGGATTCGAATAGCCCAGAATAGTCGAGAGATTCTAGGTTCGAATTCTATACGTTATATATATACGATATATTACTAAAATAAAATTGATTTCGTATGCTTTTCATTGTCGACATATCCAGATATCATCAATTATACGGTTATATATTAGTAATTAAATTGAAAACCTTTCTTTTCCCCACCAATCCAAATCATACTTTTTTATCATAGAATCGATTAAGATTTTCTAGAAGGCTGTATGAAATATAATTCCTTGCCTTTAATTTGAATAATCTCTCGCAGCTCTGCGACTCGTCCGACTCGTTATGAACAAGCACACAGATTATCCGGGTATTAACCGCGTTCCTGAAGATCAGAGGATGGATGTCGTCGGGGGGGGAGGGAGTCCTTAAGTTTCACCAAGAAAAGTTCTTCTACGTTTTTTTCATTTTTGCTCGACGTGCACGACGAAGCTGGATCGGCAAACCATGTAATAAAAAGTTTCGCGTGCATTAAACATGCATTTCCTTTTATTTGTTATCGGTGCATGCCGCGATTACGCGACGTCGATGGATGTTGATGAATTTGCGTTCGAATAAGACTAAGAAAAAGGGACTACCAATGCCCTACAGCTGCATTCGAATTTTGATGAGTAACGATTCTATCAAGCAACGTCAAAAATCGATCGAAGTGTTAATAAGAAACTTCGGGGAACAAAAGAAGTTAATTAACACCTTTAGCAGCTGCGTGAACAGCCTGTCGCACATAAATTGCAAAGAAAGTCATCAATAAGAGATAGAACCTAAGGTTTCAGTTCTTTTACGTTACAAAAATTATTTTGAAACTTATTTTTTTGTGCAAAAAAGCGTTTAGTTTATTACAATAAATTTTTATACTCTAATTTTTATACTTTAATTTATAATTCTTTGTATGATAAAGTGTTAAAAATTTGATATTATAAAAAAGTGGATTCTTTTTTTTACTAAATTTTTAATGAAATAAAAAAGAAATTAATCCAAGACTTGTTACTTTCATTATAAAGTCGATGTTGCAATAATCCGCCTCTTTTATCGACAGAAACAAAACTATTACGTTGCTCATTGAAGTAACAATGAAAATAAAGCCGACGGTTTATGATGCAATATCCAAATGTAACGATGATTGCACAATTTTCATTTACACACATAGTACTGGTAAGATCGCTAATTACTCATTAGCAATTACATGAAATGCATCGAAAAAGATCGTAATTCCCGCGCCACCAATGTGAAACTTTGACTTGTATTAGTGAGGCAACAGCCGGTTTACAATTTACTATCCTGCATATCACACGATTGCTTGCAATGTCCACCGTAATGAAGCACATAAAACGACGAATAGAATACATTTGAGTACTCCGACATCGATCAATAGGACACAACCGTTCTACGCGGAGAATGATCCATTTCACAATACTCTTATCGATCATTCCTAATCCGCTCTACTGCTTCGAACTGGACGGATATCAAACATCAAAGATTTAAATGGAAATGATTACGACACAAAAATAAAACCGCGTTCCATAATCAATACAATCAGTTGCGATACAATCAGACTCCAACAAATATTAATTATAATGAAAATGATGGTATCCATAAAATTATCGAAAAAACTTATTATTGAAAAATATTAATTTTGAATTTTGTTCCGAGATCGATTTAATACTCAATTGAAGTCTCAAATCTCTTTCTCTTCTCAAAATTTTAATTACAATTAAGAAAAAAGATGATATTAAACTAGCAATACATATAATTTAATTTTATATGTGTATATAAAATGTATACACATTGCTCTTGAATTTAATTCTTAAATAATTAAATAATTAAAATTTATTGCTAATTTTTCTCTCTCTTCTACATTCTAATATTTACGAGTATTAACCGTTATATCCATCTTTCGTTTAGAATGAACTATTAGAGTCGGGATCCGTAAGGCTATTTCGACTTGGTTAATAATCCGCGAAGCGCTTTCAGAATTCAGGTAACAAACGACACCGGCGCTATTCGCGTTGAACTTACGAGTACAAATAAAGGTGACTGAATTATAGATGGTCGACGGTATTAGCCGTTCGACCCGCGTAGCCCTCCGAATGCTCGTGCGGTAAATTGAAACGTTATACCGCTCGGAGGCGCGACTTTAATCCGCGCCAGCTCGTCGCTGATTAATGCCATCAAATCGAATCATCCGGCTGTAGCTGCATCTTGAGGCTACACGCCAAGGTTCTCTTCCTGCAGTCCTTCGCGAGAGATGATTGCCTCTCCTTGCACACGGTATCAGCGCTCTTCTTTCATCTTCGTCCCGCGAGTCCGTGGGAGCGGCATTACCCGACCGCTTCTTAGTTTGTGTGCATGCACGCAACTCGCATATAACATCCTGAACTGAAATCCATGAGTATCTGGCGTAAAAGGATCGGCGAATATCACGATGTATTCGCATTTCATTTTGGAACGGCTAATAAATGTCAGCGATGTTTTTGACATTTCTGTTAATTGAAAGAGATTGATTGATATATTAATTTCGATTAATCATTCGCGAGAGAAATATACGAAATGAAGTGAATATGAATGGAATAATTTAAATTTCCTCATTGCCCATCATCGTGGACATCGTTGTACGCGTTGGCTTGTAAATATGGGGGGGAGGGGGCAACATTCGCGCAATAGCGAAATTGCACAAATATATTTCGCAACTTGCGCCACCGTCTGCTTTTGCCGGAGCACGACGTTATATTAAAAAGAGAAACGAACGAAACGAGTTTATAGTACGAGAAGTAGTAGGAGTCGTGTGCGAAGGAGTATCCGACCAATAGATTGCGATATACAAATATTATGCCAAGCGCAATGGAAGAAAATAGCTTTCGTTTGAAAATGACTGTCATACTGGACTAGAGTCAAATAATCGTGACAATTGCATGAGAGACGATGGTTACTTAACTGAAGCCCACGTGGAAACGTGGCCGGGATATCGTGACACCCACGTCGAGCGAAAATAGATTTACCTAACGACGTTCGAGAGTATGCGGAGTCTTGAGTGAATTTGACTAATATCTGCTAGATAGATAGGGAGAGACTAGGAAGAATCGTAAGAGCTGTGTAAACACTTATGCGGATGAGTTTAAGACTATTGGAAAATAAGTGCAATATCATGTATACTTTCGTAATATTCGTGAAAGATAATTTGTATCCCGTAATTTCGCAACCCGGAAAACGTTGCTTCGCTGTTATTTTCGTAGAATAAATTAGCAATTTTTTTTTTACGCAATAAATAGAATTGTTTGTATCGCGATCCTGTACATGCGTTAATTTCGCTCGGAATAGAAATATGCGGAATTAAATATTTGGAAACGAATATATCGAAGTTTCACGGTAGTTAGTTATACTAAATTACTAAGTTATACTAATATTGAATTCGATATAACTTTGATAAATTCAATTTTCTGTACTACAAATATAGAAAAATGTGTCTTATGTCACGTTTCCATTGTCGCGGATAAATATAGTGATAGATCATTTTTGTATGCGTATCATCGAGAACTTTGAACTCATCAAAATTATATCAGTTTCAAACTTTGTTGTATATGCGTGATATGAGGGAAAAAATATTCGCGACTAGTCGTACTATCAAGATTATCTTTTTTTTTTAATTACAAAATTTCTTACATTGGATTTTCCATTCATTAAATTTTAGATAACTAGAGATTAATTTGTTCTTCTCATCTGTCGCCATCATTTAGTATTATTAGTAAGTTTTGCAATTTTTCGAAATATATGGAAAAGATTTGGTTGTAAATGCAGATCACACGGTATCATAATTTATAAAAATAACTCTGAACATTTTTGTACAACGTAAAATCACACGATCGCAACTAATATCTCGCCGTGACAGCGGAGCAGACAAACGAAAGGAGACGGGACTAGAAAGAAGAGGGGAAAATCCGCGACGTGGAAACGTCGATACAGATTTCCGTGGAACTTGATCCCGGTATCCCGGCATTTATTCCACTTGTCTCTCGAATCAGTCACGACGATCTTCACGATCTTTCGTAGGTGCATAAATCACGCAGAGAATACCCGCGGCTGTCTCTTCCGTCTTGCGGCGACCTTTCGATCGGGCACGGGTCTCGTTTGCGGAATTTATTGTCTTACATCACACGAGAGCGCGTATATACATGTATATGTCTGTCTGTGTTACGCCGAGGAGTACCACCAGCTGTTTTTTTTTCCCTCGTGTCGTCGTCGATGTGATCCGGCGGCGCCGTCACGAAATCGTCGATGTCATTAAATTGATGTTCTATTAAAATTCCGATATGCGAGAGCGTGGACGCGCCGTAGAGCCACGGCGTAAAGGCGCGAGGTTAAACGATGGACAGGGCGATAAGGCTAATGAGCTGTAACGATCCTTTCCCCGCTTTATACTCCCCCACCGGCGGCGCGAGTTTAACCTTTATCCGTGCGCGATTTTCAAAGACCTTGTTAAACGCCGACTTTCTCCGCGAGAGCCTTGCCTAATTTCTTAGTGCCCGAGGATTGGACGAACGTCCAATCGCATTTATGGGCGAACATATGGATAATTGTTGCGCATAACCCGTGGTTCTCCTATAATTGGTTGCCCTTTATCGTTTGCCTTAATAGCGGTTTGTTGAGAGTTAGATAAAAGTCCTATGTATGCGCGGCGATGAATACCCCGCGTGCGTTCTGCTGCGTAATTTACATTTACAGAATATAACTACGATGTAACTAATTGGATAATGCTTAGCACGGCGACGTACATTATTATTAAATCCTTGTAATCTGTTATTTTTGTGTCAGCGGAATCGATGACGCACGTCTGTGAGCCATATAACTAAATGACCTCGCATATATAACATTAAGGGATGGGAGGAAAAGTTTATCCGCATTTTCAAGGCTATCATAAAGCTCGGATGGCGATTTAATGGCATGATTGCAGAATGTGATAATTAATGAACATTACATTGGCATGTTAAGTCTTTATATGTTCGTGTAATTTATTATGTAATAAGGAATTTTGTGCGCGTCTTGCGGGACGGGGAGGAATGGGGAAACTGGTAGAAATAATCACGTTCTTCCTGTGTTTCGCTTTGCATCCCCCTCGCTCGATGCCGTAAGACGAAATTTCAACGGCAGCGTATTCGCACGCAACTCGCCTATTTATCCCACTCGCGATCGACCTACACGCCCGGAATACACTCACGTAATATGATTATGCTAATGGTCAATAGAAGGCCAAAGGAAGGTGATATTGGGATATTCCCATGTCACACACTACGATCGTAATTGTGGAAAATGACCTATCAATCTCACTCACGTCTTAAAATACTCGTACATTATTATAGAAGCGAATTTCGGATCGGATATTTTAGGACTTGTTTTCGTGATGACATGCACTAATTATTGTTACATAATTACTTGAATACAATATAAAATTTTAAAATATTGCCTTGTTTTCTTTTCCTATAAAATATAAATTTTTTCTACAAAAAATATATATATAAATATTATTATCTATACATGTATGTGTGTGTGTAAGATAAACTACTAACAATAATCCCCATGAATAAAATAATTTAACGATAAGATATATAACTAAAGCCTCAACGGTCGGAGCTTACAATTAGCTAATCAATAAGCTGCGTGCCGATTTGGTTTGTCGGTCCTTAAGTAAATCAACTTAAAATCACCATCGATTTTAATTTTTGGTGCTAATAATTCCCATCCCCCTAAATTAGATAAAAAATTTATTGTGAAAAATATTACCTCAGCCAGGATTTAAACCTCCACGGAAAAAAAAGATTAGCTACTATAGCAAAACTATTTGTAAAATATGGACAGCTAACTATTATTTGCAGTAAGAGTTATAATTTTGCAATAGTAGCAAAAGATTTTGCTAAAGTATTGATAAAGTTTTGCTGCTATTGCAAAATTATAGCTCTCGCTGCAAATAATAATTAGTTGTCCATATTTTACAAATAGTTTTGCTATAGTAGCTAATCTTTTTTTTCATGTGGAATTCCCTCATTCTATGCGGACATCAAAATAATTTAAGTTAACACATTACAGAACTTAAAAAAATCTTTTGTATAGGAAAGTCATTTTACTGTTTCAACGATTTATATCTGCAGCTTATTTTACTTTGTTAATCAAAAGTGTCTTAAATTTGCTTCTGACTGTTACTGATTTTAATTTTTTAAGAATTAAAATGAAAAACAGTTTTATTTGTATACTGAATGTGATCGAAAACGTGGTGAAATAATCTACATATCTAAGTGGTCGAATTGTTTATTAAAAACTTATTTGGTAGATTAACACCAAATAATAATTCCTATCGGAAATTAGATATTACGACTGCCGCATCGCTCGAAAGGCAGTATTCGAGGTATTCCCCATGAAAATCATAACAGCGAATCGTAGTAATTACTAATTACTTACGTCGCCGGTAACCACATAGCTATTACGTTTCTGTAAACCACAATTACTGCTAACTCAACAATGGATGCAGCAAAACTTAACCAAACCGCTGGTTCGTGTTGCGCAGCGGACCGTCAACTCAGCAATTATTACGTGCTTGGATATACTTTTGAAAACAGCTAGTCTGTTTAGTGAAAGTAAACGTCAGCAATCCTACCAATTTCTTCGTGTCACCTTTGCATCGCGAGCGTCCGGCAGGCCGTAACATTGTGTATCTATGTATACATAAATGATACTTAAGTGATACGTGGAAACATGAAGATAGGATGTCCAGGCGGTAACAATATAGTTACCATTTAAATAACGCAACATATAATTTATCAGGAGTACTTATTATCGGTAACAACTTGTTGTTAACGTCTCGCCGTGCGTAACCGGTGCGGTCGCGAGTGGAAAACGAGGCGTGGAGTTTCAATATTTGCGTAAGTATATTTTACAATGTATACGGAGGCCGCCTCACGCGCGTTTACTCGAACGTAACTCGAAGGCGCGTACCTTTTTCTCGCCCTGTTATGCGCCGCACGCTCGAAATCACTTCACATCTTTTAACGTACCGCAAGCGAATTTATGCGCGCATCCACTTTGGCGCCTACGTGCATACTGCAGACGAGCATACGGCGGACAGAAATACGAATACGTATTCAAGAAATCTCAGGCAGCTTCCACTGCAACTTCCCGGGCAGGCGGATATTACTTTGCTGTAAAATTTAAACGATACTTGAATAGCGTGGATAAAGTCGGTGGGGCATTAATAATTCGTGAATGATAAACGCGAATGATACTTGAGTGAATGTGAGAACGCTGTATAAATAACGATTGATAAGGAACTTTATACTTTTAAAAGGTCTAATTGTAACGATATATTTTAATTAAATGCATCAATAAAATTCTAGTAAAATTCTTTTACTTATTAAAATCGATGTCGATTTTAAAGTTAGCGATTTTTCTACATTTCAATGCGCGACAAATCCAGTCGGTACGCAGATAATTTGCCAGACGGGTCGATGAACAATTTAAATTTATTTATTAATATTCACTGGCGATAGAAAGATTTGAAAAGTGTTATTAAAATGCTTTTGTCTTAAAATTATAAGTTTATATTGCTTAACGTAATAAAGATGTACATATATTAATATTTTGAAATCGTCTCATTTCTGCTTACATTTACTTTTGAGAGAGAGGATAATATTATCTCAATAATTAATTTTGTATTAATGAAATAAAGTCAAACGCGTAATAGGATATTTAAATGAAATTATCTTTATGCATTTCTTCGATAAAACAAAATTGTTATATACCGCTATATTGAACTTCGAGAATAAACGTGATAATACGCAAGTTTCAATAAATATTGCCGTATTTTGTTCAAACAGCAAGCATGTTTTAAGATAAACCGCTAGAACGCGAATAATATTCAGGATAAAATGAGCATGAAGACAATTCCGCCGAAAGTCCAAGAGTCCTCTGCTCTCCAATTTAATCCTTTTTACGATTGTCGGTGAAGTTTCTCCTTGAATCGACGGTTTTACCATGAGAAGAGAAACGTAAAGTGTACGATTTAGCAAGTGACATTACGAAACCTAAGGCAGTTTTTTACGGCTGTGATATGCATAAGTGGTGAGGATTAAAACTGTATTGCGCGTGCGTATCGCAATTATTTCCATTAATATTGTTTATTAATACTAACTCCAAAGATAAGTTTAATCAGCAGTAATTGCTGTTACCATGGCTGTTTAAACACGTCTTTTGGAGCAAACAATTTCTCGAAAGATAATTATAAATACGATCCTTATCAAGTTACATATTCAGTGATAAGTACAATATTATGCGCGATTGCGGGAGCAACATACTATACACGGTTGGATTAAAGAAAATCGAACTAAGGCTGGAGATTGTAACGATCGACAAGTGTCAGAATTAAATATCAGCGTTAATTGCGTCCAATGTTAGTTACCTCCGGTACCACCTGATATCATAAACCGGCCTGATATGAAATTTTTTATATTGCATTTACATAATTATCATGAATACATGTATGTTATAAGCTTATTCTGAGCTATCTACGATAGTTTTTTTATTTTCATATATATATAAAATATATGTATATATTGTACATCAAACCAAGCTTCCAATTAAATTAATTGTTGCAAGAACCGAATGTGTCTACTTAGCGTTAGATATTTTTGGATTAAGCATATAATCCGAAAATATCTTTGCATGAAATCAATTGCAATCTATAACAGTAATTCAGTCATTGCTTAAGTCTTAATTAAGCTTTACTTCTCGTACTGATAAATGTAATTAGTGAAATCTGTGAAATTATAAGCTTACAATTCTTCCCTGTAAACTAAATTTTTTTCGGTTAGCAATATAAACGTGAAAGGAGAGTTTTTTAATAATCTTAAAACTTGTTCTGTAAATATCTTTTTGACCTTGATTAATTAATTCTTGCCACCATTATCAATATTGTTTATTAAATCATTTTTCGTCATCTGTCTCTCGTTGCCGTATCAAACACGTTGCAAATTATGTCGAAACCTTTTTAATTTTTTTAAGGCAAGAAAAATATTAGAGGTGTTTGAACTACATCGTCCATCACTTTTATCGGAATGTGGAATATTTTCCGTAGAAGTCCAAGATGGGAAACCTGTCATGCACTTTTCTGTGCACGAAGATGAGAGCGGAGGGATCGTAAATCGCGATGGCTGCTTCTAGGTGAATGGGGTATATGACAGCATTGGTAGGAGAATGGCGCAAGGGAAAGTCATGACAGAAAACAATCTCGATGGCATAAGCCACTTGCCTTCAGTCTTCCGCTAGTACTACGAACTTAGCTTTTTCAAATAAAATAATTTTCTTACAAAAGATTGTATCTACATGAGAATATTGATAATTTATAGATTTACTAGTTTATATCCCGAAGCGCGCAATATTAGCAGTGACTTTAATAATCTTTTTACAAGATTGTAACAAGATTATAAGATAAGTGGACAAAAATAATTACTTATTATAACAATACATGTACACAGTAAATAGAGTGAATATACAATTATATATATAATTATAACATTTAATTATAACATCTAATTAACGGCAATCCTGCAAGAGCATGCATTGAAACTTACGATTCGTCAAAGATGGATGAAGCTCTCTCTCTCTCTCTCTCTAGTATCTGAAATCATAAAAGAATATAATTAATATAAAAAAAAAACAAAGTAATTTACTTGTGTGTAAGCTATATAATATATTTATTAAAATTTCAACATATCATAGGTACATGACAATCGAAGTAAACGAACGGTTCCCCTCTGTCTCAGAGACTGTCATGCCGGTACTCTCAATGAGTCTTACAAATATGGTAATCGTTGGATCGAGGGCGATAAATCAGTCCACGACAAATAGGAACATACTTATGGCGACACTTTCTTTATGCTAATTCTCCGAGCAAATCGCGCATTCACTGGGATCCGCCGTTCTTTACCGACAAAAAGCGGTCGTAGGCAAAGCATACTATGCGGCAATATTGCGACAAGACGATAAGAGGTGACGTGGGAGAACGAGCATAGAAGAATGCGTAATTGTTTAGAAAGAGACCGAGCTTCGTCGCCGCCGCCGCCGCCACCGCCGCCGTCATCGTCTTTCGTGTGGGATGTGTGAAAGGCGGCCTAGCCTGCCGAGCATAAACGACGAGGACAGGTTTCGTTTCTTTCGCTGTCCACATATCCGCCATTCCGACCTCTCTTTTAACGCGATCCCGGCGCATGCACGAGCGCAGAAATTGCCGGTCCATAATGGATCACTGAACGTGCAATACACGTAATTTTCGATTTATCTTGAAGCTAAAACCAACACTATGACGCTTAATCAGCGAATGTACTTATTGGAGAACAAAACAATAGATATATTATTTAATAAAAACAGTTTATTTGACAGAAAGACAAAAAGTGGCAAAAAATTTATAGATAATTTAAAAATATGATGTATATATTATTTTACTTTCTAATAAAATAACTCTAATTGTCATATTTGTTATATTATAAATGCATGCTGTGCTTATAAACGCATTTTGTAAAAGCTTTTAATTTTTTTTGTAAAATTTTTAATATAAAGATACAAATATAATTTTAATATAAAGCTTAATATAAAGATACAAATTTTCGAAGCTCAAATTAATTAGCAGTACTAGACTGAATTGAAGAACCGACACGCAAATTTTGTCACTAGTTATTCCGAAAATTCTCAAGTAATATAAGAGTTCTTGGAAACCTTATGAAGTCATCTGTAATTAAAAGCGGAAACGATAGATTTTCTCATTCAAATTTTCTCGCATTCTCCTCTTGAAATGCGCTCAAAACCGAAGAACTTTTCATCCAATTTCCGTAATGTTCAGATTTATGCCAAAATCGCAGAGGTATTTCTAGAAGGAATTTTCTACCACTCGAATATCTTTCGTCGGCATTGCCGTTGGAGCCATTCAAAATTTTAAAACAAGATGCATTCGTTCGCGAGAGGTAGACAAGTGGAAGCATCAACAATAGGGATTATCAGCATTGGCTGATCCGACTTCAGGTTGATATTGGTCTCTCGAGCCCCGACATATTGTAATCACGCGGATATATTGTGCAATGCACGTCTCCCAGCATCTCTCTCCTCATGCTACACTATCCACCATTCCAGACACCCTCTTTTGGTCTCTTTCTTCGTCCATTTCCCCCGGCCTCTATCCCTGGCGATCAATGCCCTCCTATCCTATCGATAACTCGATAATATTACACGCGAAAACCGCTTTCGACGTGCTCGCCCAGTCAGCGAGCCACTTGTGCGAGCAAATAACCAGTTATCGGAAAACCGATTTTATTTTCGAGGAGGAGCGGTGGTCCCGATTTTTTTTTTTTTCGTTTATCCGAGCTACTCGACTTTCCTCCCGGTTCGATCTCTTGCTCTCTCTGGTCCTTCGTCCTCTAGTTTTTCTTTTAATTTTGCTCTATACAATGTACAGTAGCCGAAGATTGGCGCAATTAAAGTTGAACGAATTTTGTAATTCTCTTTCTAAATTGCGGAATTACACAGTGCCTTTTTTTGTCAAGCCTTTGATTCCATAGCTATTCCCAAATGTAGAAAAATCCAAATTATTTAAATGTTTTCTTGACTTATTTATAGAAATTGAATTATTATAGAAATCTGTTATTATATATATTCTATATATTATTATAAAAATCTTTTTTTTATAGAAAGTGATATGAAAAAGATATAGTTGTACTGTATTATTGACTATAGTTGAGAAAAAATATATAGTTAAATATATAGAGGAGATGGTGGCGTATAGATGTGCGCGCGCGCGTGTGTGTGTGTGTGTGTGTGAAAAATCTTATTTCTGTACACTAAGTTAAAACTACTCACATGGTAACAGCATCAACATTAGTATTCTCGTCTTTGCAAACATTTGGTTTTCAATCTGTAAAGTTTTTAAATTTAGCGTGTAAAAAATTTTTATAAAAATTCAGAAACAAAACTTAATTTATTCCTTGTCGTACTTGAAACTCTCTGCAACTGTGAGAAAACATAGAATTGTAAATGGGAATGGCAATATCATGAGTTCCCTTCGCTTGTTTGAACTTTAAATATTCTGAGAACAGACCACTAGAGCAAATAGCTTATTTTAAACACTATATGTAGATATAGTACTTTTAGTAGTTTAGTAAAGATTCTAAAGATTATTCCAAGTCACTCAACTTATTAAATAAAAAACAACTTTCTATAAAATTTTTGTGATGACCAAAAAATAATCAAGTCCGTTCTTTTTGCAATCTTTTGTCTAATTGATTTGGGAATAGAGAGGAAAACGTTTTAATTTTGTTATTTGAAGTTATTCTAAAGTTAGAATAACTTCACAAGTTGAAGTTATACTAAAATTCTTATGTATCAAATATTAATTCTTATTTATTCATTCCGATGGCACTACCCAACTTGAGCCCTGGCTTTCTCATTACAAATAAATAAAAGCAATTCTTATATTACAATATTTTCCTCCATATAATCACCATCTTCTCTAGTATATGTACATTAAGCACATGTGTATTTTACAAAAATTAGGACAAAGCAATTTTAATTTCGAGCATTTAAAAGATGTTAATTTAATTTTATAAAATCACAATTTATTTTTACAAATAAATCGAATATTTCAATCTAACTTGCTCAGCCTCAGTGATCATAAATCATAATACACAAAAAAAAGAAGTTATTCAAAAATTATAAATTAATAAAATGTAGAAAATCATAAGTTTGAAATTGAAATTTACAAAAATTATAGTTTTCATATGGATTTTATGATTTATAGTGATTTTAAATTAACATTAATTAATTGTGGTTTTAACATCTTTTAATTTCTTGTAATATTTAGCCATTTTTTTATTGATATAACTTATACTTTAGCTTACAACAAGCTTCTACTATTATATTAATTTTTATTTTTAACGCAAGAAACACGTTTAACTCCAGTCTATTATTTTTATTGGATTGTAGAATATTTTCATAGAAGCGAACAAATTATCGAAAAAGAGACATAAGAAAATATAATTTAAATAAATCTTTAAATTTGTCTAAAAATTAATACTAAACATTACATATTTATTTAATCTTTTTTTACAAATATACTTTGATTATTGATATTTTGATTGATACTATGTTTTAGGTTCTAAAAGAATCGATGATAGAAAGGAATCAACAGCTCTCCGAATTAAAGAATCTTTTCGGCTATTTAGAAGAACATCGTTCTTTAAAAGGCTATGATGGTTTGAAGACATCACGGTGAGTTTGCATGATATTTTTCATGAAATATACGAAAAACTAATACTTTAATAACCATAAAAATGTTTATCAATAAACATTATCAAAAACTTAATTAATAATATAAGAAAAACATAATTAAACAGTATATTGAAAAGAAACATGATAAAACAATCTGTTTCTTAATATGAATTTGATTGATATCTTGCATTGATAAACTATTTGTGATTTATTTCTGATTATAAAAATTAATTCTTTAATCAAAATAATTTTGTAGTGTGTAAAAAAAATTTATAATACATTTTGTGATTAAATTAACATTGCATTCATATTTCTTATCACGAAAATATATATGTGCGTAATTTCGTAAAAACCGACGCGGTTATCCGAGATCAACACATCAACGTTGAGAAAGGAAAGAATCAATCGTACCAATTGAAGATTGATTACGTCGGTGTATCGACGACCGAGATTTAACACGGCAATGCAATTTCTTTGTCGTCTTTACTTTGTACCAGGACTTTTGCGCCCCCCATCTTCAACGCATCCTGGATCAATCCTTTCTCCTTCGATACCAGATCTATTGTGAGTTTCGCGACAAAATGACCGAAGCATTTGAACAGTTTGCTGCAAGATTGATCTTATACCTTTTTTGTCGCATCAGTCTTTTTGATACATCATTGTCTCTTTTCCATAATCTTCTAATATCCATTTATGTCATTTAATGTTACATCTGTTTGAACACTTTTTAATAACCTGCAATAATTTAAACATTTAATCTCACGATACCGATAGCATGAACACCAATATTAAAAACAAATAATCTATAAAAGAAGTAAAATTATTAAGATATAAAATAACTGCAGACTAATTTTTAAGTTTACAATTGATTAGCTATTATAAATTTATAATCTCGAAATAAATAAGTTATTCCGCGATAACGATATTTGGAGAAGGAGCAATTTAGATCCAAGGTCGTTGGTATTACCACCTGTTACTTTCAATTAATATCAATTAATTTCACTCATGTATCACGATTAGTCAGGCTCGTCTCTCGGGGAAGGTATCATTAATTGTATTTCTGGCAACAGCATAATACTATTACGCGAAATGCGACTATCTAACATATTTAGTTGAATACAACGATTATTTTATTAAAATGTAATATAATATTTGTATGTAATTGTACAAAAAAGTTATTTAAAATAACATAAAAATTTTAATTTAAAAAATGTTTTCACAGTTTAAAATAGTTTAAAGAGATTAAAGATAATAAAAATATTAACTATTGAGTTAAATATTAAACGTTAATGTATTTTTCATGAATATGAAAAATTAAGAATATTTGGAATAAAATTTTTTTAGCTACCAAAATTTGATTGCTTTAAAAAAAAATAATTTAAACTAATAAGATACTAATTTACATTCTTCTCTTTATCTTTTTGTAAGAGTAAAAATTTTACCTTTGTGTGTGTGTGTGTGTGTGTGTGTGTGTGTGTGTGTGTGTGTGTGTGTGTGTGTGTGTGTGTGTGTGTGTGTGTGTGTGCGTGTGCGTGCGTGCGTGCGTGCGTGCGTGCGTGCGTGCGTGCGTGCGTGTGTGTGTGTCAACTTAATCTGATTATATTTCTATCTTGCAAAAGTTGTAACTATGAATATATTTGTAGTATATATCATCTGAAATGTTTTACTGACGTGGCACCTACCATTTGCAAGATTTTACGATAAGAACAATAGAGTTGTAAAGTCTGGAATTTACGTCGAAATGTAGCATGAATGCAATAAATGCAAGGTTTTAAAATTTATTACATTTGCTTTATACGTATTACAATTCCGTTAATTTTTTACCGTTAGAAAATAGAAAAATTTTGAAATTCTAATATATATATTTAATTTTTTGTCTTTGATAAATTTACAAAAAAATCTTGAATATAAATATAGAATATATTAAAAAAAAACACTGTTGACAGTGTTTTTTTTTAAATATATTCTATATTTTTGTACTTAATTTTTATCATATAGCTATTAATATATTAATATCTACAGTACAATATTAACTTAACTGTTTATAATGAAATATCTTTAGCCGGTGATTTTAATCGCATGAACTTTTGCGACATAGATACACAACAAAAATTATTTACAGGGTCATGTAATTTAAACGCATACGTATGTATGCTTTCACCTTTCGATAACATTTTCGACGTCAGAGCCACATCAACTCGTTTCTCTTGAACGTGCGTATAAATCCCTTTATGAGCGTTGTGTCACGAATTCACGACTTGTCGTCGATTTTATTGCATGGCAGATTGCTCGGTGTAGTCGCGGCTTTTACGCCGCTGGATAGAAGTATCGAAACTTCCGGCATTCCGTCTGACGATACGCAAGAGAGAGGCTCCGAACGCAAGGTGCATACGCATGGCGTGTCGAACGTGCGGCGTGTGCGCCAGACACATAGATACAGTATAAAATGCATATCTCCGTAATACACGGACCGTCTCGAATTTAACCCGTCGAAGCGCGTGACGTTGTTTTTTTAACAGATTGAGTGGCTATATGTTATAAATAATGTTGATGTTTCCGTATTGATAGTGTGCGCGTGACTTCATAAACACCTTAATCCCTTTTACATAAGCTTTCTTATCTAGCACCTGAGATTTGTTGGTAAATAAAATTTTAAAAAATGTCCGAAGTAAATAAAAAAAGATTTATTGAAAATACGTCATTAGGATCAACGTAGTATTGTCGAGAATCGAGATATTAGAAAAATATCATATTTTGTTATAAAAGTTTGTGTGAAACTCCTTAATGTTTAGTTCAGAAGACGAGAAAAAATTTGTTTTGTCTACAAGATGTAAAGCAGTTTTATTTATCATAACTACAAAGCGTAAGTTAGTCAATTAATATTATCTACTTTCGCGACATATTGCGAAAGATGTGAAATTGTTCTGTTTCATACGTGCATTTCGGATATCAGACGAAGCGATGGATGCAGAAACGCGTGACTTAAAACTGTAATTCAACGCGATGATAATTAAATGTTAAATTCTCTTGAAATATACAATATTAAGTAGAAAATTTCAACGCCTATAACGGTCAGGCCTAGATCTTTGATGGCCAATCAATAATCTGCGCAAAGGCAGTACATAATTAATATATAGTACGTATTTAATTTATGTACTATATATTAATCCAAACCTGACCGTTATAGGCGTTGAAATTTTCTTCTTAATATTGCGATGATAATTGTCGCGAATCCTCTAAATCAATTGCACACCCTTACATTCTCTGCCTCGGTTTCCCCCACTCGTACTTATCGTCGATTAATAGCGGCTCTTTCCTTTCCCTCGATCGCGTGATCGTTTGGCGTAAATAACAATTAAATAAAACTCGAGGCTAGAACTAGCGCCTTCATTTCCTGCCTACTTTTTCTATCTTTAGCCACTGGTGAATTATACCGTTGTCATCATAAATCCCACTTACCCGTGATACGCATCACGACTGATAATTAAAATGAACCATCAATTCGCGAGAATTTCGTCTGAGCTAATTTCACCACTTTCCTTGTTCTATTTTCTTCTTCGGAATAATGCATTTGTACATTTATAACATCTTTGTTATCTCTTTTAAATGATATTATTAGAATAACAGATTTGGAATTATAATCTAATAATGTTTAAATTGATACAAAAATCGATACAAAGTTGATATTGGCGAACGATGATATAACGATATCACGAATGCAAAGCTCTAATTAAATAGGTGATGGATTGTCCTAAAGTGCCAATTTATACGATAATAAATCTCGCGTTGCAATTCCGGATAATACTGATAAATTTCCAATAATCGGGGCAGAGCGATAAATTTCTTCCAAATCGGGCGATCGGATGCAGGTGTATTACAGGTGCAATACCTGTTGCCAGGTATGACCGCGCACATGGGGCAGGTGATTGTTCGACAGAATTATTTCCTTGTGATCTAGAATTGATCTTGATGATCTGACCTTGTAATACCTAAGCGTAAAATTTTAATATCCCTTCTAATATATCAGAATAGCATTATTATTTGAAATTTATTTGTAGGAGCGACGTGGCGCAAATGTTATATACGTGTTATATCGATGCGTATATTAATTGTCAACATCCATAATCTCGATAAATGGCAGTAGAAGCGTGGAGTAATTGTTTTATTTGCGACGGAAAATGCTGATTTGTGCATAAAAGGCGATTATAGAAAAACTGTAATTAATGTATATCCTTTGCGAAGAATATTCATATTAATGGTGTATATTATTGGCAATTACATGAATATCTAAATGTGAAATATACCGAAAATATATGAAGAGACACGCGTGTGCATAATTTTGAATATTGTCTTGTGATCAAAATTATGCATACGCATGTTTTCTCGTTCCTTATCCAGTTTTTAACTCTTCATTCATGTTCTTTTCATGTTCTCTCTGTCTCTCTCAATTCAATTCTGGCAGAGTGTGATTATGTAATCCCCTTACCCTCTTACGCTTCGCTAAAAATATCCAACTTTACAGGTGTAAGACATGTAACGGATTCCACCTGCAATACGACCAGCAGTTAACTCCTAATTAAGAGTATCGCTCTTTATCGTCGATCGTTCCGTAACGATCCGCCAGAACGCGTACTCCGCAGAATTTATTCACACACGTCGGATTCAGGATTACATATGATGCGATTGTACCGATAAGAATCAACTTTATTTTCCCGCGTTGAAGTCCATTAAATGGAAACGCTTTTCATCATCAGCAGAGAAAACGAACGCTACAGTTATTTATAGGGGAGATTAATTTTTTTAATGAACGCTACGTGGGACTTTTGTAAGACGGCGCACCGCAGTTTCTCGCTCAGTTATACATATGAATCCGTTGCCTGCGAAACAATCATTATTCCCGGCAGATCGTCCGCGTTATTGAGCAAGAACGGGACTTCCGTCGGGGAATCAGATACCACCGCTCGCATGTGCAACGCGACCAGATGCGCACACCTAGGAACCTATCTATCCTCTCTGCGTACCTGCCTGCCTACCTGCGATTCCCCGCATGCATCCATGTAGGAAGCGTCTGTGCACAGATTACAAAGTGGATATTGGCTGCACGAGCTGCATTCTCTATGATCTGTGTCATAGTGCAGATGGACCAAGTTTAAAGGTACCTTCACAACGATCGCAAACGAAACGATTTTTAAATTAAACTTTTGCAAACGCAGAAATGCGCAAAAGTTAAAGCTTTGCGAATTAGTTTCTTGATCCTCCACGTATATAGATTCGGATGATTCTCTTTTCTCAAATCGTGCCAAATCTATACTAATATATAAAGAGAAAGCCTGTTTTTTTTGTTACCGCATAACTCAAAAACTACTGAACCGATTTCTTTCAAATTTTGATACCATTCTCATATACACTGGGACGAACATAGGCTATATAGCATGTCTAAAAATATTTTCATTATCCAGAAATTGATGTTTTTATTTTTTATCATTTACGGCTGTATTAACCCGTGTAGTACAGTCATCGCGGCTTCATCCACCCGGAAGCAGATTTTATCATGATATTCTTGAGAAACATAAATGTAATCAGAAGACAAAATTAAACGAATTTCGAAAAATATCATTTCCAATACGTATGATTCGGTCACATTATTATCTCGGGCGAAGCCGAGATGGGGGACGCTAGTTTCTAATAAAATTAATCGCTCGCAATATTTATGAAAAGCATAACTGTGTATCACGTATAACGTACGCAGTATCTTTTTATTAAAGAAGAGTATTCTGTGTATTTTGAATGTGCTTGCATTGTGAACGTAGCCTACAATTAAAATCGATCGACACATGTGAGCTCTATCAGGACGTAGGACGAGAGCCTATGGAAATTGGCAATTATCGCAACCCATAACTAAAGGTCTTAGTCGTGCGCTCTATCGAGACATAAGGTCTGCACGTAGTGTCGGGTGCCGGAGTGCAAGGTCATTACGCAATAATTAGAAATTAAAAAGCGCTGCGGTGTCTGCGTTCCTCCCTCGCATTAGCTATCTCTATCTAATGCACCATCCTCCCGCGTTAGAAGTCCTCCTTCGTCCTTCTGCCCGGTATATCCTGCATCACGGTTAGTCCGTTGCAGTTAAGCGTATCGTCAGCTGGCAAATTGCATTTCTGCAACGGTGTCCATACGACAGGTTAACGAACCCTACCGCCTACTACGTCCCCTCTATCTAATTTCTTTTACGATGCAGAAGACATCGAAGAGGAGAGGCAAGGACATCCAATTGCTGTCAGAACTACGTACAGGTAGTAGCAGCTGGTAAACATCGCTCGAGGAACTGACCTTCTCCTCTTTAAGTTTCATTATACCATGGTTTATCTTCTTGTGGCGTAATGCGCGGCCGAATGAGAGATCGATGACTTTCAATGGCTTTCAATAAATTTCGTGCGCCAAACTGTTCGCTGCTTAATGTCACGAGTCATATTTGATCATGTAAATGTATTTCTTTATAATTTTATTTAAAAGTAAATTACCATTGAATATATTATCAATGCAATATTTTTGGACATTAAAATTAAACAATAGCCAATTTATAAAAAACATAATTTATTTTTATGTTGCATTTTATAAAATTTTACGTTAATTAAGAGAAACATATCAAGCAACATATATATATATATATATATATATATATATATATATATATCAAGTAATATACTTTTTATAGATAATTTTACTGTTATTTTATTAAATTCTTTTTGGCTTTTTATTATAAAGAAATAAAAATTTTTGTAACTATTATAAAGTATCAATCATATCAATTTTCTACAAATAGACATAAAACTTAAATTATATATGAATTGATTTTACTTTCAAATACATTAAATAAGTAAATATTAAAAGATGTGAAAATTTATTCGATAAATTAATCACGCTTTAACATTCTCATATTAAACGTAGTAAGTTCGTTATTTTTAAACGACTAAATTCAGATTGGCCACGGACAAATTAACGAACTATCTACAACATTTGAACAAACTATGGGCAATCAAACCAATAAAATATTCTCGCTTTCCCTAACGAATAAGATCTACTTTGTTTTAATTCATTAACATTTCAGTTTTGGATATTTTAATTACAAACTATTAAATTATGTTTATGACTTTTGCCGCAGCTAATGCTCAGTTGCGTTATACGTATTTTGTATGTTTTTATTTATTGCCAATAAATATTCAAGGTAATGTTCGTAAGTGTTATTAAATAACAATCTAAGATCCGAAAGGCAATAATTTATTGACTTTTTATTTTTACGAAAGATTCCATAGCTATACATTGTATGTTAATGGATTGGATTAATCTCAAATTATTTCAATTAATTACTTAGTGCTGATGATAACTCTATGTTCGAAGCTTGTTTACTTGTTAAATGATATTAAAGAACAAATTCGTTATATTTATTGTATTAACAACAATTTTTACGATTGCTCGTTTTAACTTGCGGGTCTTTGACCTTCTTAATATTTGTTCGATACTTTCTAATCTATTGACTCATCATTTACCAGACAAATGTGACCAGTACGTAATATGTTTTCGCCAAGTCGTGGCGTTAATTTTGATGTTAATCTTTCTGAATAGCTCGCGATTGTAGTAAGGTGGTAAACAACTCTATAAGTTATTACAAAAATACCCGCGAAATAGGAAACCGTGCACATGCTGGCACATTTTCATTTACGATTGTACGAAAGGCTCGTAGGAGTATTCATCTGTTTATAGCATGGTTTTCATGTGGGAAAGAACTCTCCTCTTCGCTCGGAGTAACGCCCAGGGAACTGGTTTCTACCATCGCCTTCTCCTCGTTCCTAGATCCTACCTCGGACCTTTCTCCTTCCTTGCTACAAGAGAAACATCTCCACGGATTCTAGATTTTATGAGTTTCTAATGACAAGGGATTGCATTAGCATGTAGTGCAACCGCGTGAACGTTATATCCTCCTTTATGCGTTATACATGTATCAAGAGGCACCAAATTATTTTTACCTCTTCAACAGATGGAGAACGTGTCTCGAAGAATGCCTTCCAACTTTCTGTTAAAAATATATCTTGCAAGCCAAATGGTTTTGACTGTTTTGTAATCAATAAAGTTAAAATTTTTCTTATGACGTCGTTGTTGTTAGTAGAAAATAAACGAATAAACTTTACGAAACATTTATAATACTACTAGGAAAACTGTAGCAAATTAATTGTTATATTTATAATCATTTTTTGATATTGATAAAGTATGACAAAAATTATATTAAATTACTTAAAAGAAAGATTCGATAATGATTTTTCGACGAGAGAAAGGGAGAAAGAAAGAGAGTCTGCATATTTTTTTAAAATGGAACACAGGTTATGAATAAAAATATTTTCCAAATTTTTTAAACACTTCTAACATGTTTATTACATAAAGAAATAATAATTTTTTTAAATATAATAAGAATAAAATATTGTAATCATAAAATATCAATAATTTGAGAAAATGGAATAAACAATATAATAGATGAATTGTAAATAGAAAAGTATTTTCATCGGAAAGCTTATAACCTTAGCAATATCTATATATTGTATAATTTTGTATAAATTTTAATTTAAAAATTGAAAACATTTACATTTTAAAATATATTATTGAGGTAATATATAAAATGTATAATTAATTTGTTGAATTTTTTGAATAATAACGAGAATACAAATGGTTCATGTATGATGAAAAATTCGAGAAAAGATTTTATCGATTGCAATGGTCGCAATATATCAGTTTTGATCGTATTAATTAGCTTCATGTTATTACAAAATAGCTAGTTTAATAATACAATTTGACTTATTTCCAATTTGTTTTCACATAGTTTTAAATTTAAATTAACTTTTATCACTCATAAATCAGCTACATCGGTTGCAGGTGTACACGTACATATCACGAAATTTTTTTGAAATATTTTATTCTCATAAATCATCAAGCTATCTCGTGTAATTGTGTAATTATTATGTCCCTAATCGATATATGGATTAATTACAGTTTATTAATTATAATTGCATTTGTTCTTTGTTACTTTTTATTTACTGAATGAAAAATTTCTAAATTATAAAAGTTAATAAATACTTTTTATGAATACTTAATATTTATATATTATATGAACTTTAAATACGATTATGACGTATCAAATAATATATCTTTTTACTTCAATGTTTTTATTTCTAAACTTAGAAATATTTTGTTTTATTTACATACTATTTAAAATATTTATTTTACTTACATATAAA
This sequence comes from Crematogaster levior, assembly GCA_901521435.1. Classification (NCBI taxonomy): domain Eukaryota; kingdom Metazoa; phylum Arthropoda; class Insecta; order Hymenoptera; family Formicidae; genus Crematogaster; species Crematogaster levior. The sequence continues at coordinate 466,256 of CABEGB010001369.1, forward strand.
TATTTTAAAATGATCTCTAATACAAGATACTTTCAGTTCAGTGATTAAGAGTATATTTGAATAGACGTTGTTTTCACAGATGTTACTAATTGATTGAGATTCTAATATAGAAATAATTCATTATTTTGAATATATTTAATGAAATATACACGCGTATTTACACGTATTAAGAAAATATATTCTACTATATTTACTATATTTACTAGATACTCACAATTTTATTGCATTGTCGCTACCAAAATCATTATCGATATTATCTCGTCTTATTGTAGGCTTATATGTTTTGATCTGGTATGTGTTTATCCTGCGAATTGGCATTTGAATAAATGAATATGATAACGCAAGACTTGTACGATAGCCATAAAATGCGAGGAATGCGCATACACGCCCTCTGCATTCTGTTACTTACGAGCCGCAAGTATCGCGGCATCTGCATCACATCACAAAATAACGATTCGATTACCGCTAATATACGAAAATGGCGTAAGTATAGGCTGCACACTCGGAATCGAAACGTAGCGCAATTTCATTCGATTATAATCGCCGGCCCTTTATCCGCCAGCCGCGCGTCCTGTACGATCATTCGATTAAAATTACACGAAAACATTACTCGGACCGATCGGCAGATGTGCAGTAGGAACGAATGGATTTCGAATGTATGAGCGATCCAAAGCGTGTTTGTCTTCCCGTAGGATCGCTCAGGCGCATACCGATGTTAGCATAATAATTGATCCACGATAGGATCAGTATCAGTACCATGCAAAGTCACTCTGAATGATTGGCCATGACCACGACATAACGGAAGAAATCTTTCTTATCTCTCTCCTCCCGTATGTGGGGTCGTTCGATATATCATAATACATATTTATAAACAGCAGGGGAATTTTTATAAATTAATGAAAACACATAAATACTTGTATTTATTTTAATAAAAGTTTATCCATTTTATTTTCTGAAAAATTACCTTGATTTTTATTAAAGTATACAGACTAATTGATTTTATAAATTTGTTTTCTTTTTTTATATTTTTCGAAATTATTTTCCATGTAGTATTAACTTAGATACCAAAAATGGTTTGACTTTTCTAACAATTATTATTCATTTTTAAAAATCTTATTTTCTGAAATTTTCATTGATTTTTATTAAAGTATACAGATAATTGATTTTATAAATTTGTTTTCTTTTTATTTTTTCTATTTCATGTAGTATACTTAGATATACTGGAATACCTAGATTTACCTTCAGTAGTTTTAGTGTTAAGTATATTATCTTATTACTATTTTATATCATTATAAAAAGCAAGTATTTATTATATATTTTATATCTATGTGATTCCGATAATGTGAGTTTAAAAAGTGATATCAGGTTGGAAAAAATGTTATCTTACATTTGTTTAATTAATATAATTATGATAATTCTTAAATTTTACGAAGAAACTTAAGAAGAAATACAAGATTACATGGATATAAAATTATATTATTCTAGTACATATAAAGAGATATTTTTGATCTACAATGCTCGTTTGATTTTTCTTAATCTTTGGATCTTTCTGCTAAATTATAAATCAATTTAATCGATAAATTGTAGATATTAAATTGTTTATCTGATTTTGTTTTTGCCTCCTTCACCCTTTTTTCCAGAAACCTGGCTTATCCATTTTATCTTCAATTAATTTTCCTCAGAGTTAATTAAAACTTCTATTCGGTATATAGTATTTACTACAGGAATACTTCCTGATTACCAATCCTATAAAACTATAAATGACATTAATATATACTATTACATACGCAAAGCATTAATTATTGATGGAAATACGTTCCTTAATATTATTTCAATTAATTGAACATATCTCAGAATTCATGTTGAAAAAGCCGTCATTAATTTACAACATAACGCTTCTTACTAGAAATTTTGATTATCATTAATTTATCATTCTCAAATTTATCTTTTACGTAATAGTTACGTTCTGCATAATTAAAAATTTCATTAAATATTATATATATGTATATATATGTACATTTAGCACATAATTAATTATTTAATAGTTCTGCTTAATAAAATAATGATTATTTTCTAAGTTTTTAACTCTTAATATGTACTAAATGTAATAAATATATTTGAAACATATATTTAATCAAAATCAGAGAATTGATACATAATTTTATATTCAATATTTATGATACATTTGTACACACTAGAAATAAATGTTATACACACTAAAAATGAGGAGATTGAGATTCTTTGTACATTCTTGCAGTTCAATTGCAAAATTCAATTAGTGAAATTTTTTAACTAATTTACACGTTTTCATATTACTCGCATTTTAAAAATTAAACCAGACTAACCACTGAATCCTTCAGTATTGTCAAATAACAAAGATAATCAAACTTTCTATTAAGAAAAATAAATTTCTGTATAAATATAAAAGTATACAAATTATATGAGATTATTCTTCATGCTTTTATCGTATATAATTTACAATGCGTTGTAGCATTTCTTTTAAAGAAATTTCAAATGTGAGCATTCTACGTTCAAATTAATCTTTCTAAACGTCTTATGCACATATTATGTCCTTCTCTAAATGAAACAGTGGATAAACACTATTACATATTATCCATGCATTAAGACTCCAAGCTGGCGGAGGCAACATTACGTCGTTTATAGCTAATATATACACCAGTTACGGAGAAACTCAAAGACGTTGCGCGAGAGAGTTTAACGCCTCGTTGCTTATTTCTGTCGTTCGGATCTCATGTTTTACGGGGCCCCGTACTTCCATCAATTTTTCCCAACGCTTCCCGCTGGTCGGTATTACCTACCACCGTACGTACAAAATGACTATTAATAACACGATGTCATAACATTGTTATAACATATAATTAGTGTATGCTTTCCTGACCACTCCAAGACCACTCTTCCAGTAGAGTGCAATCCGAAATTGTTCTTGCATTTCCACATATATTGCTCAACTGTCTCGATTATGCATACGTATCTTCTTTTACTTATGATTTGACAAGCGCGAACTTATTATACGATTATAATAGTATTGATATATGAAGTGAATATTTTGATAATTACGATAATTCCGTTTCTTTTAAATTCTCATGCATATTGCGTTTATTCTTTGTCCTCATTTCTTTTATGTATATTATAAATTTTTATATATAAATATTTTTTCATTATCAAATACACATATACATATATGTATATTGATAAAATATAAATATATATATATATTTTTAAATCAAGATTCTCATATTTTTCTCAGTATTCAAAAATGTAATTATTGACGGTGTAATATTTCTAATACTTTGGTCTAATAACTAATTGGTAATTAGTAATAGATAAGTATCTAATTAGTAATAGTTAACTAAATAGTTGTGAAAGCAATTTAAAATTAAATTTTATATATTATTTTATACAACGACGTTCGACATTACTAACTACTATACTGCAGCTTAGAATTGCTGCTCGACAAAAAGGGATAAATTCAATTTGCATGTCTTCAAAGTTATTATTTGTCATTTTCCATATATTTGCAACAGATTTTTCTTGCCGGCATAAGTATCACTTACAAGAGAGAATATTAGGTCTCCAGACGTTCGCAGTTTCAAGTGCGCTTGAAAATAGAATGAAATTTAGTCCTAAGCCGATCATGATAAATTAAATCCATTGAAATAGCAGGAACGATTCGCATTCTGGAGTGCTCGTTCGAACGAAACGGAAGACTAGTGTCACAGAAATGCAATTTATTATGCGATACGGAAAAATATGGTCCATGATATATTTTATATATGGTTATGCACACGCTTAGCGAAGGCGATACGCTCGCGACACGAATCTTATCTTAACTCGTGTATTTGCATTTAATCCTACACGACAATTATCGACAAATGAAGAACTCGATAATGATATTAATAAATTATGTGAGTGACCACGATGTTAATTTCGCACGATTAAATTGCAGATGAGAAACAACAAAAATAAGTTGAATTACAGAGTTGCGAATTCAAGTTTGTAACGGGACAAAATCGTCTTCTTCCTGTCATAAAAAAATAAATAAATTATATAAAACTTTGTTCAACAATGTTAAAGAATCCTGAGCAAGCAATCATTTATGCAATTCGTCGTGATTTAATCTTATTTGCAAAGTCCATTACTTGAATGTCGTATGCAAGTTATCCTAATCATATTTAAGTTTCAATTAAAGCCATGACAGAGGAAATATAGAATACGATCTATGAATACAAAGCTAATGTTCTTCCTTTACGATTCGTCGATTCGAAAAAACCTCAGAAGAAGACCCGGAGCTTGCGGAGATACATTGCTCGCTCGATGGCGTAGTTACAAGCCGATACAGTAGCTAGACGACCATGAATTCCAATACAGACATCACAAGGATGGATTCCCCATTTACGACGACGATCTTTTACCCGTAGCCGGGCAAAAAGTCACGAAAGCGCGACGGTGATAGGTTCGGCGCCTCCGGTTGTCGCGAAACCCGCGGATATAACTTCCTATTACCGAGCGATGTACGATGAGAGAAAGGGGGTGAGAGACAGGGTGGTTGCGCGAAGGCTGGTCGACGGAGTCGTTCGAGCAGAAAGAGTGTCTCTCGTGTGCCAAAAGAGAGGCGTGCATTAGGAGATTGTGTTCGACAGTTGTTTACGACCATCTCCTAACCGCCGTCTTCCTCGTCGCACCGCCCTTTGTGTCGCGAATCTCCGACCGGCGTGTATCTACGTACGGAGATCTCGTGCTCTTTATCTGGCCTTCTCTGCGAAACCACCCTGTTCGCACCCCGCACTCTTCGACGAAGCGCTGCATCGGGGAACGGCAAAGGCGCGTATTTACATCGTTGCGCTCACATTACTCCGGCTGACAAACTGGCAAGTCTTTCTTCTTGTCTCTGTCTCTCCTCTTCTTCCTCCTCCTCCTTCTTCTGCCTTTCCGATTTCCCCAGGCCTTACTCTTCTCTACTTTTCTTGCAATCTCGGTGAAGTACTTCAAGGATCGTCTTCCAATCGTCCACCCTCTCGTCTACGATTTCAGGGTGAGTACGCGAAGCGTCTAGACTTGGCCGCGATTTCTTTATCCGTGACACTATCGCGACTCGAATAGAAACTCAATCAGCGTGCACTCGAGGAAAGAGTTATGATACAGCGCGAACGTGTACTGTATACTTATGTAATGAGGGAAGGCAACGGTAGCCATGAGTAATAAATTTTGTTTATATTGAACTTTTTACTAATTGGATTATACGTCGCCATGCAATATTTATTGCGAAATGACACTGCATACATATTCACACCGGAATTCGATTTATTTGTAGTTATCTATCTTATTATTCATTTATAAAATATCTATCTTTAGGTATTATTTATTTATAGATATTTTTTCAGCAATAGATTATCGTCACCCGATTAACTGGTTGTTACTAAGCACTCTTAAGCATTCTATAAAATTCTCATTCTTATTTTTAATCTCCGACAAATCTCACTTGATCGAACGTCGATGTAACTTTTATCTAAAGCCACTAGTTACGATTGGTATCTCACGCTTTATAATTGGACTTTCTATTTGCGACGGATGTACGCATGGCGCGTCTGCATCTTCCAACAAGTTGTCTAATTTGTTAAAGTCGCGATCGTCATCAGTTTCTGCAGATAGAAACCCGTCCGCTTCCTAGAACCGATGATCTGTACATCGGTCTGGAAAATGTAGCTCCGACTCGACCCATTAATAACGCGGGGCCATCAAACGAGTCGCGCATTCGCGGCAAAAGTATTTCGCACGATGAGACCATTAAATGGATGTCGAGTCGCGGCGCAGCATTCACGATTGATGTGGTTAGCGTCGTCGTTTTGTTTGCGTGGCACGCAACGTGCGGCGCGATTCCTCCTTCTATTTTCTATCGCCTGTCAATGCAACGCGCGCGATAAATTACACGTGACTCTATCGCGGCACGTTAAGAGCTGAATCTGGTGATTGCCACACTGATACATGTAATTAACTTCAAACATGTAGAGTGTTCCTAGTTAACTTGGTGAAAGCCACAAATACACGTGTGATGCGCGAGACGTCGTCAAACAATGAACTCTAAGAGGACATTTTCCAAATAAGATACGATGTTAATTACCATTTTCAGACCTGACAATAAAAATTGTACATTTTATAAACTTCGTTAAATAATATGCAATTTTTTTTTCGTTCAACATTGCAAACTATGTAGAAATTATTACGCAAAGAACTTTTACAAATGTCATCATCGGGATACGTACAAGGAATTTATATTCCTAGATTCAAGAGTAACCTTACCATTTTTACGTATATAATACGCTGCATATTTTTATCTCAACATATCGCCGGGGTGCACGCGCGCGATCCACGCGTCGAACGAGCAGTAGAACGAAATATTTCGCGAAGCTTGCTAAAATGCACAGACAGTTTTCTCTATGCGGAAAGAGAAGAGGAGAGTCTCCGCGAGAGGAGGAGCCATCCAGTCGGATATCGACGAGGCAGATGAGCTACCAATAACTCAATGTGCGCTTATAAACTGATCAGACTTCCAACCATCCTCCTTCTCTTCCTACCCTGGCGTAGAGCCCCGGCAAGACCTTCGATTCGACCCGGTTCCAATAGCTTCGAGTTCGTCTTACGCCCTCCATGACGACGACAACGACGACGACGACGACGACGACGACGACGACGACGACGACGACGTATTACTCCGGGACTCCTTCGCCAGAGAGTGAAATGCAAGCGAATTTACCGCACGATTTAACAGCCCCTCCGACCTACGAGTATTCATCTACCTTCTCTCGCGTAGCCTGCAGACAGGCGCGAGAAGGAGACGTGAATACAGAGAGAACTGGAATTCCTCGTAACTCGAGGCTAACCGAGTTTGTTGTGCGCGCTTCAGCCGTGTGTATGCAACAAACTGCAATTCAATCGGATTCGTCCAGATTCCCGTTGTACCTGTTGTCTCCGGGGCTTGCGCCTGGGATTATGCCTGATTTTTCTCGAGTTTTTCAATTTTCAGCGAGACTCGTGCGGAGAACATCGAGCGGAACGTCGAAAACCTCTTCTCCCTCACGAAGGCAACGCGTGTACTTGTGCATGATATTATGGTTAAGTTCGCGTGCCTGGGCTTATTGAATCGCGGATTAAACGGACCGCAGATATCCTTCCGCGAATATATGTGGATATGTTATTACTCTTTACAGACTTAAATTTAGATGAAGATATGAGAGATCGTAAAATTTTATGGCACATGCGCACCAGTTAATATCGTGATGCATTATTCGAAGATGTAAATAAGCAAACACCAACTAACAATAACTTTACATTTATATTATAATTTCCTACTCAATAATGTAACTGTTATGTACAACATGTATTGTTTTTATTTATATTGTTGAGTAGGAAATTATAATATTGATATATAATATTATACTGTTAGTTGATGTTTACTAAAAAGATAAAAAGTTTGGAGTATATCGTCTTAATAAATTTTTAGATTTAGTTGATAATTTATTACATGGTAATTGTATTAATTTTATTTACCAATGTATTGAATTTGCTATATCGTGAGTTAAAATATTGCTAAGTAATTGAATAATTGCTTTCCTCTCAAACAAATTGGGCGTAAACTTCTTTATAGTGCTCTCCAGATATGCAGGCAAATCTTATCTTTAAGCAAATATAGAGAGAGCCTGTAACACGGTAATATCTCTGCAGCTTTGTAAGATGGCGGTATTCATTCAGGAGTAAAGAATCCCTATACACGAAGGTAGATCCAGTTGCATGCTTACGGGCGCACGAGTACCTACACCATCAGCAAGGGGAGACTATCGATCTCATCGAAACATGGTCGCATCGAATCTCGTTTACCGAAGGGTTCCACGAGGACTAGTAAAATCGAAGCAGTAAATTTAAGGATTTTACGAGGGATAAATTTATTTCTTGCGTTGGTTTCGCGATAAAAGAGGAAATTCGAGGTGAAACAGCAGGGAAGTCAACAAGAGAAGTTATCGATCTATTCACTGAGCTGAAGTGTTATCAACTAAGTTATCCGATGAAGTTAATCTATAGAAAGGATTTGCCAAGGATTTGTGCAAATGGATGATATAATTTTTCTTTCTTATTATTCATCCATTCTTATTATTCCTCTATTATTTTTTTTTTTATTATTTAATCTGTCATGTTTAATCACTTTTTATCTATGAAACATATGACATATCCCATGTACATTGAAAAGCATATTTTTAATCAGACTTTATGATATAACGTATGCACATGACAGACATTCAACTCACACGCAATAGCATACAACTACCTTTCTTATACAAACAGATACATATATAAACGTACATATTTAATTTGACCGCGAACTGCCTTTTATTTCATAAAACGAGATTACTGCGCATTACCGATATATTTTTCTAAACATACAATCGAATTTATCTCGAAGTTATTTCATTTTCAATTATTTAACAATTATTTTGCACAAAATAGTTTAATGTATATTTATTCAAACGAAATAATTTTTATCATACTAAAAGCTATTTTGCACTGAAATACATATATAAATATATTATTAGTTTTGTATGTTACTTTTTTCGATTTATTTTATAAAATAAGGAGATTATTATTTATTTTCTATTTGTATTATATAAGAAAAGTATAAAAAATAAATCGACAAAACAATATATCTATTTCATCGAATCCTTTGCATTCTTGGTCAAAATATTTTTTTATGACACCTCAGGAATACAATTGCATTTATAGTTTCTTTTTCAGTAAAACAGAAAATCGTTCACGGCTTTACTTCTAAGAAAATAGATGGAATGTAGACAGTTGTTAGTTGTGGTGAGTTTTATAAACCATTAAAAGTGTTTATTCCGTCATGTTAATTTTTATTGCGTCGCCGTAAATGTCATTTTGTCGACAATGAAATAAATTTCTTGCATACGTTTTTTTCATCCATGATTTTAAAGTACTTCCGGCTAAGGAAATTTGACTTACGATATTCTCAAGGTGCAGCCATTATGTGGCCATTGTACGGTCGTTTTAAGGCCATTTACTGCGCATCACAGACCAGCAGATGTTTGTTCCTTAACATATGTACGTCAATGTGTGTATATTTTTCGATGCATAAAATACGACGTATAAAATAAAACGATTAAAAAGACAACTTAATATGAGCTCGATATTCATTATTATGTTCTAAATTTGAGTCGTCTGAATATGCTGACACGCAGAATTTTTTTTAATCGCTTAAATTATATTAATTAATTTAATTAATAAATTAAATTAACTAAGTCTAAATTTTTTCCCAATGTAATACGATTTATTTTTCACATTTTTATATTTATCTTATTATTTATTAACACAAACGCGAGTAGTTTGTTCCATTTCATTTCAAGTAGACAAAGTAGATCATTGTATGTACGTTTTTAAACGGGAAGATTTTTTTTGGTAATATGTATATTAAAATTATTTCATCTTTTGCCTATTACATTAAAAGTAAACTTATACATGTGGAGAATTTATCTTCTTGTTGTTTTATTTTCCTTTTTTCTATAAATCGCCATATGGAAATAATTAATGCTCGAATATTGCCGAATTTGAGAGATGCCTTTCGATCTTCCTCACCTCATTCGTTCGGTCGATGTTTTTCAAGCGCGCGAGTCCCGATGGGGTCGTAGTGCCAGAATGGAAGAGTTCAATTCCGTATGCAAATGCGTCTCTCTCTCACGACATCTCGCGCGCAACGGGAACCCCCGGCGTGGCGACCGACTTGGGAATTTGAAAAGCCACCACCTGAGAACGTGTCAATCGGTCGACATAATTCGATTTGAATAATGAGCGGAGGTCCCCTACGCAAATCGCGTCCATTATGGTGAGTTTAACGCGCATAACGGTTCCACGGTTCTCGACGTTATTGTGCACAACGGAAAAAGATTTTGTCAAGATCGAGCTTGTGCGAGAGATGCTGGGAATGTTGGGAATTCTGATTACTTGGAAATTTTAACGCTGATATAAATTAATTATTTAAAAAATCATAATTGACAACAGTGCGCCACGTGTTAGATAAATTTTGTACTTTAGGGCTAAATTTTAATATTTTTTTATTAGTTTTCTAACATTAGCAGTAAAATAATGATTAATTCAGAAAACATTCTTTTACTTTTTGTATTAATAAAAAAAAGTGATCTGCAAAATCTGTTGAAGATGATAACGATATAATCATTTCATTACCAATGTTATTCACTCCACACATAGATTAAAAACAAATATAAATTTTTAGTTAAAAAAACTGAGGCATATTGATATATGTATTTTTTTCGCATTTCATTATATATTTTTGTACACACGCATTCGCATCCGTTTGTATAGAATATTAGTTCCCCGAATACTTTACTCATTCAGAATAAGCGAGATACGTTCGCGTTTTCACGTTTGCGGCAAATACAGTTTGTCGTTTTTCACGCGTGAAGCGAATTTCCGACGAAGCGCCGGCAACTTTCCCGCCAAAACGCGGAGAATTCTGCTCGCAGATTACGCATTCAATCATCGCCACGGCGAGCCAGTGCCGCTGCGATAGCATATGGTGCTCCACACCATCGAAATTTGCGAGCATTTTGCGAACACAAGCATGCGACGATAATTCCGCATGCGTACCCTCCAAGTTTCTGAAAGGAAAATACTTTCTCGCGTGCGGAGCACCGTGGCGACGCGTCACAATTGCCTCTGATGAATGCCCGTATACATTTACATAGCAAATGTAGTATGCAATGGTCTACGAAAGAAATTGGCTTATCTGAATAGTGCAGAATATTTATGGTTTGTTAGAAAAAAAATTATAATTAGCAATGATATCGCTTTATTAATCCCTTTATTTCATAAACAAATGTTTCATCATGCTTATTGCTGCGCGCTTGTTAACCAACTTTTCTATATATTTTTGCTTTTAAAATATTATCTTGTGAAGTTATTACTTATTTTGTTTGTAAAGCATCGAATAGACAATATGATTATGTAAAATGTATGTGTATATGCATTTTATATTTTATCTACAAATAATCAGATATTCAATAATCAGAAGTTTTAGAGAAATGCGTTATATATATATCGTTGCATATTTGACGAATATATTTTTATTTATTAATAAATAAATGTAAAATCTTCGTATATTTGTTACATATTATTATTTATCATGTTTGTTTATGACGTTTCATAATTTTTGTATATGTGGAGTATACTTGTACAAATTTTCTAATATGTATAATATTAAAGTAAAAATATTATATATTGCTTCTGTGTGTGTGTGCATTTACAAATTCCTTTTCAGAATACATTTTACAATAAATTGTTATAATTATATAAACGTGCATACTTTTTTGCTTTACGTATCTTTCTTTCAACACGGTAGCTTTATTAAGTATCCTTCTGGCCCGGTCCCTTTAAACAGGATGGCACAGTTTAAGCGCGACCTTGCTCTTGATAATAGTTTATGAAGCCATGCCGTTCCCTCTATGCAATACGACAGCCTCCAGTCTGCTCGAGAGAGAGAGAGAGAGAGAGACAGGAAAAGAGAGGGAAGGGTGGGTTTATGTCCCGGAATTAATTAACCTACCACCCTTCCGAGTGCAGTCGCGCCACCCTCCAAGCGGCCCGCTCTGGAAGCAGCAAGCGTGCCAGCCATTTTGTCCTCGACTCTCGCTCTCGAAATTCCATTATCCACTTTCTCCGTCCCTGCCGACCATCCCATTCCACTCTACATTGCTCTTTCTCCCTCTCTTTCTCTCTCGTCCTCTTCATCTTTATCGCCACCCCCTTTAGTACTGCCGTCACTTGCGCGGTTTCATCCAGCTCCTGGCTTAAACCGCCTCCTGCTTCCGGCCAGAATTTTCCCTTAATGGAAGTCCGTTAAAGTCGAGGTGCACGTGCGCCGCGAAAGCCACCCTTGCGGCAAATAGTTACGCCGATATCGTTATCTTATCCGTCGCATAAAATGGCAAACACTGAAATTTTGTCATATGATTTTCTCAGATATCCGATTTCAATTTTCTTCGTTAAATATAGGTGACGGATGAGTTAGTCGATGTATTTTATAGGCAAACATGCAAACGTTCAAAAAATATCTTAAGCCGGAAAAATGAATTCACATGTAATAGGATATTTTGTATATAACATGTTATTCTCCAAGAGAGAATTAATATTGATTAAAATATAATAATAATTTATAATAATTATATTATAATAATTTTGAAATTTTTCCAATTTTAATAATATTTTGAGTGCAATTTTTAAAAGTAGCACTTAATTTTGCATTTTGATTTAACACAATTGTCTTTAAATTATTTCACAGCGATTTTTTGAAAATCTTAAAAACATTACATTTATATACACAAATATACAATTTACATTTTTTATATACAATATATAAAAAATTATTATTTACGAGATTACAAATATTTTTTGGATTTAAAATTTGAAATTTACTGCTTGTTTTAACAATTATTTTTATTTTAAAATACTGTTTATTACATTATCGTAAAAATATTGTAGATTCTTCTTGATTGTAGTAACGCTCTTTTGATTGTTATATTTAAATCATAACCATAAGCTTATCATTAAATTTTTAAACGATACCGCGTCAAAGATAATAGGGTGATATTCCACGACACGTATCTCATAGGGAAAAAGAGCGCGAGAGATGACACGAATTTAATAAGTAAATAAATGAAGGACGTCGTGCGCGTAAATCACAGGCACGAGAGTTACTCGGGGGTTAAACAATATTCTCCTTAAGGGCAGGAATGACAGAGATAAAGAGGGAAAGTGGCGCGCGGTAAGCGTTTCTCACACGGCGGTCGAGAGGACTCGCTCGAGGGATGATAAGATGCGATGCGAGTTTTTATTAATACTCTACCCCATCTGCTAGCTTCACCTCCCTTCTTGCTTGCCCTAAAGTCTTAAGAAGATTGCGGAACGAATGGCGCGAGACAGGACGAGAAAAGAAGCACGTGCCCGTCGCTTCGGTGAAAAAGAGAAAGCGCTTAAAGAAGAAAAAGAAGAACGAAGGAACTTGGTTAAGCGAGGTGGCGGGAGAGGGGTAACAAACAACGACCTACCTTAACTTGATTCAACCTCTACTTAGTACCAGACTCCCTTAAATGAGAACAAGAAAGATGTCTTGTCAAAACTCTCATCTGTGTGAGACAAAAAGTGGAGAAGATAATGGAAAATGTTAGCAATGAAATGTCCAAGTAAACTAATTCTGACTATATATATATGTATATTTGTACATATATAATGCCGTCTGACTTTTTATAATCAGGAGCGACACGCACCCATATTGAAAATTTGTGAAATAGAAATATTAGAATAAAAATGACATTACATTAGGGAAAAGAGTTTCCCCGATAATTCATAAAACTAATTCGCAAAACACATCAGAATCGCGAATATCGAAGCCAACAATCAATCGAAAGCGGAATGGAACGGATTGGAAAAAATCAGATATGAAAAAAAGAGGAAAAACATATTCGCGGCAAACTGCGAAACATATTTATTCAGCGAGTTCACTATCCGACACAACGCGTCGCAGCCTTCGCATGAGTAATCCGCAAACTTTCCAGAGAAAAACTCGCGCTCGCGAGTACGTGTTGTACCAAATGCGGGCAGGGGGCATGGCGTTATCGCAGTGGTACTTACTTTTGCAAACCGTACCAGACAAGGGATGGAAGTCTCTCCGGAGGGGGGTTGATGTCCGCGAATTCTTTTCTGCCGGGATTTATCTTCACTTATTCTTGACGGTCCTTTATCGCTCTCACATCTATTATCATATTTCACAACGTGAGGCTCGAAAACAGCCAGATTTATGAACGGACTTCCGGCCAAATAAACACGCCTTGCGGGTGTGAGGGTGGCTTTGGCATCCGCGGAATTCGCGAGTGACAGGATGCGAAATGGACTGGAGCCGTCGCCACCTTTTACGCGAGGATCGGTTTCCTTTCCCGAGCTGACGACCCGCTCCTTGTCATCGCCAAGGAGGGGAAAATGTGTGAGTACCGATCAATCAATCGACATTGATGGGCTAGCAAAATTAATTCCATTCCGCCGCGGGCTGATTTCCACAATTTGTCTGCCGCGCTTCGGGTGTGTAAGAAGCGCGGCAGACAAATTGGCTTATACTTTACGCTAACAAAATAAACAAGGGAAAAAACAATAAATTAGAAACTAAAGACTAAGTTATAATTATTGAAATAATAAAAACTAAAATAAAAATAATACATGTTTAATTTATAGGTAATAATATTATACACATATATATATATATATATATATACATATATATATATATACATATATATATTGTTTAATATGACAAATAATATTTCAGCAAATGTATTAAGATAAATTAATAAGAATAATGATTTAGTTCGATGATAATAATAGTAAATAGAAGAATAATTAAGTGAATAATTAAGTAATAATAATAATGTTAATCAAACTTGTGTTTGCTAAATTATGTAACATAATTTTTTTCAAGAAACTTATTTTGTATATACTATATACATACATCAGATGTACAAGAAAAACATTAGCGAAAATTTTCGTTATTGTTTATGTATATGAGTATCTTATGTGAGATTGGATAAATTTTATTTCCGATCAGATTATTTTGGGGAAGTGTCGAGCCCTCAGGAGATACTTATCCGCAAGTTTACACAAGACGAAGCCCTTTCCTGTTGAGTTTAAGGGTACCTCGCTTGACAAACATAAGAGTATCATTTCTTGTGAGTGACGAAATTAACATAAGCATAAACGACACATTGTCCTACATATCGTGTATTCATTTATTTATCCAATTATCAAAGTGAATATATATCGGTCATTTGTCTCGGTAAAGATAAAAAAAGTAAAGATTTATTTGAGCACTTACCATCTATTGGCTCGTAGATATTTAATAATTGCTAGAATAATTTATTAATTTAAAAAAATTAAAATAATCTAGTTGATTTGTGAACATTGAAGATGATCCACTAGTTTTTCAAATTACAAATAAATCACAGCACAAGTACCACTAACTACTACGCAAATTACCACGAATATTCTTGTTCTCAAAAATCGAAAGACATTGTAGATCGGGAACAAACGTGGCCACACGTGACACGAAGGAAAACTCTCCATCCTTGAACCGCCCTTCACTAACCATGCACACACACACGGCGCCAACCATTCGCCCACGCACATGCTCAAAAAATGTTTCGTAGAAGACATGTGCACCCCTTATCGGAAAAAAATAACGTCCAATCAGGATCGCGTGCAAGCGCTTCTCATGTGGCGGGGGTTGGAGGGAGTTACGTGTGTCTATGGAATTCGAAACGGTCGCCATAGCAACCCCATGCTTCCTTGCCAAGGGATGTTCATGGGGGAGTCTTCCTTTCCTATTCTATCCTTCGTCTAATGCGAATCGGAAATCTACGTGCGTCCTTGCGCGAATCTTCTCCTGACCGTGATTTACCGACGAAAAGGCGATAGGAAACTATTCTTGCGACCCATGTACAATAATCGAGGGAACACAAATTCCCCTCAGAAAAGAAAATTACTTGTTACTGATAGAAGGAAAATAAGTTACATTATATCACAAAATATATTACATTTTTTGCAACTTTGCACTGTTTTAAATTAGAGACCGTCACGTATTTACTTTATAATGTATTAGAAAACAATTTGTTGATTTCAGAAGTAATATAATTATTTCTAGAGATATATTCATACTTGTTTTAATTCTTTAATATCTGGTATAAATAATGATTATTAGAATGTCAAATATTATCAAATTTAAATAATAATAATACGAGTATATAACATTGTACGCATATTATTTGAAGCAAGTTTTGTATTTCTTACACTTTGTAACTTTATTTTATAAAAAGTATCAGCCAAATCTTCTACTGTTGACTCTCACCTTGATTGTATTTACGGATACAACTGTTTTAAATGCAGAAGCATTTTCATCGACCGCGTACTCGTACAAGTCGGAGTTGGTAAGTGGAATTATCGAGAGGCGCCGCGCGTACAATCGTAAATACCGCACGGGTCTGTGAAATGCGATCGGAATGAAATTAACCGCGATTCCCGTTATCAAACATTGCATGCTTATCCATGATAAAAATTCATTGGAATAACCTCGCATGATTCTGTAATATTTAAGATTGCAAAATTGTAATTTAGCTCCCCTCGATGTAAGCTATTGGGATAAAAACGTGCATGAATATATATTTATTAGCAATTGTGGAAGAGAATTCTTGTTCACATGTCGTATTCTATTATAATGTTTATCGGTATTTGTTCAGTTAGCTCCACGATTTGGACAAATATCGAATGGATGGGGCAATCGAACGGATCAATTTCATTGGGGGGTTTGAATAAAATCGGCAACATCATCCGCGTCGAAGCGACGTGCAGATATGTAACGATCCAACTCCATTGAGAATTGACAAAGTGAGGAACGTTCCCCCTTGATACCTCCGACCGCCGCGATAACCCTGACTGTACATGTTCTATTCGTGTCTTCGTATGATAGGTAGGATCGCCGGAGTAGACGGAGGAAAATAATGGCACGGCCCTTTTCAAGGCAGACGAGAATCGATCATACATGATGAGAGTTTCATTTTTATTGGCAGGACAAGGGGGGCACAGGCAAAGGGCTCTTTCGATAGTCTCTGTAGATCCAGAGCACTTTGTCCTTTGCGAGGACTTACAAGATCAATCAATTTGGTTTTCCTCCACAAGCAACCTGTTCTCGCTTTGTCATCTCGTAAACCGTTTTTCCATTGCGTACGATATTAAAACTTTGCGTAGCGAGATTCATCGACTTGATCGTAGTGACTACAGTAATATTATCTCTCGACGTATCAAATTTCTTTCATTATCATCGATCGTTGTTTTGACTCCGCTTAATAAATTTGTTTGACAAAACTTTTTACATCTCTTGATAACATATGCACACGTACATTCGATATTCACCGCCTAAAGATATTTTCGTGGTATTAGCCGCGTATTGAGTTACACTTCTCTCAGAATCTCCGTCTACTCACTTTTGCGTTCCACGTGGATTTCCAGATAAAATTCGCACGAGGATTTTCCATTCGGCATGGAGATTCGATTTACGTTTTGAGATAGATAGCTGTATCGCTCTAAGCACAGAATCACGATTTGAACATTATTCACAAACATTATTTATTAATTTTAATATTATTTATTTTTAAAGAATATTGAGGAAATATCGCATAATATTTTTGACAACTTGAGAAACGAGTTAATAATTAAAATTTTTTATGCTAGTGTCTAATACATCTATTATATTTAACATATTTAGGTAATAGGAAATTATAATATTGAGGGGAAAATATTAGAGATATTGATTTTTTAATTCTTGCTAAGACTTTCTGCGGCATCGCTTGCGTTCCAGAGTGATCGAAAGAATTACGATTTTCGCGGGAAATACATTTTCACCGATCCCAAGTTTCAAAGACCTATGAGGAATTCCAGTAACGTTTCACATATTCGAACGGAGCATACTCGCCTAGCCCCGAGGGTTGGACCAAAGAAGGGTGCGGGACATCCGCCTTCGCTCATCTCCTCCTTCTCTCCCTCTTGTAGATACTCGCATGTTTGGCCTCCCCAGGCAAGGAAACACGCATGGGCCAGGGACACGCACTTGCCTCCACGTATTGATTCCATTCTCGTTCTGGGGACTCTCTCGTCCTCCCCGTAACTCGTTCTAAACCCTCGCTTCTTCCTCGCCTACCTCCGTTACTCCTCGAGTAGAGCCAACCTCGTCGTTCACCTACGCCTCCGCCAGCTCCTCTCGCCATCCCCCCTCGACACATCCCGTGATCTGAATTCTTTCTATTTTCCGTACATCTCCCGCTTTACCACACCCTCCTGCCATCCACCTGCTTCCTACGTCTCTTCCAACGGCTTTTCTCTATCCTTCACTCCTCTTGCTACCCGCACTACCCTCTCTCAACCATCCTTCGACGTTATGCTCATCCGCCCTCCCCCTTGCGCGGCTCTTTCGAGCTTTATTCCTTATCCGACATTGTTACCAACGTGCATCCTACCCGTGGCGCGTTTTCCACTCTCCGACGTTGGGAGACGAGTGTCTCGGTCTGCAAGAAGATCCTCTTGATCGCGAAGAATCCTTGAAGAGAAGTATATAAGAGGGTGGAGAAAATGATCCACGTAAGTGCCGATCATGATTAGATGCGATTTGCTGACACGTGGAGCTAAGGAGTTCGACGTTTGTGATCACGATTATCTGCTACTGAATTTCGAATTGTAGTTCTATATATATATTGTTACAACGAAAGAACAAGATCTTTGAAAAAATTAAAAATCCATGTGAAACATATTCAACAAAAAAATAAAACTGCAGTAAAATATTTTGGTCAACCATAATGATATTACACACAACTGTAAAATTTATACAATTTCTTTCTTATTTTAATAAACTTGAAAAAGTTTTCGTTAATTATGTTGAATTCTCTTTGCGATAAGTTTCTTCAGCGAGTAGCGAGTACTGTTAAAAAAAAAATTACTTAATAGTTAGATGTCACTGATCCGTGTGAGAAGAGGAAGAAAAGAAGTTGTGGAAGGCTTGAAAAGAAGTTCGGAACAGTCGTGGGAATAGCTTTCCGCTCACTTTCTCCTTTTCTCGCGAATCAGCTGATGTAATTTAATTCCCTTGGAAGCAAGGCAGAAGCGCGCATACCACGACCTACCCTTACACATTAATTATAAGGGGGAAAGCACCTCCCTCTTCTCTCTCTTTCTCCCTAATCTCATCTTCCTTACTCAGCCCCATTTTCTCTCTCGCTTCTCCCACTTCTATCTCATTCTCGCTTGGCTTCGCTCGCTTGCTCTCCGCTTATATATGCCTACCTTCCTCTCTCCTTCATTCACATCTTCTCGTGACCTTGACTCCGTGTGCACCCTTAAATGAGAGAGAGGGTGGTAAACATTACGGATATAGAACGTACGTATATACGGAGCAACGTTTTGCTTAAAACTGACAGACTTTAACGAGAAATAGATGTTTTATGATAATATTGTGTTATACATAAATTTATCATCAATTTCTCCGTAACAATATTAAGTTACTTTTCTATTTAATAGATACATAATAATGGAAAAATGAGAAATATAATAACATCTATATCGCAAAAGCATTTTATTCTGATAAAATTATTAATCAGGAATTTTATAAAATAGAGACGCTTACATTTCACAAGATAACGAAATAATTTTGATACTGAAATCTACTAGTGTGTTTTCTACTTTTATAAAATGATCAAAAAATAATATACTACATTTCTTATATATTGTAGTATCTAGATATATTTCTAAAAATAACATATTAATCTTTATCAATATATCCTTAATTTCGCAATCACTTTCACGTTAAATTTAATTGCATCGATAGCTCGGATTAACTAATTTCAAGTTAGTGATTGATTCTTTATCCGTTCTCTTACATATTGCGATGTTACAATTTAAAAACCGAGAAGAGAACAATTAGAAATTGTGTTAAGCGATGTTATTTTGCAATAGTAATTTTCAAAACTTCTCATGACCGATTATTGGACACTGTTTACATTGACTTCAATTCTAAGAATAATATTAATAATATTCATTATTTTTGTATGTATACGTTAACCACGTTAGTAATTAAATTGAACCGTCCGCGCAATGACGGAAATGTCACGAGTCGAGACCCAACGAAGGTGCCAATGAAAATCTAACATCGCCATCGACACGCACCTGTCTATACATCTGCGTATACCTGCCGTCGAGCGACGTGTATACGTGTAGTTCTTCAGAGACAGCATTGCGACATATCTACAACACTGGATATACGAGGCTATGTGCTCTCGAGGCTGTCGCGGAGAGGGTGACGAAGGGGATGGAACGGATGACGGGCGAAAGGAGTCTGGGAGAGGGTGTTGCTGCGACGACCTGGAGAGGAACCAGAGGGTAGCTTGAGCAAGCGCGGGAAGAGAGAAAGAGAGGACGTATGTGGGAGAGAGAGTGAGGTGAGCGCGAAGGGGAAGGACGAGGACTGTGGATGTCGGGACGTCAGTGTCGAGATGCGAAGGGAGGAATAGAAGTCTCCCTGGCTCCCAGGGGGTGAGCAGAGTGGAATGAGTGAGTAGAATCGCGGAATAGGATGGAGTCTAAGGGTGCGCCGGTGACGCGAAGCTCGTACGTTCCTCCTCTTTCGTCCCCTGCTCTCCTCCCTCCCCCCTCGCGTCCTCCGCCAACAAATCGCTTTCTATATTCCGCGCGTATACGTGCACACGCACTCCCGCGATGTGTATACGTTGAGATACTGGTATTTGAAGTACGAGCGGAAATATGGAAATTTCAAAAATGCTCGCCTGCATTTTTGATAGCGGCATATTTCAGGCGCATCTTGAAAAGCGTAACTGTCAATTTATTACTTGTCGCGATCTAATTCTCTCTTACTCCAATCTCTATGACAATATCGAAAATTCGGAATAATTTCCGAACGGATTTTAAAGAATTGCTAACGTCAAATTAATTATTTTTCCACATATACGTATGTGTAAATGTTGAACCGTAGATAACGTGCACGCGCGAATAAAAGGTAATATTAGACTGGAGATATTACTCCAAATTCAGGCGCTTTTTCATATAATAAAATTTCCCATTTGATCTAAAAATTCTTATTATACATAAAATGTCACTTTCGTATTCCGTCACGAATCGTGGAAGATTGATATGACGCGCGCTAATAACAGCTTCCTTGAAAAAATTGTCAAGGACTCGCGCTTTCAAGTCGAAAGGACGAAGCTAACGTGCATTTATTCTCGCGTGTATATAGGTTACGCGTGTCTGCGACGTAACCAGCTCTACCCAGGAGGATTCCGCTTTTTCCGTATTCGACCTTAAACCACTCGCAACCGAGTCGACAGCCTTCTGCCAATGACGTCGACTCAGCCATCCTCCCAACCACCCACCTTCTATTAGATTACCTATCCTATCCTACTACTCGTACTATCCCCTTCCTTTCCCGCTGTCGTCTCTCCGCAGAGAGGTATTCGTCTCTCTGCCAAGTTCTTCTTCGAGGTTGGCGGCTGCTGATGTGCTGGTTCAGACGGACGGACAGGCAGGCATACGAAATCTCGTATCCCGCGCTTCTTTCTAGTCGCTCCTGTCCCCTTCTCCCCCGTCCCTTCGCCCTCACGTATTCCTGCTCTCTCTATACCCGTCCCCTGTTTCTCTTTCTTACTCGTTTTCCGTACCGTGCACTCTCCACGGTTATATCGACTGAAAGACGTCGACTCAGCTTCCAACCCTCTTTCCATTCCACCCTTCAGCAACCCACCTCCCCCTGCCGCCCATCCGATGCCTCCTTCTTCCTTCGCATACCCTACGTACGAGGCAAAGAATTCGATTCTGTGGTACCGGCTCGGAAGACTCCTAGTAGGATGTGTGGAGCAGGAATTTTTATACCAGAGGGCGCGTTCCGAAGACGATGTCTTCCGAACGATGATGTTGAGCTAGAAACCCTTGATCGATCCCTACGTTTGGAAAAATAAGTACATATCTCTTGCAACAACTAAACGCAACAGATTGGTTCTGAATTTGACAATAAAATTTTCCCAAGAGTTTGCAAATTTCATTGTACGATACAAATTTGATTGTAGAGGGTAATTTGTGTTTTTCATACTGTATTATACTATACATATGTATGCGCTGGCTGAAGAATTATCAGAGATGTATGATCGATATTAACATTGCAACTTGAAATGTAAGTTGTGATTGTCTTGGATAAGAATGCGCTTGGTATGTGCGCCAACAAGAACTAAAAGGAAGATTCCACGAGATTCACAGGCATCAGACGTTAAATAGGAACGCAAACGTTCTAACTAAGTCTGAAATACTCCGAAATGCTCCACCGTGACGGTCGGGCTCTACGTGTCCTGAGAATCTTTCGAGTCGTAACTGAATTTTCCTCGTGAAATATTCACTCCGCATACCTACGCCCGTACATATCACTCCGGGCTCACCCGTTCTCCGCTTTCGCTCTCTTCCATCTTCGTCCTCTCCTACCTACCGCTACCCTGGAGATCCCTTCGCGATTCAGATCCTTCGACTAATCTCGCTGACCCGGTTTACAAAACTAAAAATCTGAATTAAAAATCGCACATTCTGACTTCAGCACTTCGTAACGCAAAGAAAGTTTTTTCGAAAATGCTATCAAACGGAGGCCATTTTTAATTAATAAATATCTTTCAAACAATGTAATAATAATTATAGAATATAACATCGATAAGAAATCATTAAAAGCTCTTTCGTGTCTGAATGCACTCTCTCACGATTATTGTTTAGATAGCTTGTAACGCGACACGGAAAGATGATTTTTTTTTATATTTGTTATAACGCGCACGCTATTTTTACGATCGAGGAGGCTCGTGAGATATGATTGCGAAGGCTCTACAAGCGAATCCCAATCGTCGGTTGAAACGAACGTCACGAAGAACCCCTAAAAATAAGCAGAGAGAGAGAAGAATAAAGAGAGAGCAGCGAGTCGATACACGTACATATAGGAGTGGGAGGAACAAAGGTTTGTATCGAAAGTCGGAATGCAAATGCGAGTAACATCGACACGGCATCTCCATTCGGCGGTCCCTAAATTTGTCCCAGCATTCTTCTCATCCCTTTTCCTACGGCTCGTCGACAAACTCGAATACAGGCGTGTGCGCGCACATGCGACTCCCCGCGCTTATTTCCCCGGCGTTCTAAAACGGAAAGACACACGCGCGCGCCGAGGACGAGTGGGTGGAGTGGAAGGACCCCCAATCAATAGGATGTGCGGGCTTTAGCATGACAATCAACGATCAAATAAGAGAAACGTCAGTCAGGGTGAGCGTACGTGTCCTCCTCGCAACATCGGGTGCCGCCGCCGAAATCGATGTATGCGTGCGTACGTATACGTGTGTATACATGTGGGTTTATACGTCAGAATTCGTGTACACCATAAAGGACAGGGCGGAATATATCGCCGACGTAGGTGGAGCACCGTAGATCCTCCAAGGAAGGATCACGGGGGTAAAAAGGAGTGGAGACGCTCTTTCGAGGAAAAAGAGACGGAGGAGAGAGAAAAAGAGAGAGGGGGGGGGGAAGAGGGAGAGAAGAGAGTAGAGAAACCGAGGAGAAGGGAATATACGCGAACAGAACGACACGATGATTGGACGGGCGGTTTACAGAGAGCCTCTTCCATATTCCCATGAGCGACTTTTTCCTGTTGCCGCTCGCCCGATTGTTTGTATTCGATCAAAATTCTATTATTCCTAACGTGCGCAGGATGAGGAGACGGGACTTCGCGATCTGTCGTAGACACGTCGGCACTGAAACATTGCTCACTCTCTATTATTTCACGACGGCTAACCTTCCGTGAGACATGTCCGACGAATACCGTTGCAATATGCAATATTGACGAATTCCCCCGGGATTAACGTTTTGCTTTAATAAAATACTTCGATTCTTCAATGTTGTGTCTGACATATTATTCGAGATATTTTTATTTCGACTTGGCTGATCTCAGCAACAAATTCGAAACTTTCGGTGGAATTTATCTGACAAATTTGACCATAACTGTTTTGGCTCTAATATTTTTTGATTATTTAATTAATTAAAAGGAAAAATGATAATCTTAAACCTAAATGAAATTTTAGAATACGTAATATAATAATATAAAAATGAAGAAAGATATCAATGTCTTACGGAAGTAAGACATTGATATCTTTCTTTATTTAAAATATCTTTTGCTTTTATATTATTATATTACATATTTCGAGTTCGATGCAATAAGGGAAAAATTAAGCTTATTCTAAAATTTTATTTAGTTTAAGATGATCATTTTTCAAATCTCTAATATCACTGAAATTTCATCTGAAACTTCTTATTCCGACGCTGACGTCACGCAAACTCGAAAATTCAAATTGATTGAAAACTTGATTTAGCAACCTCAGCATTGTCATTACGATCAACGTATTCTCCCGGTACCAAAGAGATTCAAGCGGCACAAGTTACTCATCCGTAAGATCTTTCAAAGCGCGGTTTTATCTGACCGAGGAGAAGCGGCTTAAAATTGTCGGATGGTACTTCAAAGACACCATGCTTAAAAAGAACGACGGCTGATGTCGAAGGCAATCTCCCCAGATACAGAGAATCCAGGCTTATAAGCCGCCGCCATTCTCTACAACTTTCGGACACACGGATCGTATTCTGGCACCGAAAGAACCGCGCGAGCAAACTGTCGGAATGTTGATAGCATTTGCGAAAGCGCAGCGTTTTTTATGAAATTATCAGGCGACGTAAAAAAAATGCTGTACGGTCTCATGGGCAGCCTGTTGGAAAATCGACGATATGAAAGTGCGGCCGTTGTTTCGCCCCCGTGTCGAAAAAGCGAGAGGAATACGCGAGCCCGAGTTTGACTGTGTAAAAAATATTGAACTCAGCCGACCGGAAGCCCATAACCCTCCGAGAGAGAAGGCAAGGTGGCGTTTGTTACGACGCTCACAATAATCAAAAAAACGCGCTCGAACGAGTATTATTGGTTATACACCTTTGTCGAGGTCGCGCGGCTTGAAAAAAACTTTTATTGAAGTGAGTGATTTTATGATTCTATATTGACAGCGACAAATAGAATTCGGCATCGGGTGTAGCTCTGAAAACGTTTTATATCTCCAAGAGAAATTAAATCTCTAAACAGTATCGTCGTGACGTCTATGTCGTAAATATTGGAATTGGTGACATTGGATTTCACGAATGTAATAACATCGAAATTTTGAGAAACTATTTTTCGTTGAAAATATTTCCTTTCTTAATCTTTGCCCTTAATCTTTACCCTACTTGTGCATTTTTTGTTAAGAAATCTTAATATTGGTCATATATCATATTATTAAAATTTTTAAATCCTTTAATATTCTATGATCGAAATTTGATAAATCGTACAAATACATATTAGGATTGTATAGAATTGTCTTTTGTATATTTTAAATATTGTGAAATATAACCGGGGTCAAAATTATTGAGAATCTTTATATAAGTAAAAAGAAGAAATCACGCAACGTGGTGAAAGACTTTCGAATAGGAGAAGCAAAATGAGAAAAAGAAAAGATTCCATTACGTATCAGTTTACTCAACGAATCAATTTCAGCTGCTAAAAGCCGGTCATAAATTTCACCAGTAACTAGACTCTTTCGGTTTCGCTGCTGATTCAGCGTTTCTTGATGTTTTTTCGTTTTTCTCTCTTCTGTTCCTATATACTTTCGCTTGAAAATCTTATATTTATATAAAAGAGAAAGAGAAAAAGAGAATCATTGAATCAATTGTCCTCGCTTATTTCTATGATTCGCAAATATTATTTTATAAATACACGCTCCGTATTTACAGTTGCGTTTCTATTGAAAAAACTCAGCTGAAACCTTAAAACATAATAGAGGTTTGATAATCTTACAAAATAATTTGACGTATTTGTTACTTTATAATTGGAGTCGTAATTATTATTGTGTAATTATTAATTATTATTAAGCTTTAACAATTATTTTCAAATGACATAATTAATCATTAATTTCAATTAATTTCAATTAACATTGGAAGAAAAAATTAAATAATTCCTATGTATAATAATAGTTAAAATTTTTTATATTAACAACATACGCACTTGGAATAGACTAAAGTCAATTTTTTTTTTTATTAGGAATTCGAATAACAATATTTTAAAAAGAATTAATCGTTATTTTAGTCGGCACTAATAAACCGATGTGAAATGAAATAGAAACTATACAGTAATAACACATTTATCGAAATAAATTAAAAATAGTGAAAAATGAAATATTTAACATTTATTTTATTATACATTATACATTAAATTTTAAAATGACAAAATTACGAACTATGACGAAATTTAGGTTCCACAACTTTACTTATCATGTTATAGGAGATGAGAAGAGTGAGCATTATAAATTATTGTTTTGTGATTTTTATACAAACGATAGTAATGTGTTTGATAATGTGCTTGAATGTGAATGTGTCTCGAAAAATAAGAAAGAGAAAATTGTGACAAGAAAAATTTTGACATTTTTAAAATATAAAATTCCTAGGTTCTATAGATTCTATAAAATTCTTACAATAGGTTCTATTATAATATGTTTATATCTCATAGATAAAGATTGAAAATAAGATATTTATTTATACGCGAAATATAAGTAAATATCTTAATATAAAGCAGAAAAAGTTATTATTTTAGTTGTATTACTTTGTTTCTTTCTTCTTGAATTTAAAAAAAATAGAATTTGAAATCTACATTAATCTTAAATTTTAATATAAACAAATTTATATTTTTTTACAAATTTATATTTTTTTCGCACCTCTTATCGTTTCTCAATAGCTTACACAATATTTGCCAACGTGTTTATAAACTCCATGTGCTTAGCAGTATTGAAAATCACACCAGCGAAAATATCTTGAGCCCCAATTACTTGAATTCACGAACTGATTTCTTTGTACAAGGATTGCTTGTTATGATCGTAACGATTGCATCTGCAATGTTGCTCTTCTTCCCATGAATTCCATGTCGTTCTGCGAAAACTGATTTTCTTATATCGTAAAATTCTTAATTTATAAGTGATTGAAGAAGAAATTTAAGAAAATACAATATTATTATACAATATTATTTTATAGTTCCAAATATATATATCCAATGTAAATATTTATTTAAACATAAGCATTCATTATGCATTAGTATAATTATTTGTACAGACAATGACGGTAGTAATTGCAAGATATAAAATATATTCTTTTTAAATAATAGAAACTTAAATCTAAAATTTTGAAGTGATCGCTCTTGTTTTTACAACAGATTTCTAAAGATAACTTTTATTATTAGAATTCACTATGATGCATACATGATAGTCGTGTTTAATCGAAAAAGTTAAAATTAAAAATATATCTATATCTTTGACAATGAAAGATTCCTTTATCACGACAGATCTGAGATCGATAATCATGCCTGTTTTATACCTATATACAGTTTAGTCGTTCTCAGTAAAAAGATTACGTGTGCTCTCCTTTCCTAAAAATATCCAAGGGAATAGGGAACGTACACAGTTCCGAGATAGCCGTAAAATTCAGTCTATAATTTCTCAAATATCGATAAACCATGGGAGCACGGTGAGGGGTCGACGCGGTGCGGCGCGGCACGACGTCGAGGGAAAAATGTCGTGGAAAAATAAAGTTTACCGTGCGCGAGATCGGCGCTATCTGCAGCGGCGTCGAGGAGAGGAAGAACGAACGGACGAGGATGAAAGCGGTGGCTGGTTCAGGAGTGTAAGTGGATGTGTGGGATGGTTTGCGGTGAAGGAGATGGAGGATCTCGGGCATGCGAGAGAGGGGTAAGGTGAGTCGCGGGGACGGGCTGGGTTCCAAGGGTGATAGATTGCCTCCTTCGCAAGGACGAGGCAGCAGAGGTGATCTCTTTCGAGAAAGCTCGAGCTTTCTCTCCGGGATCTGGTTTTGAGGAGGAACGGAGGAACGAACGCTCGGCGATGGAACGATAGAATGTATCATCCTATGATTTATTATCAGGGCTGTCTTCGAGCGACCATCTCGCATCCGCAGCCATCCCCCTCCGCCAACCTCCCCCCGGACCGCTGTCTAACCGCCCCAAACTTGCCCGCCTTTCTCGCGGAGTCGCTGTCTTATCTTTTCGCCCGGAGAGAAGTGAGTCTTGGGAATAATCGGAATAGTTTAATCTCTATTCTCAGCCTAATATCATATCTTTCTGAGAGTAAAAGTGTGGTCTATAAAAAAAATATAAAGAAATGATAATTTTTATTATTATTTAGGTAAAAATTGTGATTGGGTAATTTCTGTGTCACGTAATTCATTTAAAAACTTACATTCTGCAATTAAAATTCTTGTAGAAATATAAATATTTCTGCATTAAAATCCTAATCGATAGTACGAGTTAGTCTTTTTTATTCTTAGTTGCGATGCGTATAGCGAGCAAGATTCGAAGCGATTTGTCGAGTATTGAATGGTTTTCACTGTGCGAAAATGCGCGTT
The DNA here is from genome assembly GCA_901521435.1 of Crematogaster levior. Classification (NCBI taxonomy): domain Eukaryota; kingdom Metazoa; phylum Arthropoda; class Insecta; order Hymenoptera; family Formicidae; genus Crematogaster; species Crematogaster levior. The sequence continues at coordinate 494,438 of CABEGB010001369.1, forward strand.
TCTAAACTCAAATAGTTTTGTAGTATAAAAAAGGAGGAAAAAGAACTGTTTGTCACGAGGGTATAGTGTACTAGGGCCAGTATAATCTACAAGAGGTGTTTGTGTGAACTGGTGTAGATGTTACGCCTCCATAGATTCGTTTTCGTACATGTACAAAATATGTACATACACGTACACGCCCTGAAGAGATATAATGTCTGGATATTGATAATCTTCGTGTCGAAGGAGAAACGACACCTATCCTCCCCGTGTCTTCGCTATTCTTTCTGATGACACTCTACACGTATATCTTTAAAGACGACCTGGTCGACAAACGATAAGCCAGCGCAGTGTAAATGGCGGAAGACATTGGTGATTTAGACGAGAAACACAGCGATAGAGAGAGAGAGAGAGAGAGAGAGAAAGCGTGTGTTTTTTGAAAAAACTAGATATTAAAATAGTGACAAACTTTTACTAAAATTCTATTGTATAAAAATATTTCTGCTAAAAACATTTGAATTTATGTACATGAAATATTTTAAAATCTAATAAAACTTTATCTATTTAAATTGCCAGAAAAAGGGTGATTAATCAGGTTGTTTTTTGATTACACACATGTAAAAAAAAACTTGAATAAATATGAATAATGTAATGTTACAAGAAATAGTGGCATGTTTCAATATTAATATATTGACTATTTATCATAAAGTTATTGTTATTTGTCTAAAAATGTACAGACAAAACGTGAATATTTTTTATATTTCTGATAAAATGATTTTTTGAAAACGATTTTCACGATTTAAACGATATAAGTGATTAAAATTTTTTCGATTTCTATTGTCATACTCTAAACAATATGATTATAAAAATTATAATTTTGCACAGAAACTACTATTTGATACGCAGATTCTCATAAATCACAAGTGCTCTTCAAGATGAATAAAATGACAAAGAGTATGTAGTAACTGGTCTCTTCGTGGTTTTCGATGGAGATGGCTTTTGTAACCGCCTTACTGTCGTACTTTGTATTTCGCCAAAGTTGCGAGAGTCCTTCGTTATGTCGAAACAACGTCTTGCGCCGCAGTCTCTATCGCCTGCAGTGTTCCTCGAGCACGCAGTATGATCGGAGATTGCGGAAGCCAGAAAATTCGTTTTCGCGAAGTACCATTTCGGGAACGAGGCAGCCGTGTTTCATCGCGCAGCTCTGAGCACGCCGCGGATGTAGATAGAGCATGAACAAATAACTCGATATAACACAAGCAGTTTGTTGCGAATCATCATCTGTATTTTATAAAGAAGCGCCAACGTTTTTCCGAAAATTTGACTTCTTTATCCCAAATTCCAATGTTAAATTCGCGCATTTACAGTTAATTTACTATTGATACGTTTCAAATTGATATGTACATCATTTTGCATTTTAATATAATTAATTATACTATATAAATAATAAATACGAGGATTGGATTTATTATTTATCTAATAATACCATTTTTCCAAGAAGTAAATTATTGTTTCACTGTTAGATACTTAATACTAATGAATACAATGTTGAATCAACTTGAATACTTTTCTGTTTTTAAAAATTTTCTTTATTTAATATATTTTATATTCAATGTTTTTATTATTTATTATCTTCACCTAATAAATAATAAAAACAATAACAATTTCCGATGACATTTATTTATTGAAAAAAAATTGACTAGAATCTTTCTTTTTAAAAACTTGCTCTTATACCAAGTTTAAATTTTTAAATATACAGAAATATTACGTACGTACAATTCGTTGTGATACACATGTGAAAACTTATTGTCGCATGAATCCTGTTATCTCTTATCACCATTCTCGCGCACATCAACGCAGTGTTTGTGCGAACAGGAATTAATAGCCGATCGAGCGATCGAACGCGAAGGGATGAATACGGTCCGCCACCTCCTCTGTCGTTTCCCTCTCCCCCTTCCCTCCGTAAGGAACGACGAAACTTCGACCGTAGCAGCGATTCAGAATTTTTATGGGGCCGTTACCGTTCTGGCAGTGATACCGACCTATGGCGCGTGGAAACGAGAAGAAGACAGGAAGGATAAGGAGAGACGCGCTTCGTGCGCCCATCGAATCCCCGGGCACACGTAGAACTCGAAGAATTTCACCCTCCCTCCATACGTGGCGGAGGGAGAGGAAGGGAGGAAAGGAGGAGAATGGGTACCTAAGTGTGTCGGACGTTCTCACACGAGGAGCGTGCATCTGAAAACTTTTACGACACCCTCGCGGCGTTTATGTCCCGTGTAAATCTCGCTAATTCCGCGAGCTTTGCGTCGAAGCATCTCGCGCCTTTCGTCGTTTCTCGGCTCACTTGCCGCTCGAAATGCACTGCTGGCGACGTGATAAAACCCGCGCGAAACGATGCCGTCCCGCAATCTTTAGTGCCGTCACGAGCGAGGTGGTGCAGGGAGGCGATTATAATGGCAATAATTTGAGCGACGCCGTGTTGCGTTAGAAAAAGGGAAAGTTACTCGACATACATTTGTTTGGAGAGGTTTATTATTGAGCAAATTCAAACTTTTTTTCGCCAGTGAATATTAATAAACATTAATAAACAAATTTCAATTGTTCATCGACCCGAATGCAGAAAAGTTCTTCATTTAATTTAGGGCCAAAAATTAAAATCTATATCGATTTAAAGTTGGCGATTTTTCTGCATTTCTATGTCCGACAAATCTAGTCGGCGACACGCAGATAATTTGCTAGACGGATCGATGAACAATTGAAATTTGTTTATTGAGGACGTCAAAATTTAAATAATAATAAGGGACCGATTTTATAGGGTGTTGAAAAATTAATCCAATAAAATTATTAAATAAACAACTCCAATCCGGACTCTTTTCAATATTGACAATCGGAAATAATTACGAGCAATGACAGTGAATGTGGTTCACCGTGCATAGAAAAAAATATTTTTCAGTTGTAGTATAAATCACTTTAATTTAATCCATTTGTAGGTACATTAATATAGTGGACGTTTCGGCCTCAATTTTTGAGTTATCATCAGCACTCAAAACTTGTAATTTCATTCAAGGATTGGAAGATAGATGCTTTGTGAGATTCAAATCTTAATATATATATTTAATATCTTAATATATATATTTTATCTTACATATAATTTATATAGTCATTATCTATAAATTTCCCAAAGATGTTAAGGTTTGCACACAAGTTATTAAGTTAATAAACCAGAAAACTCAATCGAAAATTGAGATTCAATTGGACGACGAAATAATCAAATCAGTGCACAATTATAATACATATTGCAAATCCAAAATAATGATTACAATAATTTAATTTAACCCTTAATAATCACCCGGGGTCAGGCTGATCCCAACGAATTTTCACATGTATATTATTATTATTGAATTTTCACACAAATTTGAATAAACACGGTTTTCACTAATAAATCACTACGTTCTTCTTACTCCAAAATCCTCGAATTCAATCTTCAGAATAAATACTTTTTTAAGCATTCTGTATCAAACTATATTTTTTCTCAAACTACTATATCTCAAGAGTAATGCTCTAAATTTTTACATAAAAATATGAAAAATTAAGAGAGTTATAAAATTTTAAATAAAAAAAGGCATTTCCCTATTTTTTTCAATAATTTTTCTTAATAATTAAAATATGAAAACTCATTATTTAAATTATAAGAAAATATTCTTCAATGTTCAAATTATGTCTAGGAATTTTTTGGTGTCAATAAGTTGCATAGTCTTGGTGCAGCAAGTATTCAAAGTCGCTGGGGTCAATCTAACCCCATGTGATTATTATTGAATTTTTCAGAGGTGTGATTATTAAGGGTTAATAAAAAAAACAATAAAATTATTACTCCTATCCTGTTTTGTTGCACTATTTTGCCGTATAAATATCATTTCAGATATTGTAGACGGATTTGTAATATAGCCAGATTTCCTCCGGCTTATTCCGTAATGGTTTCATATACCTCATCGCACATACACGCGCCAACGTTTCTTCGTAGTCTCGCCTTTCTTGTTTGATGCTCTAAAGCGATTCGCGAGCAGGCCACCGCACTTTCCCAACTTTTCTCGAATCCGTCAAGTTCAGTCAGCGGCTGAACCGCATTTCCTCCCTTCGTCCCTTCCACCTCGCTCCTCTTCCCTTCCCTCAGAGGGACCGGAAGCCGTCTCGTGCGGGCGTAGACGGCGCGCGTATATATACGTATGTGCGCGCTGTAGCGACTGCGAATCGACGATTACACGTCTACATGCAAGCGTGTGAATAACGCGTGACGTGTATGTGTATTCGCGGTGCGCGAAACGTTGCCCGCGGCAACCGCTGTATTTACTCATATCGCAAGTTTCTCGATAGTTGTTGTTTCCAAATAGCATTTCGTCAACGTCAAACATTCCCGCGAGGGAAAGAGAAAGAGAGAAACTCGTTCCTACTTCCGCCGAGAACGAACAAAAAGCTATACGCGAGGAGAAAGAGAGAAATTCGTTCCTCCTCACGAGAGGCGCCATCATCGCCTACATATCCATACGCGATAAGTTACCCCTCCGACACCGCGAGATTGCAAACACTTGCTTTCGATAAAGCCATCGAGTTGAAACAGTCGTAGAAAGCAATTATATCTTGTCTCCATTTCTTAACGTGTATTAAGAAATTAATTAAGCACACGGTAAAAGAGAAGTGGCATTTTTTCCATAGTCAACCATCAAACTTACGGTCTTGCATCAAAATCATTTGATTTTTTTATTGTCCAGAATTATTTCTGAATTATTTCAGAAGTGAGTAGATTCAGCGGGGGGATGGGGATATTGTCTAATTGCTGTAGAAAATTTAAGAAAGATACAACGCGTATGAAAACACGCATATTATTTATAAAAAAATGATAAAAAGAGCAGTATCGATAATCGATCCGAGCTACACAATGCGGAGTATAAAACAGCCGATCGTCATTGCGCGGCGCGCACATAGAAACACATTTAACGCTTCGTTTTTTACAAGACGCTCGCCGGCTCGCGCGCAATGTTTTTCCAAAGCGGCAGAACGGAATCTTTTATTAAAGTACGTTCTGCCGAGGGCGGCAGCGTCTGACGCTAAATAGACGAGAATGGAGAAAACAAAGAGCAAGAAGAGACCATCCGAAACACGCATCTCTCATACGTCGGATAGAAAATCAATACCGTCTCAGCGTCTCTGAGCCCATTTCCCGTACTGCCGCATGCAGTGCTGCCAACGAGATGCGAGAGACGTGCACCAAAACGAAATATACTCTACGTCGGATAAAGAATTCGGGCGCGTTTCGCGCGTCTTACACAGTACGGCAGCCGTATTATGTTATTTTGCGCCGTCGCTGTTATTTTACAGGCGGAAAATAAACCACGATGCGAAATTCTGCATGAAGAGCGCGAGACGAGTATTTCGCGCGAACACACGCACGCACGCGAGACAAAGATAGACGGTCTCGGGAGAACGCGATAGGTAATTCAAATAACGCTCGCCAACGACGCTATAAAATGGAAATACGCAACGCCAATGAACAGTGAAAAATCCCGCTCGCGAGATGCGAAAAAAAAAATCGCGACGCTTCCACCGAAACGATCGACTTCAACCCACCCGTAATAGCGGGCAGGTGGTTGATTACGGCTCGCCGTGAGGGGCGTAAAAACGGCTGTGACGGCAGAGCCAGCCGGTTATAGTGTTCAATAATTAAGTGGAACCTGTTGCGCTTCTCGCTTCCCCCACACCTCCCTCACCTCGCCTTTACCTTCAACTAAACGTCCAGCCTCTCCACGTGTGTGTGTGTGTGTGTATGTATATGCGTATCTCTCTCTCTGAATCCATATTAATTTTTTAAAGCTTATTTTTTACCAATCAATTACAGATTTTTCAAAATATTGTACCTATTGTGCTGAAGTATTTTATCTTTTCCAAAATACTTTACAATCTCTCTTAACAAAGAAGCCAAATTAAGAAAAAAGGGTATCTGCCATTCAACTGAACAAAAAAATTGTTTTATTTATTTGTTGCAAGCTCAAGTAAAATTTAAAATTTTATAATCCCTAATCTCGTGTAAATATAATTTGTAAATAGCTTAAAAAAAGTTCCATAAAAGAATTTTTTAACATTTTTCTATTTAAAGAATGTACACAATGCTCATGCTATTTTTAAATGCATTGATATTTAAATATCACAGTATCTTAACGATTTCTTTTGAGATATCATATACATTTTGAAATGGACCTTTATATATGTATATCTGTCTTAGATGCAAAGCTAATGATGAATATACCGACGCATGTAAAGCATCACAGAAGAACTCATACCGTGTTCGAGCTTCCTGTCCTTTGAATCATTTAGCTATAAACTCGCTCGGACGGTTGCTGCGTGACCTTTCAAGCACGGTTCGCTCGCCCCACGTTTGATTAATATATCATTGGATGGACTGAAAAGGAACTTCAATCGAACTGTCTAGTCAGCCAGCTCTCCAGGAAGGAGAGATCCTACTTTCGAGAAAGGATCCGTTGGTCGCCAATGGATGAACTTTTTGTGTGACAAGTAGAGCGGAAAGCATATATACACAATGCATTCTCATATATATGACAACCACACGAGAGATACCGCTATATCAATGCTTTAAAAAACGAATTAGTGTTAGTCTGCGAGTTGGAAATAAAAAGTAGAAATATATGTCATATGTCTCGTTTCTCAGCCACGAAATGACATTGGTTACGATCCAATATGTTAGAATTCTTTCAAAATAAATTTCCGTATATCGAATTTTTATTTCTATACTATATCGTACCTTTCTTGCTTTTGTTTTCTCATTCGCGGTGACCATTCAGTTATTAGTCATTCGAGTTATTACTATTAGCCCTCGAGCGCCGACGATTTAATCCTCTCTCTGATTGCCTCCGAGTTTTAATATTAGTTGACGGTTTCGACTGTTCTTCACAAAGAATCCACATATCCAATATATATCCAACATGCTGTGTGATGACGTAGGATTCAATACCATTCCCGTCATACAATCATCCCCCGCGAAACCCACCCTCGCGGAGCCGCCCGTTCGACCCTCCGCTGTCGCGTATCAATTTTGAAAATAACAATCTCGCGTCGCTCGCCCTCCTTTTTTCATCTTTTTCGATTCTTCCCTCCGTCTGATTTTCTCTCTTTCGGCTTCCACTTCGGCGTCTGATGCGCTTCGGTTTCTCCTCTCTTCTGTTTTTTTCACTCGGTAATGGTCCTGACGTCTGACGAAATACGCGAAATCCTATTGCGACTCTTCGCATCGTAGGTACTAGTTCCTTTTTCCCTCTTATCTATGAAACATGAGAAAGAGCGAGAGAGAGAAAAACGGATGAAAGAGCGGTCGATAGAGGAAGAAAGGAAGAGATGCGAAATTCTAGCTGATTCTTTTCAAGTTTTAGGAGAACAAGCGGTCTCGACGAGAATGCACCGGATAGTTCTTTGCGTGCTAGAGAGGCCGCATTTTGCAACAACGTCATATGTGTGTGAAAGTAAAGCATCTATAATGATGAAAGTTTCTTCCCGAAACTCTTGTGAGGAAAGATTTACAGAGATATATATTTTTAGACTTATGCATTCTTTCACTGTCTTAAATCCATTTGTTTACCACAATATAAATCGTGTATCGTGCCTCTCCGGCATAGATTGCATTTCGAGAATATATCATGCGCTCTACGTTACTGACGAAAATGTTAACCGAGCAACTTATTTTGAAAGTGATGTAAACTGGATTTTGTCACGTTATGAATTTTAACGAGATGCGAATACAAACTGATGCAGATAATTGCTTCAGACATGTACACTTGTAAAACAAATCGCTTATTTATTTTTTTTAGAGATATATCTGGCTAATTTGCATTTTATAATTATTATTTCAAGTTTTAGCTTAGATTTATTAGCTCTGTTGGTCTTATATATATTTTTCTATAGTATAGATCTTTCACATATTACATTTAAGACGTGCAAGACGCGAGAGAGATAACCGACGTCCCATCGCGAAACTGCAACGTTTCGCTGACATCGACACCCATAGAGTTCCAACAATACGCGCATAATAATCAGTTTGATGTCAAAAAGAAGGCTCCGGTAGGGAAGGTAAATGTAAAACGGGATTCGCTGGGAATAATATGATATGGGAGATTGGGATGCGCCGAGGGTAGAGAACGTAGGATGAGGGAGGGTGGGAGAGGGTGAATAGGTGGCACCGTGTGGCTCTCCGCGGGATGCGCAGGGAAGAAGGAGAAAGCAGCACGCTGTATGTCGCAGTAATCTTTTACGGTCTATCTCGCATCATGCTGGAGCGCGAGTCTGCATTGCCAACCGTACAAGATGTTTCAGAAATTTCCGATGCCCCTGCGAAGGATATATCCAGACCCGGAAGTTCCACACAAGTCGTCTTTTAAAATCAACTTAATTTTTAAACAAGACAACATTTACACGAATGGAGAAAAATGTAAAATATGAAGAATGTGCGTTAAAAAAATCGATCGATTTTATAATTATCGCATTTTTATTTTGATATAATATTGATGTGTTTTGCAATGACCTGCCTCTGGAATTGATGGATTTTGATAAAAGAATATTATCAGACGTACTCGGTGCAGTTATTTTTTTGATCTTGAAACAGTCTGTACGTGTAGTCTCGGCTGAAAGGAGGACTCGAAAAGCTCCATCTCCAGCACGGCGCTCTCTTGGGATAAAGGATCAAGGATCCTGGATGCGATGCACACGTATATCCTTATCTTATATCCTCGCCAACCCCAACCGCCCTCCACACCCACTATCCACCCGCTTCGTCCCATCTTTGCCCCCTTCTCGTCGCATTGCTCGCGACTTTTATAGGATAGCATGTCCGCGTTTGCCTAATATCAGACATCATCATTTGCGTGTCCCAATCTACGTATCTGAGCATCTTTCGCCGACCTGACATTAGCATTTTCTTTGGGATTACCTTGTCGCTAGGTCATTTTTATTTAAATAATCTCGGAATTTCTTCTACTAAAAACGAGAGAAGCTACTCTTTTACATTGATATTGTTTGACAATGAGATAATTATTAGTATCCAAAAACAATTTTAATGCTCGTGACACGATGAATTAAATATGATGAATTAACATTATAATTTAATTTCTATGCAAAGTATATGCTTTCGACGATTTTTTTGAATTATGTATATCGATATGGAATATCATGACGATAGACGTCCTCCATCTTTTTTCCCGTTACGGCTATACGCATCCGTCATGGCGTCGTCCCCTTTTTACCCCCGATAGGACACGTGCTCGTGTAGGGGACATGCGGAGCATATATGTGCGTGTATGCTTATATACGTAAATATACGATATATACGTATGAAGTATATATGGCTTCCCGTATTCTCCGTATCTCTCCTTGGAAACGTAAAATTATTGAAAACGTAAAATCGATCCGGACGAATAAAATGCGATACTTGGAGTCTTCAGGGTCTAAGGTCGGTCCAGATTAACCGTTTCGTTGAATTTTAGTGAATGGTCTTTCACAAAAAATGTAAACAATTTACCGTTATGCTGATGATTAATTTCATTATTATTCTATAAAGAATATATTAATTATTAACGAAATATTAGCGACATATAGACTCCAAAATACCCTTCGAAAAAACCGATACCCTTCTAATATAACTTACTATTAATACGTAAACATTAAACAATATAATAAAAAATAAAATTTAATTTAGCACTAAACAGGTACAGTATTTTTTCTCGTAAAAGTATCATACTTGTTTAATTTTTACTTGTTAAGTGAAATATTTATTAGATAAAGTAATAGTTTGCGATAGATAGACTAGATAAACGAATAGACGTAGAGAAAGTAATTTTTCTTTTTTGTGTGAAATTTACGTAAATTAGCAACCGTGATTTCTGGTTAAGTGCACTAAATTTATATAAGAAGGTTCTCTCTCTTCTCGCATATTTATTTTTCTCGACGTTGCATGCGCAAGAGAGGGAAAAGTGTTCCTTGTTACTTCGAGCGTTAAGATCCAGGTAAGTTCATTCAACGAGAGTGAAAGTTACTGCGGAGTACTTTGCGAAACTTCTTAAGGTAGGTCAGGATTTTCCTCGGTGCGATGTTATTTCAGAGGGACTTCGCCGAGGCGTAATGGGCAAAGTAGAGAACTGGTTGTGCGCTCGAGAAAGATAGCTAGATTATATTAATTTGTCGTTTCTTTGACTTGTACAATCTAATCTCTATAATCTGGCAACTAAATAATTGAGTCTGGGAATTTTGAGGGGATTTTCGGCAACTAAACAACCTGTCAATAATACCCAATGTGAAAATTATTGCATCATTGCTTGCTGTGTGTTTGAATTTTATAGTAAAATGTTTCCTGACTGATTAATTATCAATATAATATAAGAGTGTACACCAACGAATACATACTCTATTGTTTACTTCTACTAATAAAAATCGATCGTATGTTAGAGAAGCGAGAGAAATATATTTTATAGAAATATATTTTTGCGTGTATTTTATTCCAAGTATAAAATAGACGATATGTTATTTGGTTAAGGAGAGATGTAACTCAGCGGCAGTCTGCACATATTTTGTTTTAGCTATGGAAAGTTTCATAACTAAAGGCTTCCACGTGAGCTTTCTTGTTATTTCTGGAGAAAGAAATGTAAAGGAAAAGGAAAGAAGCAAGAAGAGCTGCTGCGCGATATGCAGAGTGACTTTCTGCCGCGTCTTCGACTCCAGTAGGATCGAGACAGGATCCTTGGAAGCATACATATTTCGCAGGCACCGGACTGCCTATCTTTCGAGACGTCTCCCTTGAGATCCTGTTCTCGTAACGCCCGCCCTCTCTATATCACACGTATGTATATATACGAGGGTGTGCACGTTGAGTAAACGGACGCTATGAAGAAAAATGCGAGTTCCGTATTGCAGCCTGCAGAATCTCTGGAATTGCTAATGCGATTATTATGCTTTGTAATAATTTTTAAAGTCTTTGAGAGTGTTGTTTGAAGCAAAATATTGCATCTATCTGCACATCGTGAAAATGTATACACATTTCCGGAATGGACATTTTCTTAATGACATCTATTATCTTCATATTGGTGTTAGAGAAAGTTTACGAATTGCCTGAGCATAATTCAATTCAATATCTCGCTAGATAAGACAGACCATTGCCCTCGAAAGAGAGCATAAAAATTATTTACTACCGACCCGCAGGATATATCCCGCGGAATATTTTCATACGCGAGGAGTGAATGAAACCTTTGTTTTTCCAACGGAGTTATTCCGGCTCGAGTGCGCGTGCAAAATAAGGATGTGTTAGCTCGCACGGCGCGCGGCCGGGTGAAAATGTACCCCGAAAGAAGTGACAAAGTCTCGGCGTATTTCGCCAAACAATTTCGCAGCTAGACAGTGTGTCTTGGTGCTTTAAGCCAGACCATCCTGTCCCATTCGCCACCGTTCCTCGTACACCCTCCGGATAGTAAGTTACAGATGCATCACCACCCCCTTTACCTCCGTACTCTTCCAGCTCGTCCTAGACGTTTTGCCCCTATCGCGTCGCGTTTTCACAATGCGCACAGTGGCTTGAAGTAAAATAGCGAGATTATATTATTTCCGTGGTCGGAAAGGTCGTCGTATTTTCTCAACAAAAATTGCCCCGACTTCGACGCATTCCTCTCTGTTCCCTCTTGACGGGGCTTGACACCGATATTTCTATCAACTCGATATGTTTGACTTAATGTCGAATTCTTCTATCCCAACATCATTATGCTGCATCTTCACCGTTCCTCATTTTATTATCTTTCCTCTTATCTATTTTTTAACGATATATATATGTTATAAAGAAAATTTATATCCGACTTTCAATTGCATGACTAATAAATTTGCTTATACGTGATACTAAATTTGGACTTGACTTTAAACGTTATCGTATTGCTGGATAATCACACAAAATATTATTGAGATCATTGTGAGTCCATTTCTGGAACACTTAAAATATATTGGCCAAACTTAATGAATGAAAGCCGCCGGGAAAAAAGATAAAAAGCCGGAGAGAAAATAGAGATGTGGCTGTAGCGTAAAACGAGCTATCATTCCCCCGGAGCGTCACATTCGCGAGAAATCAAGTATGGAGGAGATTTGCATGCGAGTCAAATATAAGCTTGCTGAATATCCTCGAGTATAAGTATTTCATATAAGAGGCCGCTGCATCCGCACATAAGACACCCGTACAACCTCCGATCCTCCCATCTTCTGCGGGGAGAAAAAACCACCCCCTGGATTCCGGAAACTAACCCCGCGCCCAGCTATCGCGAGGCACTTTTATTCGTATCTTCGCTCCTACGGTGCCCCGTAAAGCGAGGTAGGCAGAAAGAGAAGAAGGAGAGGCAAGAAAGGAGGAACGAGAAGAACTACGACTCCATCCTGCGTAACGTCTCGAGTGAATAGCGCAATGGCGTAGACAGGGTGGCAATACTGAATACAAGAACATATGAATGAGTACTACTTGCATTCGTGAGGTTTTCATAGGAATATCAATATCTCGTGTTTCAGAGTAACTTCAGTTTACTGCAAAGGTACATGCATTAACTCTCGAGAATGCATGTATCCTGTGGGAGAGCCGTTTTTCTTCTTCCTTCTCGAGAAATCGAAGATAAAAATCAGAAACTCGGATGAATAGAAAGTAACAGAGAACATATTAAATAATCTAAAATGACATCGACAAGATAAAATGAAAAACATTGCGTAAATTAAACCATAATTTAAACATACTTTAGTATCCGGAACTTATACAGTTTGAATTTTTTCTAAAAATTTCATATAAACATAAAATGAGATTATTCCGTTCATTAGGTCATTGTTCGTTTTATTCATACCATATTCGCGTCATCTTTTATGGTCGTGAAAGAGTATGCCTGAATAAAGATCGTGCTACGCAGCAGAATATTTCGAGTATATAGGAGTTTAGATAGTGGGCAAGACGAACGAAGGAGAGGATTTGGAATACGAGAATGTATGCATAAGCCGTTGCAATGTTTAATAATATAAACATGACATACTCAAGGTGGGTGACTCTGCGGGAAAATGACACTAGTGATAACGATTCTCTTATTCGACTATGAACATTGATAATCTCACTCTTCATTGTTTTTCAAAAAACTTATCAGAATACTTTATTCGTTTTCAGAAAATCTCTGTGATCTCTCAAAAATTTTAAAATTACGTGAAATCAAAGTCAATGGAGTTCCAATATGAATTATTTTTAAGAAAAAGAAGATTATTTATATAATAGATCACCTGTGTATATTTATTTATAACTTATTGTTCGACAATGTTTGTTTTGTTCTTTTATCTATGAAAATTTTGTAAAGAGAACCACCAGAAATGCTAATCATATATTCGTAAATAGCACATATAAAGAATACAACGTTACGTTTATATTTGCAAAAAAATGCGAAGTAAATTAAATAATTTATAAGTAAATAATTATTTTGTATGTAACGGTAAGTCGATATAAATAACAAAATATTATGGAATAATATTGTTCGTTGTGCAGACTATATTATAAAAAATGAAGTACATGGTGAGAAGAAGCTTGTGTCATCTTATGACGGCTGCCTACCCACTTAAGTGATTATGATGAAAAATATTTTGTTACGATACATGTTTCACACATATATAATGCTCGCGAAAATCGTGTTTTCTGAAATAACATCCGCACATCGTTACATGGCAACGATCAAAAAGCAAATAATTCCAACACAGTTACATTAAATTCATAATAATTAATTTTAATTTTATAAACAAATATATATATATATTTATTTGTTTATACATATAGATAACTATCAAACTAAAATAAACGTAATCTAGTATTTCAACTCAAAAGTACTCCAAACAAAATCTATTAAGTTTCCTTTTCAAGGTACAAGAGTTAATCATATTTCTTAGGGTGATTCTCTTGTGATGACAATAGGATGACACGTTCACATCAATTTCTGCCTAGCCCGTATCGAATCTTCGTGTCGTCGCATCCGTTCTCGCGCTCACCCGCGCGCTAGCGCATCAGCGATTTCTGTCTTCTTGATACTCTCTTTTCGCGAGAAGGTGTGGCCCCCGAGAACAGCGGTATGATATGCAAAAATATGTGATAAGGGTAGCTAGGGTGTGCTGCGTGTGGGGTGTATGCGTGTGAACGCGTCGGTGAGCGTGAGCGCGCACGCGGATATGGAAAAGCCAGTGGCAACCCTATCAGAGCGACGGCCCCAGGGGGAGGGAGTGCTCACGGCGAAAGAGGAGAACGACCAACCAACCAAGTCCCGAATATAGGATGTCAGGAATTTTCATATCTCGATGCCGCTCTTGGAAAGTCGCAAGCTTTTCCTAGAAAATTCTTCTGTCGACACGACGGAATAGACAGGCGATACAGACCCGGCAGTGGGGTTAAAGCGCGCACAATGAAAAGGATCCAGGAGGCTGTGCGGGATATCAGTATGCGCTGCGATAAGTTTCATATTTGTGACAGTTGCATATTATTATGTCTTATTATATAAAATATCAATTATAACTAACATCTTCACCCATGTACGTTTCATTATGTAATTACAATTTCTCACAACTTTTAATGTAAATTTTAATGTAAACATTTAACACTTTTATCGTTAATCTTAAGAATTATTGACAATATAAAATATTTCTTAAGTATTTCTACAAATATATTAATTTCATATCGATAAAAAATATCGAAAAGATGTAAAAGAGACATAATTTTTAAAAAAATTATGAAAATATGTGCAGAGAATTAAATTAAAATAGAATATTTTTTGTTGAAAATTAAAGGGACTAACTTTATGGATAATGAAGTGAATGTAGTGGAAAGAGTAAAAAGGCGGTAATTTATGTTTGGAACCACGAAGGGAGAAAGTTCAGAATTAGGTGGTGAAAATTCGTTTACCAGCAAATGTAGCGAAAAATCACAACCATTAGACTCTTATATCTCAAAGAAACTCTTACTCTGTATAAATATCACAGCTATCACGTTGTAAAGGCTGGGCAAATTATATGAATTATTCAATCTGTTCAAAAAAATATGAAAAATACTTATTGTGATTATTTATATGAAAAAAAGTGTTATGCAATTATATGATATTAAAAATTGACTTTATGTTATAAAAAAGATATAAAAATAGCTACAGGTGATAACTGAAGGTCGAGTGTAATAATTTTCTCTTGAACAGTTGACAAATATTAAATTAAACTTTTAATATCAAAGCGACAGTCTCTGATAGCTTAAATTGTAAATTAAATGACAAGGTAAGGGATACGTAGCCGTGGAAACAGCTGGTACACACGTTATATCTATTCGATAATACATTAGAGCAATGTGAAATAAATGCAAGACCGTGCAAAGTGCGTTTCCTTAGTACGCATATACATATATAAAGTAGGCGGCAGAACCGACGTTATCGTCAGAAACCGCCGGCGTCTCCATCCCTTGTCGACCCTCCCCCTCCGCCACCTGGCAGGATAAAGGTGTTAGGGGTGCAGGCTGCGACTGACAGCTACATTTATACGTTTCGTGGATTTTCCATATCGAGATTTGTCGAGTGCACACGCCCGGGGTTAACGCCGCCGCGGCGCGGCGCGGAGCAGTATGGCACGGCGCGCGGCACTGCAAATAACGTCGGGAGGATTTGTATCTGTCAGAAGTTGCGGAGGCGTTCGGTACGTGCCCGGTTTCCAAGCCCGGCTTCGAAAATCGCCGTCTGCACGACGCGCCATTCCGAGCGCGAATTCCGCGGATTCTAATGCCGAGCTTCGATTGCGAATGGGACATGTCACTTACCCGCGCGCCGACAGATTTCAGGCCCCGCCTACGGATAAACGGAGATGAGCTGTCTTTTAAGTCCGTAAGCGGTAATAGATTACTGTCTAGCCGGCGAAAGAGTACTCCTTGCCGGGAATATTTCTGATGCTTTGAGCAAAATTTTGCATGTAAGTTTAATGATGAATACTCGTGGGATGCTAAAATTATCACGATTTCTTACGTTATTTCGATGTATCGCGGATATTTCTTAATTACCTTAATAATGTCAATATTACTGTTATCTATTATTAAATTGATTAAGTTTATGTTACTGTGCTTATGAACAACAACAAAAAATTTAATAATTAATAATTATACCTCCTTTTTCAAATATTATAATAATTTTTCAAAGAAGATTAATTTTTATTACAGTTTCCGAAAATTTAAATAAATTGAACAAATAATAATTTTTATAAAAATTAATTATTATTACGTTTTTGATGTATAAGTTAATTATATAAAGTTTTAATTAGAATGAAAATGACATCATAAATGTTAATTACTATATTATTTGGCACAATCTGAACAATCAGTTTAAAATTTATGCACATGTGTAACAATTTTTAGTATGACGCGTGTTTTTATATTTTTTACGGTACACAAATATTGTAAGAACTTTTGTATTAACCACCAGTATACCACTCATATACACGTAATTATTTTAACTACTGATTATTCTATATATGTATATATATATATATATATATGCGTAAAATATTAGATATTGTTAACGACGATGCGTTTCACTCTTAAATACACAGCCCATGTGTTCTGTACCAGAGCCTGTAAGAAACTAACCCTCTAATTTTCATCATAGCATTCTAAACCTACCGCGGGATCACGCAACCCCTTCTATAATGGCGATCACATACCTGTATCGTACTTCAATTGACTATATTCTCATTCAAAGCAGAAAAGTAGGAAACATAAATGCGTTCCTCAATTATGCTCGGGATTTGTACAAGAATTATTCTCTACGAATTCTTAATAATATTCTTTAAACGTTCTAATTTTTCTAAAATAAAATATGATTTGATATTTAATATTTTTGATCCATCTATTAGGATAAATATCTATTCTTTCATTAAAGAAGTTGGAATCGCATATTTTTGTGTATTCTAAAATTTTTCCTCTGAGAGAATTTGGTATCTATATTTGGAATATTTAAAATTGATTTTTAAATTTATTAATTGAGTTCACAAGCCATACACTATCTTTAGTATCATAGCAAATATTTAGTATATCTCGTTTATACAATATACATATATATATAATATATACGTATATATAAAATACATACTATATATATATATATATATATATATATATTACATACAATATATATACACATTGTTAATTAAAAATTAGAATTTTCATTTCTAATTTCAAAGCACGTCAGAATCTCGAAGAAAATAAGCAATAAATATTTTACATAACTTCACGATTATCGCCTGCCACATAAGATTCATCCGAGTGTTCGGCCTGAAGGGTTCACATGGTTCGCAGGACCGAAGAAACATTTTCTTCCTCTTGCCTACAATTTTACCATCTTACCTTCTTCGAAAATCGTCGAACGAGTGGGAAAGCAAGAGCGCGGTAAAAACAGGACGAAATCATTAAATTGACTGCGGTTCAGCGAATTCGGACGGGGTATCGAATGCACGTCGTTTGCCCTTTTAACTTTCCAACCCTGTAGAACCAGGCTAAATGTATTTGCAAATATGTACGTATCCCCGTCGCGATCTATCCCTGGCTTTTACCTCGCCTCACCTCCTCTATTTCTCTCGCTTCTTCGTGCTCGCATCCTCTTGCCATCGGGCAACCCTCGAGCCTCGAACGAATAATCAGGTAGATGTAGAGCAGCGCACATCCCTCTCTCTCTCTCTCTCCCTCCTTCCGTCTATCTTCGTGCCCTTCTCTCATCTCGTATCTCCGTTTCTGTCCATACATGTATGTAAATCACTACGGCGGCTATGTGTGCTATATGTACACCGTCCGACGTATTTGCATGACAATATTATTCCATTCTTGGCATACATAGCTTGGTTACCCTTTCTCTTTTTTAGTACTTGGGTAGGATGCGCTTCAAATACCATACTCTCAGTACTCGTTTCAAATAATAGCTACTTTGGTGTGTTCCTAAAGTCGCTACTGGCGCTTCTTCTGCAAGCGCAAAAAGTTTTGGAATGTTTCTATATACAATGTTTATTATACACACTCTTAAATAATGCCGAGATAATTTTTAGTGATTAGATCTTTTTGAATAAATAAATAAATAAATTTTCAAATGTAAATTTAAAACTGCAAATAAATAAACATATATAATAAATATTTCTCTGTATGCACGTACTTGTAAATCGCTACAGCAGCTATATCTATAATAGTAACGGAACGTATGCGATGCACATACTGATACGTATACATTACTAGATGTATTTGCATGACAACATTATTCGACTTCAGTCATATGCGGATTCGTTATTTTTTTTTTGTCATCAACTATCGTATAGGATATTTCATAAATCTCTTGTGCAGCATCTTTGGTACTATATGATTTCTTACTTTTATTGCTTTAACGCGACACTATTCTACAATTTTATCACATTAAAGAATTTTTAAGGTACACAGAGTAACGTGTCAAATTATTTCGTAATATTGCATTTTAATTCTTTAACTAGCAATCACCTCATTCACATTAATTAAAAATATAATATAATATTTTATTATATATAATTATTGTAATATAATAATATTAGTAACATGCAACGCAACTATTTTAAACAGTAATACATACGTTCAGTATATTCTTTCCAAATACGGCAGGAAAAAAACGCGACTGAAAAAAGAAAAACCGTCGACGCTAATGCTTAAGACGCGGAACTTTGAAATGCCCTATAGAAGCGTTTCTCGTATGCAAATTGGCCGATATTGTCGTGCGTTACGTGGCAGCCCGGTATACATACATACGTGCAGTCGCACTCGCGTACTCACCAGGTATATATCCGCGACTAAAAGGTAAAAAGAGGAGAAGTTGAGTTGGAGGAAAGGAGAAAGGGGGTTCGATTCAACCGATGCAAATTCGCCAACTAAAACGGAGTGCATAAAGCCGAAAGCTCAGCCGGCTCGAGGCACGATTTGCATAAGTGTCCTGGCAGCTGCGAGCATTGCCACCGCGAAACACGTGCCCCGACATCCGATTAAAGGACTTGCGACCCTCTGCTTCCTGCTTCCGGGTGTTACGCTACCAGAGCTTCGTATGATATCGAGAATTCCTCGTCGGAAATTGTCTATTTCACTGTCACGCGCGAAATAGTTTTTTGGAGCAGATTTAATATTTTATTAATTTTTATTCTTATGATAAACTCTATTCTATTATTTCTATAAGCCTTTCTAGTCTTTCAATAAAGATAATTTTTCTCAAATTTGCTTATAATTAATGCTTCGATAATTGAAATAAAAATACAGAGCTTTTTTTTCACGTCGATATGTTTCTCATAATATTTCCTATCCCTTTTAAAAAGTTTTATTTTGTCCTTGCGCAATTGAGATCAGAATTGACGCTTTCAATGCGTGTCGTCTAATTTTCTGGAAATCCTAAGTCCTCGTTGTCTGCTTGTTGTCTTCGATCGCTAGTCGACTAACAATGCGGAAGAATGCGGAACGTAAAGGCATCGCTTTGGGAAATTTTTCGGTTCGATTCCAGCTGTCGCATGACGAGAAGGACGAGAACGACTGGCTGTAGCTAGCAGCGAGCAGCTCCGCGCCGCCGCGGGAATAAGATATGGAAATTTTCAATTCGGGCAAAATTTAAGAATTTACCCCGCACGCGGCTGGTATAGGGTGCAGGATATGTATTATGCGCGGGGTAGAGGGTGCACCCCTTGCACGGTGAGAGGAAGAAGAAGAAGAAGACGGAGAAGAAAGGTGGAGGAAGGATGAGAGAGAAGGATATGGCGAAGGACGAAGGGGGGAGTGTGTGTGACGTGTGTGGCGGCCATTACGAAGAACGGGGGTGGTTGCCAGGCAACGCCTTTCAGCTCCCACATACTCACACCACCCTCAACCAATCCCCAAAACCCCCTTGTGAGATCCCCCTTCGCCTCATGGCGTACTCTTTCTTCCGTTCATGTTGCTCTCTCGCTCGTTCCTCGTTTCTCTCGTTTCTCCTTTCTTGTTTTTATCCAACGCGATGTTTAACAAACACAATCTATTGCTCGTCGATTCCTATAGTGATTTTAATTTGACGATAACAACTGGATTGATATTATTGTTTTCGGAAATTTTTGACATGTATAACATGTGGAGTCGAATTTTCTTCGGTATGAACTTCAATATGAAAGTTAATGTATGGTACGATTTGTATTTGTTATAGCAGTTCTCGCTCCTCTTTCTGATATCTTCTAAATATTTATAATAAATTTTTATTTTATACCGATTATGTGTACTACTACGTATATAATTACATGTATGAAATGAATTTTTCTATGAATAGTCTTTTGTACACATCGTAATTCTAATAAACTTGAAAAGTAGCTCTTGAAAAGAAGCTTAAATCGTTGATTCTAAATTTCAAGCAGCTTAAAACTTAATTTATCTTCTTATGTCTTAGAACTCATGCTCTGCGATATAATTAAATTGTGCTTTAAATTCTATCGCAATATCGAAAGAAATGCGTATGAGGATTATCGATATAAAAAAACCAAATATTTCTAAAAATCGAAATCTAGTTTCTAATATTTAATTATCGTACAATCTTTTTACCTTTAAATTACAAATATTTCATAAATTATATCAATTTATTTATATTGAAATAGTTTATTAGTTCCATACTTTCTAATTTCGAACTATATGTATAAATGATATGATCATAAAAATTTATCTATTCCCGTTGGCTGGAAAATCTTGAATATTTTTGGCTACTCTTCTGCCTCATTGATTCGATCAACGAAATCGTCGACATTGCAGATTATCGTCGGCACGACTCGTCGACATTGCTCGACGTTCAAATAAAATCCTCGATAGCTTCTCTCGCCTTCTAATGCACATCGAACGGTGCAGCATTCGCTGTCTTAAATTGGGCGTAACGTTCAGTTGTTGACTCCACGTGTGCACACTCTTATATACGAGTGCACGGGTATAACCGGGTGTACGTGTATGTGATGCGAGAGAAGTATGTATCGATGATGGGTCGATAAACATCGGTGTATTGTGCAATCAACCGCCTATTTGGTGTCATTGTGCCGACAGTTCGGTAGGTAGCTTTCTCATCCTCTTCTCTTGACCCGCGCGCCAGTCTCTCTTATTTCTCATGTATTGTACTCATTCTGACGCAAGGGGTTACGTAACCCCTTCCGCGCAATTGTCCGTCTACCTGGGTCGCCTTGGTACGAGATATCTACCTACGTGTCGATATGTAAAATCGACTGGAAAACGAAAGGCGAACTGTGAAAAACAGAACGTCTTTTATCGTTTGCGATTCAGCGTGTCTTTTCGCAATTGATTTTTTTTCGCAATAAAGTGATTTCAAAATAAATGTATGTTTTAATCGTTAATTTATTTAATTATTCTTAAAATATTTTATTTTATATGAAGGTTGTTTGTATTTACAGAAAATCCAATAAAACAATTTTATATCAACGACTATTAAATTTTTAATAATAAATTTATAAAATAAACAATAAACAATTGAATTCAGTTGGTATTTAACATAATGTAATTGGTAGATAATAAACAAATATCGTTATTTTATTAAAATTAATATAAAAAATAATATAATTGAAAAATAAATTGCCTAAAATTGTGATAAAGATTTGTTTTTTTTTTCTAATGATAACTTATAATTTTGTAACACCTGACAACATTACAAGCTTGCTCTTCAGAGAGATTTCATCGAAAGAGAATATTTCTTCAAAAGTTTGCGCATGTTTCGTTAGAAAAAAAGACACTTCTCACAGAGCCTCTTTATATGAATACGTGACCCGTCTACCTGCTGCCGCGATAGGTACAAACATTTTTGTGGTGATTCCCTCGGTACCCCTCGAGATCTTTTCACGGTCCTCATTCCGGGTCAGGCGGCACTATTCTCTAATGCGGCATTATATTGGACACGGATTATTAATGGCTGCTGTCTTTCTCGGAGCTTCAACGAAACCCTTCCAGTTAATACGATCGAATCGCGTCAGGATCTCTCGCTCATCTTTAATCCGGCCAATACGCATCTAAACGGTCTCTAAGCCCCTCACGCTTTATTTTGTAATGATACTTCCTTATTGTTTGCTCTTTATACGTGTCAGAAAGAATGATACGCGATCATCTAATAGTCAGTAACTGCGAAACCCTTGTTCACAGAGATATATCGGGATGACGGAACGTTAAAAACTTCGAGCGAGAATTTCAAAGGTAAACAAATAAATTTGCAGGATAATAATAGTTTGCTTACTTTATTTAATCGACTAATATTATCGATTAATATTATTGATTAATATCGATTTATATTGATTAATATTGTAATATCGATTATTAATAATATTGATTAATATTAATTAATCTGTTGGAATGTACATTTAAATTTATTGATTAGTATCGAGGCTAATGTTTCCAATACTTCGTTATTGTGATAAACTCGGTTTATCTTAAAAATTGCAAATTATATGTACACGATATGATGACTGACGTACTGTCTTGCATGTATTACCGCGTATTTATAATCGACACGAGAGGTGAATGGGCGCAGTAGTCAGCGTGGCGGGTCGTGTGTACGGAGAAGCGGATATTTAATAACGAGTCGGTACGACCGGATATACCGTTGTCGCCCAATATATTCCGCCGAGTCGAAGCCAGTACCGCGGCTGTATTTCACGAGAAGATATTTCCAATTTGTCTTGGTTCACAAAGTGGTGTGCCATCCCTGAAGCCGGGATAGAGGAAGAGAGAGAGAGAGAGGAGGGAGATAGTGAAAACTTACGAGAGAGAAAGAGAGGGTGGAAAAGAGTAAGACGAGCGTGGTGTGGAGGGGGGGCGCGGGGAGAGAAATACGGTCGGGTAATGGTGGAAAATCCGTCGTCTGAATTGAAGCGAGACGTCGTGAAATTGAACAACGTATGCAATATATACACTCGCGAGAGTTTTATACGTGCACGGGTGAGACGTATACTCCTCTCCTTTCCAACCCTCTGCCAGACGCGTGAATGTGACTCTCGGTTATACCAGTGCAATAGTCGTGTGATAACCCCCGCATTACAGTCTCCGTACATCTCGGGATGTATACGTCCAAGCAACAGATGAAATCGTCATTAACTAGCATTAGCTTCACCGCGATGCAACGTTGCACCGACTGATCTTATATTGCAACGAGCGATCAAATTACCTTTCTATTTCAACATGAGAAAACAAAGTGCGATAGCAATGAACACTTGTTGACACAACGATCTTTTTCAATCGATATCTTAGATCGAAGACAAATGATAAATGAAATTAGAAATATGATTATGTTCTGCAAAACATATATCTCATATCATCTTCTTTGCGTAAAAAAGATGTTTTTGTCTCGTATTGATACAAAATCGTTGCAAAATAAAGTTATAGAAATAAAAAAAGTTAATAGATAAAGTTATAGAAATAAAATATCATAGGACGTCGTCTCTTTGATCTAGTTATAACTAACCAGACCAAACATTCTGCAACTAAACAAACCAAACATTCTCTTTACACATATATTGTGAACGGAAGGGGTTGTTCTCTCCCCGCGTTAAATATTTGCGCCACTTCAGCTGTCAGGTCAATCGGAAACTAGGCAAGTTTGATAACCGAGAGGGGTTTTATAATTTTTTGCAGTATTTTGTTGTTAGCTTTGATCAATTTATCGCAAGATCAGACATTATGTACTATAAATTAATGTATTATTATTATTGTATTATTTAATGTACTATAATGTATGTATAACGCTGTCTGTAAATGATGATTTTATCGTTTATATTCATTCATATAAAAAGTATTTAATAATCGCGGTTATCCAAACGGTAACTTAATTCTTGAATTACATAATTATTAGATTATTCTTAGATAGTTGTACATTTTTTAGTTGTATTATATAATAAATAGCAATTATTTCCAGTAAGATCGGTAGGTATACGATTCAGAACTTGAAATTGCACGCTCGATTAAGAGTACGACAGGGGTAAATCTTGATTTATGAGTGACCGTAACATCGCGCCTAACCCTTTCGACGAAGATCAGGGTACACATTCTCAACAACTCGAGGGTAATCGTATGCATTTTACGGGATTTCAATTGCGGGCTTCCTTTTCGAGGAAGAATGACATCGCGTTATTTTGCCAAAACTAAGCACCGTGACGTGCGTATAACGGTGCAATAAATTTTGATTATCGAGCTCCTCTCCTCTTCACAATGCTTTTTTCGCGTCGTACAATGGCGGGGCGCAGATACACGCGTTATATGCTACGTAAAAGCATTATATGATTCGTGAAAGAGGAAACTTGTGCGCTCATTCGGGATGTAAACGTTATCGACGTCGGGACGAGTTGCACGATGAAAACTAGGACGATCATTTTCGACATTAAAAAGGGAACGCACACACAGCTAACGACTTGTCTGATAAAAACATCTTTAAGAACCGCGAATGAGTGGCGACTAAACCGAGGAAAAGAGACGGAAAATGACGAACGAAACAACTTGTTGCATAATAACGCAGAGCTAGAAGATAGGGTTGAGTTTAGTCTTGCGCGATGGTTGCGCTTGCGCCTCGAAAACTTTGTTAAATCTTCTCCTAAGCAATAAATAATTTCTCACTACGCAAATGAATCATTTAATCTGTAAAAACAATGTAAAAATGTTTTTAATAATTTTAAATATTATTATTTTTAATTTGAAAAAATTTTATCTGAAAGACTAATTACTGAGGAATAAATTTAAATCCAAGAATCATGTTTACTTTTGAAAAACTGGAAAGATAATATCCCAGTTTGATTCTATACGCCAGAGTAATTAATGTAATTATTACAATTTATTATTTATATTATAAGTATTAATTTATAACTATTACCCGAGAAAAATGGATTACGTCTTATGATTAAAACTTTAATCGCGACGAAAACTCGAAGGTACATCAAGGAAGCTTGGGCCGTTCTTCTCATTTAAGGAACGTCGTCGTCCGTTATCCTGCGGGATAGAAGTCGGAAGGACAGAAAGGATGTAAAACAGGCCAGACAGGAAGAGGTGGAGGTGGATACCTAAATGGAGGAGAGGTGAGCGCGGCATGCGATTAGCGTTTGATACCGCGTGCCAACGTCCTGAGGGCCGGGAGTAGGAGCAGACAGCCAGACAGACGTATAATTTCGAGGATAAGATCTAAAACATTGCCCCGACCTGCCACAGACGGAGACCGAAATACCGACGGAAGGGGTTGGCGGCGCCATGTGTGAAACGGGATACAAGAGCCAGAGAGTACCTCCTTTGAAAAAAAGAGTTTGTGTATATAGTCTCACATTTATCTAACGAATTTGGCCGAACTCGATGTATAAAAATCTTTTGCAATATGATAAATTTACTTGATGCGATAGGTGTAGGATATATATACACGTCGGTTTATTTATATTTATTCCATTCTTAACCCTAGAGAAGGGCAACGACTGTCCTTCACTTTTACCCTTAAAATTGCTAAATATCTCTATATATTTCAATAATTTAATAATATAATAAGTTAAATTAATAAATTATTCAAAGTATTAAAATAATAATATAAGCTGTAAATTGAAAACTATTTAATGATTAAATAGATCAATTTATCAAAAAAGTTTATTAAAAATTACAAAAAATGTCGCTTATATGGATTATTATATAATTTATTATCAAAATTGAGAATAGTAATTTTATAATACAATATCTGACTTTATAGTTAATAAATATCTATCGTAAAAAAGCTGCAAAATTTAAAATTACACACAACGTGTACAAAAGAAAGATATAGGGACCTGAAAGAAGCAACGACAGAGAAAAAGCGGCGGATCATCAGTGGATCATTAAACATAGATAGGGTCAACCCACTGCATATGTCGCGGCCCTGTACTTCTCGTCTACCTCTGTGACGGTTGGCAGGCTGGAGTTAGTTAGCGTGTATGCAAAGCTCAGCCCAGGTATGTAGAGAAAGAAAGAGAGAGAATGAAGATGAGGAGCCGCTCTGATTATTTATGTGAAGATCGCACCAGAACCCCTTTTTTTAACCCTTTTTTTCGTCCCCCTTTTTAGAGGACAGAGAGCACGCGAAGGAAAAAAAGAGAGACGATGGTTTATAGGTTGTACTAACGGATCCACCACTCTCTCTCGCTTTTTGTGTAGATAGTAAAAAATATTATAATCTATGCTTGGCTGGAAGAGAAAAATATAATTCATTATTCCGGCGGGTATACAAAGAGGACGACAACGGGGTGCCCCGCATGGGTGAATCCCGCCCGCCTCCCCGGGAGGGAAAAGGGTTGAAAACGCGAAGGGGGTCGTATGTCCTGACCAGACAAGGACGTCGACGAACTCGAGACGGGAAAGAAGCTATATTTTATCTTATCCTGCTTTTCTCACGAGTACAAGGTCTGAAAGATAGACATTTTGTGACTTTTTGTATCACATATAGGATAATATTTGCGATAATTTCTGAATATATTCTCGAGATGTTCATAAATATACATAAGTTGATATATGCAAACGAAAATAAATAAAAATTTCTTCTGTAAATTATTAAATAGTCCTTTACGAAAGACTATATACATAATATTTAAATTATTTTATCAATTATTTTGTATAAATCAAAAATTTGTTGACTTATGGGATCAATTATAAGTTTTATATTTTGTATGTTTAACTTAAATAAAATTTTTCTATTAAGTTATTGGAAAATTTCAATGAATTTGATTGTAGTGTATTCAGATTTTTATAAACCACTATGCGAAAGGCAATACGTGTGGCATTTACGTGTTTAGTTTTCTATACCGCCAAGCCAAAGCTCCATCGTCTTCTGACAGGGGATCACAATTACATATGCAAAAAACATAAAGAAAAAGACCAGTAGGGCAGAAAGGGTTAAAGAAAGAGCGATAGAGAGGGGTTGATGAGTGCAACCGGTGTCTGTCTCCCCACCCTCTGACCTCGCCAGACGGTAAAACGGCCTCACGGATTCCTGTCACCGGAAACGTGTCAGTTTAACACGAAATCTCGATGAGGAAAGTTCGAAAGTTGTAAAAAGTAGAAACGCGCTTTTCAAGAAGAGTAGAAACCTACGGATCTAATCGAGCAACAAAGAAAACGCGACTTTTTATTGGTGTTTCGTTGTGCAAAAAGACTATTATAGTGATAAAACGTGTTAAGTCAATTATAAATTAATTATGGGCATTGATGATTATAAATAATTAGTTGGAAAACAATGCTAAATTAGATTTAAAAAAGTGGAAACTGTTTGTGACAGAATAGAGACTAAAAAGATTTAAAAAATTATGGAAAGTTAAGTTTTATTTCATATATTGTTTTATAAATAATATATATTTATTTGCTATAATTTTTATATATTTAAAAACATTTATGTAAAATATGCAAAAATTAAAAATATTTATGTGAAATATGTAGAAATATTCAGAACAAATTATTGTTTTATAACACAATATATTAATTGATTTTTCTCTGTTATTAACAATTTTTTTGTATTTACTGGTATTTACTTGTATTTACATTCTTTTAAAATAATACTTTTAGACATTATTTAACTGTACATTAAATTGTCAAATAGATTCGATGATTTTATCTCTTTACGACATTCTCGCTTAATCTTTCGATTCCTAAATAAGGTATTCCGTTCCTATCTGTAGTTAACCATATTGCATTTACCAATCTTAATCTCATCTTTCGCTCCGCCCATAGAAAATCGTATTTATTAGCAATGTAAAAATACAATATTTCTTTTTATTTTTCTAGATGCTATCGACGTTTCGTTATCGCAGATAAACTTGAAATACATATGAGCTAATATCTTTTTTACTTTAATCTTTTTTGTAATTTATGCAGACACATATTTTCTTTTTTCTTATATATAATATATAGAGATATGTATACATAATAGAGATAAAGAATAAAATATAATAGAGATAAAGAATGGAGATAAGTAGTAAGTATATTACGGACACGTAGCGGGAACCACAATTCATATTTTGAAAACTCGCAAGTTGCATCAATGCAAAAGTTACATTACAAACAGAAAGACGATCAAGTAATTTAATATTAAATCTAGGTACGAAATACACATCTACATTTTGACACAGAAAAGTACTCACTCATGATGATCATCACGCGTTGCATTACCTCTTCTTCTCCAGTTGAATGCTTCGAATCTCTCACGCAATGAAAAACAAGCGAGAAGAAAAATCGTTTTTTTTTTGTTCGCGAAATGTGATGCAATTTTGCAATATTAATGAGCCAAAAAATTAATTACACGAGCGTACTCAGTTCGTCAGGACATGGAGAAATCAGGGAATCGCTCCGTGAATGTTCGTACGCGGTAGGAAAAGGGAAAGCGAAAGTGAAAATGAATGGAGGTAGATTGGAGGAGAGAACAGCGGAGACGAGAGGGGTGTTGATTAAGAACGTGGAGAGGGTCGCGCACGCGAGAAGGGATGGCGCTGACGTAATTAAGTCGAAACGAAGGCTCGATGCCGCAACAGGGAACAATCAGCTGTTAGCTGTCCACGAAGACGCTTCGTGATTTCAATCTCACCCGCTGAAGAAACAGTTTACACTATATAAATATAAGAAATTTGAGTTTCGTAAACGAATTGTATGTAAACGTGATTATGTATTTTGAGTGCTGAAGTCAAATATTTTAAATACTTCTTTAGTTAATATCACTCTTTCACCGTTAATCAAGCTTTTCTGTTTCGTGATCGAGATTTGTGCCTTTTCTTAGAATACTAACTTGTCGTGTTTTAAGAATATAGAGTTTTCTGTGTAATTCTTAAATAATAAATAAGATTCTTGGGAACTTTTGAATACTTTTAACTATAATCTTTTCCTATAATTTATCACTTCTTATAATACGCAAAATTTGTTATCATATGTGTCGCAAACCTTTTACACAAATTTGAAAATTTGTATTCGTAAACAGATTCTATAATTGAATGTATATGTATATTAATTTTAATTTTATAGATAGAAGGAAACATTATTAAATAATTAGTACACTTAATTACAGTGAAGCAAATTATAAAATTTGGCACACGATATTGTAGGAATAATATTGAATCTTGTTATTTTGAAATGGACCACGTGTTTAAACAAATTCACTCGTGAAATCAAAGGCACTTCACTGCGTATATCTATGTTGTATAAAATTTATTAAAACTAATTAATATTAGCGCGACTTAATTTTTATTGTATTTGAACTGAAAAACTGAAAACTTTTGAAGAATTCGTGGTGTTTTGCTCATTCACTCAATCACGCGATCTCGCCTATTTTCTTTAAACTTAAGACGAAGAAGAAGGAAGGAAAGGACTACGTGCAAAGACGAGTGCGCAGATAGGACTGGGAGAGGATCCAGGACCGAATCCTGCCATCTCCAAGGACCGTCCGACGGGAACTGTACCGTCGAACGTCGCGACGCCGGCGTCTGCGTCCCAACGGCCTATATATACGTATATGCGCAGATAGATATATGTATACAACTTTTATATGCAATGTCAGTACACAAGTATATAATGTCAATATGCAAATATATTCACAACAAATATACAGTCACGTAAATATAGCATAATACAGACTTTTTTAAAAAAATTTTAATTTTCTAAAATATCTGATTCTCTCTACATTAGATAAAGTTAATCTGTTACTATTTTATATACAACTTAAAGAAAGAATAATTGTTTTCGTATTAATAAGATGAAGACATTTTTTTTAAATTGCTAAATTAATTATTTTGTTCAAATTATATATATACATATACATGTATATTTTTAAACCGTTATTTATTTAGCAAATAAACTTGGGTATATTCAAAATATGATTTTGGAATCAATTATGTAATAATTATAATGTTGGATTATATGTATAATAATAATAAGTATTATAGATTTCTTTAACATAACTGACATATGAGATTATTTTTAAAATCTGTCAATTTTTGTCTCTAAATTTTTGCTGATTATTTAAACAATTATACAATTTTGCAGTGTAAAACAAGTTCTGTTTATGGTTTTTTTTTTAAGAAAAAATGTTAAAGTATAAAATTATTTAAGCAATGAATGCAACAAGAAAACCGATATTCACTACTTAATTCAACCGTTTCAAAAATTTGCGTAAGATAATACCGAAAATCGAATTGATTCGTTACTTTTTTCAGTCAATACTTTTCCTCCTCTAACACAGAGCACACCCCCTAAGTAGGCGCCGCGACGCTACATACGCAGGCGTCAACATGGCCGCCTCTCGACGACTCCATCCAGTCGAGACTCTCCTTCGTTTAACTCGTATCAGTAATTAATAATACGCCGTTAAGTTCCATCGTGTAAAACGACAAGTCTCACAGAGGGATTTAATGATCGGAAAGACAAAAGTGTTAGCGTGAGCATTACGAGACGTGTTGAGGACTCAATTAATGTCCATTGTGAAGTGTTCATTATTGATAACAAAGAGATGTGCAGCTAGATGATATCTTAGTAAAATTTTGACCAAAGGTGTTATGCCGCATGAACAGTTACGCAACAGTGATAGTTTTGCAACTGTTAGCACGCTGTGATGCAATAATTACACATTTATTTCCCGTTATATCGATTAGCTTCGACGAATAATTAGAACATGTTTTTTATTCTATTCTAAATATGAATACGATAATTTTTTTATGAATAACATAAGTAAAACAAAAATTAAAGTTTTATGACATCATGAGGGATGAAAACTTCCTGGCAGATAAAAAAATGTGAATAATGTATTGTGTTTAATGATGCAATTTTATTTTTCGGATTTCGAAAATTGTGTATTATTTATCGAATTGGAGAGAAAGAAAATATTCACAGTGCAATTTGCATAATAATAAATTATGTTATATGTTCAACAATCTGATTTTTTACAATACTTGTGTTATTTAAAATATTAAAAGTTTCAAGTAGTTTCTTAGTAGTTTTTTAACTACTTGGTTAAGACATTTAATTTTTCTGTAATTAAAGAAGAATCTTTATTGCAGTAAATATAGTTAATTACAGATGGAAATAGAACAATTACTTCACTTCATCTCGACTTGATCATTTGAATTTTAGTAACAGCAGTGAATAATAATAGTAATCTTCTACTTAAAAATCTTGCTTTTCTATATTTAGAAGAAAAAAGTTAAGGTTTTTTTAATAACTTAATAATATGAGTATAAGTGCAGCACAATTTTTTTTATTATATTTTTATTGTTCAAATTTTAATGAAACAGCTATAATGATCTTTCAAAAATTCTCATTTTTCTATAAGAAAATATTTATAAAACAAAATATGAAACACTGATTACATGTATTTGTTATGAATGGAATTGTTTTATTTCTTTATTGTTTGAAATTTAACATGTTAACACTATTTTTTATTTATTGGTAAATTTATTTAGTAAATGTATTATTAAATCTATACTAGAGTATGAAACTAATAAAAGAAAGTGTCTGTAAATCTCTTTTTTATCGAAACGAGAATTGTATTTTTGATGTATGAACTGATATACGATTCGTTGTCAGCGCGAATGAATTTAATCAATCACATCACTGAATATCACCAATAATCCAATACGTTGTTTCGAGAACAACGGTTTCACAGAATAAAACAATTATTATGCACGTGTAGTTTATCATATTTTTACAGCACTATCCGGATTTCCGCGATAACGAAAAAAAAAAAAGAAAAAAAAGAGCCGACTATTTGAGCACGGTAGTTCATTAAAGCGGAGAGACGATTCGAGCTAACCCCCACCGACGAAACTGAGTCACATCGCAGAACCGGCTGACCGTGTATGCAAATCACTCGCGTGGGGTGTTTTCCCTCTCGTTCGTTCGCCCGGTCTCCGTCTTCTTTTCAACTTTCGGCTCTCCATTTGCCGCCGTCCCTATGGTGTGCGTCCCGTAACGAAAGCCTCGGTTGGTAGGGGAAACTCATTATATCACTTTTTTCCTTTTTCGCCGGCGATAGGGGCACTGGGTCTCGGCTCTCGCTGGCGGCCATCATGAATCGCGCTGCCCAGCCCTGCGATTGTTTATAAGGGCGCACTTTTCACCAATGGGCGGCTCGGTTCGGTGACCCCCGAAGCTTACTCGCGCACGCCGACGGCACCGCGGCGCGTGGGGAACGGGAGCGTGTAATTTTCTCGCCGTAAAACACGTATCGCGCGCGTCGATTATCAACAGCGCGAAATTACGCGGCACCCTCTGTCGCACCTCGTGCGCACGCCGTAATCGCCGGTAATTGCCGACGGTTTTAACAAGGGCACGATTAGCTCCTTATTCGATCGCGATGAACGGAATGCCGCGCGTGAACATAGATGAAGGACGATGTTTGCACGCGAGTACCACGTAGTGGTTTAATTAAACACCTATTATTATAATTATTTCAAAATGACACGTAACATGTGCTTTGCACCAGATGACTAAAATTTAATTATATTTGTGTTTGATTACTATATCCGTAGTCATTATTACAGAAATTATTGACGTTTATAGACAGAATTTATCACGAATTTTATTATTTTTTAAATATAAATAATTTATTTATTCAACAATTTTATTTCACAGCTTACGACAGTTAATAAGATTTATGAAGAAAGAAATATTTCTCGTACCAATGAGAAATTATTTTTACGTACAGTTGTAAATGTTTTAAACTATGTCGGTAAGCCGCATGTCACTGATTCATCGCTCGCTTTTGAGACATTTCGGGAATCAATGGTTACATAATAACGTACCTCTATTCGCGAACTTGCATACGCGAGAGAAATCGTTCAATAAATCAAATCACGGACTTATTGTATACGCTCGCAAGCCTCAGGTAGGCACGGATCGCCGAAAGCCTGCCAGAAAGGCGCGAGAAGAGCGACGAAGAGGGTGAAGGCCGTGAGAATGAAAGACGCGCGGAAGGATATTCAAATTTCCAACCCTCGTTAGCACGGAAATTCTCAATGTGCGATAATTTATCATCGGGCCCCGCTGAGATGAGCGACTGCACAATGTGGACTACCTGCATGCATAATTTATGCGAATGATTTTTAAGGAAGTAAACGAGGCCCAACACCGGAAAGGGTTACCCTGAGCAGGACCGTAATGCAGATCTTCTTTTGTCTCCTGATACCGCGGGATAGATGCTAAATTTTTTAAAATTCGTTAGCTGCGATTAAATTTTCTTATCTGATCACATGTAATTTAATAAATATAATAAGGTTTTCGATGAACCGTTTTTAAATTTCATAGATGCTTAGAAATTAGAACAAATGATTTCTGATTGTACAAATATCGATTATAGAGATTTGAAACTGTGTTTGTAAAATTGCTTATTTTATTACTTGCTTATTATTTGCTAGATGTACAAAGATGTTTCTCCTTAAGATTATAATATTAGCCTATAAATAAATAAAA
Source organism: Crematogaster levior (assembly GCA_901521435.1). Taxonomy (NCBI): domain Eukaryota; kingdom Metazoa; phylum Arthropoda; class Insecta; order Hymenoptera; family Formicidae; genus Crematogaster; species Crematogaster levior. Next base: position 527,955 of record CABEGB010001369.1, read on the forward strand.
TGCAGCTACAGAGAAATATTGATAAGAACCAGTTTTCTTACGGCACTGGTTTAATTTGATCGACCCTCTTCCTGGTGAGGCACATATGCATATGCTCTGGAAAACGTCACTGGCATGTACCTGCCGATCGCGGAAGGAGCCCTTAACCCCTTTTTCTCCTGGAGAGGAGGAGACCTTTTTTCGTACTGACAGGACAAAAAAAAACAGGAGACCCTTCGACTCGGATGCGAACAGTCTTACCCCTCCCTCGTCCCATCCTGCTTTTTCACGGTGAAAAGGCGTTCGACAAGGGTCGATTCAATGCTCTTCTAATTATATATGCAAAGACGCACGACTACTCATATACTATCGCTATATGGGCGACCTAAGAATTTGCTTGTATGTAATGCGATGAAAATCTGGTCTCTCGGAATTCGTTAAAAAAAAAACAAATTTAGCGTTCCTTGAGAAATTACTCTCTTTATCATAAATTTTTAACTATTATAGTTTTAAATTTAGGTGACATAAATTTTACAACAGTATAATAACTGATATCATTTTTTATAGCAACAGATTTAAAAATTATTTTTTTTTACCGCATGCCTTTATAGCAATTAACAGAAATACGAGTATAAAATTAAATATTAGAAATTAATGATGAGCCACACATTTTTGATATAATTGCGAGGAAATTCGATACCTCACCATACAGAAAGTATCCTCACAATCGCAAAATTGTGGAGGAATAATTTTAAAGCATAATTAATCACACAATAAATTATCGTGTTTTCGTGTAAAGAGAAGTATCTTTGAAACTGATTGCCCTCTTATCAGCCCCAGTCGAGTTTACGCAGACGCTGTGGGCGTAATCGAAACATGCATAAAGCAATATTTTTTATGGCGTATTATATATATAAAGCAACTTATTTAATGCATAAGTATGTATATACGTGAGCTTAGATATACGAGAAGAGCACTCTTATATTATACATAGATAAAAGGGCGTACTATCGATGCTCGTATGAGTTATCGCTAGACCCCAAATTGCTTGCCAACTGGTGATGCACAGCCCGGAGCCGAAGATTTATTTCCTTGGGGGTGGGACATCGGGTACGAGCTCTGATTCTCTTGAACCGAGAATGAGGTGCGCCGTGGCAAGACACATTTTTCGACGTGGAGAAGACTTTAGTTCCTAAAAATCTGAAATCATGATTCAGCGTTGTCTCTTTCACCCACGTCATGTTCATATTCCTTGGAAAAATACGCGCAACCATTATTTTCATTAATATTAATGAACATATTTTTTGTAAAAAGTGGAGATATTTGAGCATAAATCATTCAAATATACAATTACAAAAATATTCATGATATATTATTGGAACATTTTAACTTTAACGTACATTTCCAATAAATGTAATTTTCTAATAAGCTGAAATAATATACAATATTAATTAAAACGTCTTGAAATCTTCATTCATAGAGACAAAGATTAGTGCAAAAAACTTGACTTACAAGTCATTTTGTACATTCAACATTTAAGTAAAGTATAAAATTACTCCGCGTTTTTTTAGCTGAAAAGCCGCATGATTAGACAATATACCATTGTGCGAACGGGAAAGGATTGTTGCGCATTTATCCCGTCGATTTCCCATAACATTTCATAATCATCGAAGCGTTGTTATCTGTCAGGCCTATCGTATAGATATACGCTGCACCATATGCTAATAACTCACGCGCGAATCGGTATAAAAAATAGCTGGCCACATTCGCGTCTAACATCGGACCCGCCGTATTATATTCGGGAGGATGAATAAAAGCGGGATTTCGCATTGTGATACGACGTGATCGTGTTCACGTAATATCTGGGAAGGATTGAGAGAGACAGGGTAGGAGCGCTCGAGGAGGGAAGCGAGAGAGAGAGAGAGAGATGAGAAGAGGTGCGTCAGGTAGGAAGTTTTAAACGTTGCAGCAGCGAAACCGAGGTCGGATGGGGTTGCCGCGCTTGGCAGACCGCGCGGATGTAACCAGCCTGGTACCTGCGATTCCGCTGTCCGATCGGATCTGCGGCCGCCTCGTTTCACCTCGTTCCTCGATGCGGAAAGGCAAACTTATCCGCATGCGAGTCCCGCCAAGCACCTCCTCGTCAGCCGCCGTATGCGTTATCTGCCTCGCTCGATTATCAGGCGTGTTTCTGACTGGGACGGCTCTCTCCATTACTTTCACGAATTTATTTTTTTCTATTTTTAATGCGATGTGTATACGACTACCGTGAAATGCGTACACCGTGGAGTGCGTGAATACAGTGTGAGCATACGAGTGACTTCTTTATCGCTACTTGAAAACTTGCGAGAAAACTTTTGTTTTAAATGAAATTAAGATATATTTTTACAGATAGAGATATATTTGCGGGATGCTTCAGAAGTATCATCACTTTTTCTATTTACAATTTCACTGACTAAATCTGATATCATTTTTTTTGCAAGGACACCGTAATTTAAAGAAATTGGACATAAAAAAAGGTTGTGCATAATTTTTTAAATACTTCTATCAACAGTTCTCTTTAGTTTCGGCTTATTTATAATGCTTTTCCAGTTATTTTTATATTTAATTTTTTTCTAAACTGTAATTTATAAATAAATTAACTGTATAATTTAATCCCTGTTTATATTTAAATTTTTCCTTGTTCCCTGTTTAAACTTCATTTATTATGTTATATACAAAATCTATTTATATGCGAAAACTAAAAAAGTAATTATAGTCTCATTATAATATTGTAAAATGTCTCATTATAATATTGTAACGTCAAATTAAAGATGTAAAAAAATGTAGAAAGTGCAATATTGTGAGAGATCGTGGTTACATAGTTGGAACTTTTATAACAAAATATAACTAATACAAGATACATATGAATTTCGACATACAACCATAGATTTTCATAGTAGCGTATGCGAAAGGAAAAAAATTCCAATTTATTGGCGAAGCGAGCAACGCGAACGAATAGGGTCAGTGGAGTAGGAATGGCCACTAGCTTTGAACGCAGAGTTTGTCGATTGATCGACGCCAGCTCCAAACCTATCAATTGGTCGAATTCATCCCCCTTTGATGGACGGGGTGGACGCATTTCGGTTTCCTCCCTCTGCGTACGAGGGTGCGCTTGTCATCAAACGGCCTGGCCATGCTTGAAATTTCGTACGGTATACCCGTCAAATATCGATATTCCCCGTTGGCAATCCTGAATTTCTCAAGGACAATATCAAAGGACATTATCGGTGCGTGTGGTTACGGAAGAACGCGCGAGCATATGTGTGGGAATGTGCATGTGTGTGTAATCGAAAATTGCAAATTCCAAATTTGGTTGAGATCAGAAAGGACCAGAAGATATCAAATGGCTTTTAATACTTGACAATTTCTTAAATGTTATAATTAGTTAAAATGTTATAATTATGCATACAATATCCTTTTATTCAAATAAACTTAGTTATAAAAATTAATAATATTTAATATAAAATCGTTTTCATTGTTGCTAATATGTAAAAATCAAGTATTAAAAAATACATATAAATTCATAAAACACACACACATTCATATAAATTCATAACAACATTATATAGATATGTACTGTTACTAGTATGTACTGCTTTCTTTATTGAATTTTTTTGTGAAAACTAAAATTGAAATTAATACGTAGAAAAATATAGTAGAGTTAAAAAACTCATTTTTTCTATGTACAATTTTTAGAATTTCTACACACAATTTTAGAAATAAAATCATTTCTTTTTTATTTGAAAGTGCTGATTAAACTTTATTAATACCTATTTATAGAGATCCAGTTAGAATTTATTTAAATAAAGATCATTAAATTGAAAAATATACATATCTCTCATAATATATCTCTTGTAACATATGTATTTTTTATATATTAGCAACAGTGAAAACGATTTTATATTAAATATTATTAATTTTTATAGCTAAGTTTATTTGAATAAAAGGACAATCACATTGTCATCACGTTATCAGAACAAAAGTATAAAATGTTGAAAATGAAACATACATAAGCCTATAATTCAGCAAAGCCCCTCTCGCAAAGCACTCTTTTTAGTTCGGCTCAAGATTTTGGCCATTATCAATAAATTCCGAAAATTCCGGACTGTAACTGACGTCGGTACACCGTTAGAGGTATACGAGAAAATTATTTTCGCCGGGTGAAACCGAGTTTAGACTACGTCAGATTGTCGTTCACGAACGTAAGTCAAGTTGGTGTAATTTCATAGCGCGGCAGCGCCATCGGAGAAATAAGCGTTTGGCGCCGCGTGCAGTTGATTGTGACGTATGATACTCGTACATTATGCACCTCGCGCTTCGTCTCGGTTTCGAGTTTCGACATTTTTCTCTGTGCTTTATTACACGGTCGAGATATTTCCACTGCGATATGTCGGTTCCGAATGCTCGGAATACGGGGCCGTGTATGCGTATGCCTTTAATGCCGTGCGTGTGCACAACCCGAAAATATATCAAAATATAAGAATCAACGATGTGAATCGCGAGAGATAATAATATTGATTTATTTAAAATATATAGGTAAATTCTTGTTTCTGAAACTCAATTCTTAACATACAATTCAATTATAAGTCACGTAATGTAGTTTGTGATATTATAATACTCTCGTTATCCCACAATAGTCCATTTCAATATTTTCCAATAACAAAAATTCGAAGGTTCAAGACTCAAAAGGTACGTCATTGTTCAATTATGAATTGAGTTTCAGAAAGTTTCTGTGCTCATCAATATTAATAATTCAATACTTTTTAAATAGTAATAATATGAGTTTTCGTAATTTCTGAATTTTAAGTATAAAATAATTTGATAATTAAATTTCCAATAGAGTTTCTACATGACAGAAATTTAGAAAGCGGTTGATAAATTTAAGTTACAACTATCTATATCTGCTCAAAACTTAATACATAAAAGTTTATCTTTGTATATTAATCTGAGTAATAAAAAAATAAAAATACGTAAATTTTAGTTTTAATTGAGAACATTTACTATTTAATTTTTTATTGAAACAATAAATTCTAACTATAATTATTATAAATTTGTATATCTCATATTTGTATCTCTGAAACTGAACAAGAGAGAGAGAGAAAGAGAGAGAGAATATTACAATAAGTTCAGATAGAAGAAGAGTAAACTTTATAAAAATAACGACGACAGAACAATCTAGCGATAGAATCGTAAAGAATTAAATAGAATTGAGAACCGTGAGGGTCGATAAAGCAGTCCACCCTTTCCAACCCCCGAACACATCGATGTAGTAGAATTCTTTCTAGGGGGTAACTTTTTTTCGGAGACAGCGACGTGCTCGGACGGGGTTGGTACTGTTACGTGAAACTCGACTTTTTATGTTGTTCCTATCCTTATAAAGATTTAACTTATGTCATTTTAATTGTTTTCGCATTTAATACTTATATAGAAGAATTGCGTTTCTTGAATAAAAATATAGTAATGAATTGAATAAAAAAACGTTTTCATTGTCAATATCATTATTTAATATCATTATTATAAAAGAACAACTCATTTTATCAAATAAATTGAAAAATATTTATGAATATTTTATGTTATATTTAAATCGATTTTGACGAGGAAAAAATGTTAAAAATTTAATAGACTAATAAAAACACAATTTTTACAAAACTTTTTATTTTCTTATTGACGTATATGTATCATGTAATAATAAAGTTGTCTCTGTTTAATTTTTATTTCTGTGCATGATAGATTGCACGCGCTTCCATAGATTAAATGAAAAAAGTTATTACAAATAATATTAATATTTTTGCAAAAAGATACTAGTTAAAAAACTAAAAATGGTACATATAGTCATTTCTTGATGAACAAAAATTTCTTATTTGTTTATGTATGCATATGTGTAAATAAAATGAGAAATTCTTATTTAAGAAATGTCAATAAATGAAAGTATTTAATAGACGCCTGAGATCACGCAACCAGATTTTCATTAACGGATATCAGGTTTAGTAGAAGGGTTAAATGGAGATCGTAATTTACATAATGCTCATTCCTTGTAGTAGATAACTCGCTATACAATCACGTTATGTTACTACCTTTGGAACGATGACGAAGCCTCATATTATAATCTATTTTGACGAGATTGCTCTAAACTTTTAATTTTTGTTGCATTATGCACGATTTCTATTGAATATATGAATTACAATTTTTGTTATTCTTGGAAATATATTATAATATTACAATATTACAACATATTACTTTAGTTTATTAAAATTCTTTTAGAACATATCTCTTGAATATTGTAATATTCTTATTATAAGCACGTAACTTTATAATTTGATAATATCTACAATTTTTTTCTTTACATGCGTAATTACAAATTACATACAATAGCATCGCACAATAGCACAGACCTTCTAGTCTATATAAAACTTCTCAATCATTGCACGTATAATTTAACAAGCCCTATCAGCAATATCTTGAAATGTAAACGTTTTTTTTTGCTGACGATATTATCCGAAGGCGTCATTACTAAGCATCATTAGGGACAAGAGATACCAAGATATCGCTGCGATAATCACGAAAGTAGCTTCCGTCGTTGGGCCCCAGCAAGAAAACGTATCAGGCCCTGGCGAGCAAAAAGCCGAGGACAAGAGGTGTAATGGCATCCACTTTTTATTAGACCGGCTCGCGAACCTTTCATTATAGCAAAACACCATTTGTCCACCGGGGATAGACTGCAAGACAATGAGGCCGAGGAAACCAAAGAATTCTTTCCAATGGCAGAACATCGCTGTTTCGTAGGTTTTGAACAAACCATTCATTAGGATTTTTTTTTAACGATGGAGTTGTCAGATTCCAATAATGCAGCTTGACATTTGCCCCATGTGTTTTTTTAAGCTTTTAAACCGAGCAAATTGTTCAATAAAAAACAGTGCAAGGTATGTTATTTGAAATTAAAGAAGCATTAAGATTATTCTTTTTCTATTATTTAATTACTATTTAAAAATATAAATCCGCACTTATTACTATTATTGTTTTGTATTAACAACTAAGCGTTATAGTTGTTTTATTAGTTCATCGAGAGCTTTTTATTCAATCTTTCTTATTTATTGTTTTGATCAAATATCCATTAGTCATTTAAATAATTATCATCATTTGAATAATCATTAACCATTGTTTTACGTAGATTAATAGCTTTCAATAAGTCTACAGCAGAATGACACAAGATTCTTCACTTTTATCAGAAGCAAAAAATATATCTGTAAAGAAAATTATGATGCTGTTATTTTGAAATGTTAACATTTATAAGCAACGTATGTTGTAAGCGATGCTCATAGTAATTTGAATCTCCTTTTAAAAAATCTCCACTCTAAATAATCGGAATATTGATGTAAAAATCTGAAATTTTGCAACCTTTTGTAGCGATTTGAAATGTTTTCTCTCTCGCGCGCGCGCCAGTCTTCCTCTTTTTTCTTGAGATGGCTCGACGAAACCGCGATGTCCAACTAGCGAGATAATGAGACGTCTCAATCCGCGGTTGCGGCCGTGGATCGGGATATCACGATTGGTGGGTGGGATTTATAATTGATGAGGGCCGTAGGTACGACGCCAAGGTGTCGTTATCCGTGCTGACAAGATAATACTTGCCAAGAGTCCTCTTCTCTTTTCCTTTCTCTATCTTTCTCTCCTCTTCCTCTCTCTTCGATAGCACTCCTATTTTCCTTGACTCGAGGATCGCCTCTCTCTCTTCCTCTTTTTTTGATCCGACGGCCGTTGAAGGAGAGACCAACTACCAAGATAACGACTATGCACTATATGTGCGCAAATGCATTATGTGATGGTGACTGTATTGCTACAAATTTGCCGAAGCAAGTTCGTCGAGTTTAGTGGATTAACGTGTTCGTCGTACTAATCTCTTATCATTATTGTTTTAACTTGAATTATTGGCTACAAGTTATTTTTAAAAATGAATAAGTTATACATCATGATACATGGATGATTCCCTTACATGGATGATTTTATTTCCTTCCACGATTAAAATTCAAATGTACGAAGATTTTATTTTACTCGCAAAATATCTCATAATTATGTATTTATTTATTTTATCATCCAATTTCAGTATCTGTTTATTATGATATATATAACGTTTAAAATAAAATTTAAAAAAATTTTAAATATTTTTGTATCGGTATAAGTCATCTTGTACGTGCAATTTAGAAGTTTAAATTTTACAGCCAAAAAGGATAATCTTATCACTCTTCTAATTTACTAAGTTGACCTAATTTATAAAGTTTTGATTGTACGTACGTTAAATTGAGCATACAAGAATATGTTAAGCCTATGGGATAGCGTTCTACATAATAAATTTGAAATTAAATTTATTTCGCATTCTGAATCAACGTCACATCAGCCTTGTGATTGGCTTCTTTATTTCAAGAACGAGAAGAGAACCTAGAAGATTGCCGCCATTTCCCGGTGGAGTACCTTTGATAAGGAAGCTTCGAAGATTTATGTCCTCGATGGCCCCTCCTTTTCCACCATCCTCGATTTCTTAGTCTCCTTCGCTCACGCACATTCACGACCTTCCGCTCCGCCTTTGTGCTCATCTCGACGAATACTTTTGTGTGCATCGCGCAAGATATTCGCGGCAAGCTCTCTTACGCATTTATAATAAGAAATTATAAGAAAATGATTATACTAAAGAATTATACTAAAGAACCGAAGAATTACACTATATGTTCTAAAATCACAGATTGTTATCTAGCGTTGCATACTCCCTGTTTTTAAAAAGCATGTTATTAGATAATATTTAATTTGACACATGATAACGAAAAATGTCTATAATAACAATACTGAGCATAAATTAAACGGTGTATTCTTTTACAAAATAAATAAAAAAAGATCTTACATATATTATAAAACACATATATTATATAATTGCGTGTTAAAGCATTAACTGTGAAAGAAGATGACTTTAAATAAAGAAAGTCTAAAGATAATAATTACAACAGATATAATTATATATAATTAACATATATTAATATTAATATTTCTGTATATTCTGTATCTAAATATTAGGTGTCACATAACGCTTTCTAAACCATTATCACGCGACTCCGTTCGTTTACACCTCCGAGTCTCGTCTTAGTCCACGCAGCCTCCAAGAGTATATTTTCTTATCATTTTCTCATTTCCCGCATTGGGTCACGGCTTGGAAAGTCGCGAAGTGAAAGAGGAACAGAGATCGAGCGGAAATGAGAAGGAGAGAAATTGACTGCAGAAAGAAAGAGAGAGAAAGAAAGAGCTTCGGCGGGAGTTGCAAGTACTTCGGGGTGCAGAGGATTGTGGAAAAGGAACGAGCTCGTTATCTCGCTGGTGGTAGATAGAGACTCACCTTTTTCGCACCGCCGGCTCACCACCCCGCCAGTCTCCCCTTTTGCACGAGCTCGTGCTTGTTCGATAAGGAATTTGATTTAAAAATTCCGACGACTCGCCATTTTATGTAAATACACGTAGACGGTTCGACGGGCAGGAAAAATCAGCGACGGAGGTGCCGTAGTCCCCCTCCAACTACGGGGTTGTTTTTCCTTTTACGCGTAAAGGGTCGAGAGCGCGGGGCAAGCGCGATGGCGTATGCTAAAATTACACTAGACGTCATATTTACATATTTTCTATTTTGTGAATTTAGATTATTTACTACTAACTCATACGATGTTATTGAAGATTTTGAAATGGCGAGACAAAATTTTTTTATTATCAGTTAATAAGAGAATTATCCCCTTGATCGAATACGTTTACTTATAAATCTAATTTAATAAACTATTACTATTATTATTATCTTATTTTTCAATAGCAGACCTCCTGCGGAAAAGAGAAGGAATCCTTAACAATATTCGCATATCACAGTAATAATATTTTAATATTTAATATAAAACGCAGATTATTTACAATAATCTTAAAAAAAATTAAATTGACATATTTTGCATTATTTGTTATTATTGATTATTATTTAATTTCCTAAGCGTTTCCTAAAATTTAATAAAACATCAAATTTTGCAAGTATGTACATTTAATTTATAATGTCCACGATTAACACGCAGATTTGAATTCGTAAAATACGCTCGAAAGTCACTTCATGGACTTTTGTTTTAATCGATCGAACAGTGACGAGGAACAAAGATGAGGCTCTTTTCGTATCGGAAATTTCACTCGGGTGAAATTCACCACTCATGTCCTTTGCGATACTTCCATTACGATGAACATTACGTGACGGCGGCAAGGAGCAGGGGATACAAGGGTGGAAAGCAGATAGCGAAAAGAAAGATGGGCTCGTCGCGCACGCAAATGCGAGTACACAGGTACGACGTGCCGAGCAATTAACTTAATGTCTTCGAGCCATTAGCCCGTCGGTGGTACGACACTTCGTAAACACTGTCCGCTTGTCTTGATTGGGTACCAGCCCTATCATAAAGCAAAACAAAGAGGCGATCCATACTCGTGCGCGCCTTGATAAATCGAAAGTCGATACGACCAATTATCGATTTCGCGAGCCTTAGCGTCGTCGTAAAGGCTTTCCGAAACTAGATAATTAAATAAGAATTTCAGTGTAAGTTATTACACATATTACTGTGTAGTTTTTTATATAACACTCTTGTCACCGTGTAACAAATTAAAAACTTTTTAAAAACTCACGTTTCGCTCAGTGAGTATATATCACAAAAGATTCGTCGAGATATCCGAGAAAAATTACGAAATTTGATGGATTTAAGATGATCGAAAAAATTAAGCCAAGACCAAGGACACGTCGTCATACTACACACATCTTTCGTAGCTGTACAATTACGTAGCAGTACAATGTTTCCGCTTTTCGGAGATAAGTAACGGTTGGTTCGCGAGAGGCACGCAGTTTGGAAAGGCAGGCGTATGCAAATGTATGATCCCCTTGAAGGATCACGTTGTTGTCGGAGAACGGGTTGCTCGTCCTTATCCGTCTCTCTTAGCCTCGTTCGTCGCAATGTGGTGCGCCGGATGACCAACCGGCTATGGCGAACGCGATACACCGGGCGCACGTTGCGACACGTGGGTGCACCGCACACGTGTGTACTTACACACGTACACGTACCATTATATCGGAATCACCTGCTGCTGCTGCTGCTGCTGCTGCTTTGTCCACATGCTACCCGCAGGCTGATCGCACGGCCGACACCGGGCTCGCCCTTGTCCGTCCATTCCCGATGCGCGCTAGGACATCTTTTTCCTTCGGCACCGCCGATCATTTTTCAGGACGGATGATAGACGGGTTGCTCACGATCCCTTCACAAATCGACCAATAAAAAAAAGAACCTAGCACTTTGTCTTCCTCGAGATTATCTTGTCTGTTTAGCACGATCTTCGGAAGGAAGAATATAGGCAAAGAACAGGATTTTTATAATTTTTTTTAATTGGATAAAAGATTCTCGATAATGACGATCGACAAAAAGGGCTCAATGCAGTTGACGTAATTTGATGTTCTCCATTTCTAATAACAATAAAATACAAGAATATAAATCAGACGTTTCGATTTACTATAATATATTTTTTCATATCGAACCGTTGACTTACTCTACGCTATTGTGCAAATTTTATTTTGTCTTAATATTAAGAAATTATTAATTGCAAGCTTCTTCTTTTTATTATGTACGGTTAAAATATCATTGTTGCCTGAGAAATTCTCTTTCTCCCTTTCCTTAAAAAGATATCAGTGTGAAGGATTGTTCTGTCGTGAAATAATACACTATACCTGACCGAAAGCTGTTAAGTGCATCCATGACCTTGATTCGCGTTTGCATCTCTACCTGCTGCTGTCCGCCAGTCGACGAAAGATCGATCTCGATCGCTGGGAACGGAAGGAGCCATGTGTGGCTTCCTGTTCTTTTTCTGGGGCCCAAACTAACTCCCAGATCAATTAAGCACAAGGAATTCAGGTTCTACTAAAGGACGTTCTCACGGTTGATCAACGTTTGTGGTATATGTATGTGTGCTTGTGTGTGTATATGTGTGTGTGAATCTAATTCATGTATTCATATAAAGTCTCTCTGGACCGGCAAATCTGAGGCGCGTGTAGACGTGCATATAGGCGTCAGTCTCTGCGTTTAGCTCTTTTAGTAGACGATCTTCCAGACGGCTTGCCACCGTCTGTCCCGAAACATCGTCTTTCGTTCTACAAGATTCCGGCAGATTGCCTCGTTTATGGCTCATATCATCCTACAAGACTTAGTTAATTCTTCCCATCCTCTCACGCGGCTCTTTGCCTATCCTTTCTCTTGCCTCTTACCTTTCTTTATATATATTAGATGTATATAGTATATAAAGACTTTGTCATGTCACCCGGTGATCACATGATTGACTCCTTTGACCGGTGAATCAAACTCGATGTCTGAAACCATGAAAATTTATCTTTTGATATAATCAATTTTATTCTCAATATTTAGATAGAATTTAAAAATAAAAATAATAGCACGCATGAAAAATAATGTCCGTCATTGCAACTACGATACATTTAACTAATTTAATTTTTTATTCTTTAAAGAAAGAATTTCGGAATGAAATATCTAATTGATAGATTATTATATCATACATATTTTACATGTACATAATATAAATTTTTATTTTTTAATGAAAATTACTTTTTTTATTTACATTTTCAAAAACTGAAAGAGAATATAGTCGAAAACAAGATATTGATAGAGAAATTCGTGATTTTTAACATCGTACACATATTTCCGCGACAACAATAAATTTTAAAAATCAAGCGGAATTATGCAGGACATATTTCCAAGTTTACTCGCGATCATTAGAGTAGGTTTTCTATCAACGAATGGGCAAAAGATATAATAGCATCGAAGAGAGAACAGATTATTGTCTCGATTTAAAATGAAGGCAAACGAATTTGATCGACTTCAATTATTAATATAGGAAATCATAATGGGGACAGCCTTTTAAGCACTTTCTTTCAACAGATAGAATATAATCGGCCGCTGATATCGAGTTAACTCTCAACAAGGAGCAGCCTAATTAACGTCATTTCGAAAAGAGCGGGTGACTCGTTCACTCAAAAGTAAACTCGGGCTGATCCCAATTATCGAAATAGGATCGAATTAACAGCAAGACCCGTTATCTAACTGTCAGATCATTATCTGATAACAGTAACCAATTAACATATACAATAGTTAATTTAATCGATCACAAGTTTCTCAATGCAAGTACTGAGTATTCGAATATATTATCCAAACCGAGATTTTTCTTGTTAACACATTTTTTGGCAGTGGACAGCTATAATGAAAAATAATTTCATCACAAAAAAATTATGCATTAATGCTAATTAAAATTATAGATCTGGTAAAAAGTAAAATAAATTATTTTGCGTCATTTGATAATAAAAATCCTGATTAATATTTTCGATTGCTGTGATATTGTCGTCTCTCAACGAAATCTGACACTGGCGTTCGCTCCTCGATGACAGATCGGGATATAATTTTGTGTACACGAATCTAAAAAAAAACTTAGCTTGTGTACACCGTGACTCCTGAGGGACAATTAGGACAGCCCGCGGTACCGCAGGATAGCCCACAGTGCCTTCCGGCTAATGTACCCGCCCAGATCGGATTACATTACCCTACTATCACGAAGAAAAGTCGGTATATTATGTACTTCACAAATGCTAAATAAGGTGATTATTTATGTACCTACTACAATTTTTGATTGCGATATAATTACGTGTATATTTCTTTTTACTTTATCACACAAGACAATGATGTTGAAAACAAATGAAAAAAAGATAACATTGTTTGTGTATGTCACGTATCTTTTTATGAAAAATTTTACTACTTAGTTACGTACAAACGTTAATATAAACTGGCAAATAGAATTTTTGCCTAAATTTGATAAAGCCTGAATTTAAATCAAGACAAACTACTGTTTGACAATTCCCTCAACATTCATATACAATTATATCTTGGAACATAAAAAAATGGAAATTAAGAAAAAAAAGAAAGAAAAAATTACAATCTTAGTTGTCCTTTTTACATTTACAATCTTTTTACATTTACAATCTTTCTGTCTGCTATCTGCATATACATATATATATATATATATATATATATATATATGCATCTTATTACTATCTGTTGAACATTGATGCCGCCAGAATATATCAGAATATCGACGAAAGTCGTACAGCCTGTCGTACCCTCTGATTACAAGAGTTATTAGGCTGTATCTCGGTAGAAGAGGGCAAAAAGTATGAAGGAAAACAGACATATCAATGGGTTTTATCTTGAAAAGAGGAGATTTGTTATATATGCCTTGTTAGTTATAGTCGACTGACAGTCTTTGCCAAGCGAGATTTATTTTCTTCTTCTTTTACAAAGTAACGCATTATATTGTCGATCATATGATAATTAGAAGTCTTTTTTTCTAACCAGTACTTTTCAAATGGAAGAGATATCCGTTTTTTAACCAGACTTACTTCTCGCAGTAATCTTTTCTCTGAAAAATATTCTGCCTCGCAGCACGTGAAAATGTGGAGTAGATTTGATTGCATAATTCTGCTCAAGCTTTTATTAAATCTCGCAAAAGTGTTAAATACATAAAGATGTATGTGGGCACATACGGACGCTGCGGACATAAAATAGATAACTTTATTTCTCTGACATAAAAATTAATTATATTTTCTTGAAATTTCCAACCATCTTTTTAAATAAACATTTATTCTCTCAGTAATATTTCGCGTATAAAATAATGTATGACGCAATATGAATAAATATCCTTCAAATTTCTTTTTTGTTCTCGTTCTTCTAAGGAAAGAATTCATTCTCGATTCGTCTGCATTCGCCCGGACACCTTTAATTGAGTCAATCAACCATGAATTATCCATATTAAGCTTTGTCTATCGTTTCGCTGTTTACGCTGATTCTGCTCGCGTAATTTCGCGACTGCCAAATAATTCGATCCCAGATCAGCAGATTTAAATAGAAGAGGAAAGGAAGCGCAAAATGAATGTAATCGATACTCTCGTCCCCCTAGATAATTATTTCCGGATTAAAATAAAATTTTTAATAAAATACTCTTCTTTTTTTCCGCATGTACACAAAGACAAGAGTATTTTCATTTATTTTTCATTTATTTTCATTTATTTTCAGACAATAATGCATGATATCTTTGGCGTACATAATACAGATAAATTTATAATAGCAATTTTAGAATATAAGCATGTATGTACACACATACATACTCGTACGGAAGTTATACATCAAATAAAAAATATAGCTTTCATAATATTAAAAAAATTATCTTATTTATCGTAGAAAATTTTTTAAATTTCAATTTTTATAGCAATTTTTGTCAACAGAGATTATTTTAAATATTGTACACTTCATCGTGACATCATGCACCATGTTACATTGCAGTCGTATAAATCACAATAATGATTCACTATAATACACACAAGGTCTTAGTTTTTTTTAAGCTATATTACAATTACTTTTAAACATGTTTCATATAATACAAAAGAGAGAAAATATTGACAACTTATTGATTGAAAAAAAGAAATAACTGATAAATTAGTACGATCCATACGACCGCTTATTTCTTCGTATAAAACATAGGTATTCTTCGTGTAAAGCATAGATATCGTTGCGGTGTTAAGAATTGCGAATTTGCGCAATTTTATTTTGAAAATATTAACGATTTTTCAATTATATAACCAATAAAAAATAGAAAGACTTTGACAACAATTTAGTCAAGTGTTTTATATTTCGCACATTTTACTTTAAAAACGGAATTTTAATTAAGTAATCTAAATGGATCAATAAATTTTCATAAATTTAAAAAAGACATCACACGCATACGCACATTTCTACTAAATTAATTCTAGAATTGTAAAAAAAATTATAATTTATAATTAAAATTTATGTGTGAGAAAGAGAGAGAAATATTTAAGGTATTGCGTATGGCCAATTCAACTAAATGACCGTATTATTTACATCGTGCTTCAACGTTATACGACCACAGTAGCCCCTTAATCCCACAACAATCTTCAGTGGTCTGTCGATAGGTTACGTCGCCGGCAATAAAACCAAGAACACGATGTGCGGTCCACCGACGACGATTGGACGATTTACGAACGACCCCGCCGGAGGAAGAGAAACTCATCGAAAGAGATCTGTCGCGGTCTTTTAGGACGGTGTCCATTATAGCTCGGAGGCAGGCCGATTCTCGTGGTCGCAGAAGCGTGTTGATGAGCCCAGGAGACGGTTTCGGTTAATCACGCAATTTTCCCGGTTCCTATCAAGCGCTACCCTTCGTGCAAGGAGGTAGAAAGGGGTCCCAGTGATGGGCCAAGAGGGCCGGTCGGTTAAAGAACGAAGCGATGGCGCAGAATGGCGGTGGGCAATTGCTCGTAACTTGCTAAAACGCCCCCATCCCTAACCCTTCCATCTATCTACCTGCTCCAAACCGGAGACCATCGCGACCAGCAAAACTCCGTTAAACTCGACCGGCGAAAGCCCTCGACAGAACCTGGTCGACCCTTCATCGGGGCGACGATCTTCCTTCCTTCCTTCCTTCCTTCGATGAAAGGGTTGGCCGTTCTTTGGCCAACGGGGATAGACTATCTTGCAAGAAATTAACCCGTTAATATTTAGTACAGCCAGTAGCGATTACCATCACGATTTCGGCAGTTTTGTGAAAAGAAAGGACACACTTGAACGAAAGTGATCTTGTTCTTATAATAGTACTCCCCTCATATCTACGCTTTTAATATCAGCGCTATTAAAAGCATTGATGATAAAGGAACGAATCGTTCTATTGCCACTTTCCTTTTCTTTCAATAATTATTTATAAATATCGTAAATATATATAAAACTACAAAAGTTAACATGTGAAATATAATTTTATTTTTACATATAATGATAGAAACTACATTTCAAATTTAATTAAATTTTATTAAAATTAGAAATTTTTATTATTTTAAAATTTATCAAATCTTCTTCAATTCTTAATTAATAAACAAGTTATCAACGTCTTGACATATAATCACATATTTGTGATATAAAGAAGTGAGTTTTAATATGATATAATAAGAAGTCACAAATCAACTTCCGCCCCGACTTAATTCTATCACGAGCAAACATGTCATGAGATATCGAAAAGTCGCGATATAAAAGTATGGTACTGTACGTGTGTAAAACGGAAAGAGATGAATCAGAAGGTGAAGGGAGAGAGAAGGAGGGAGAAAGACGAGAGCAGGATGGAAAACAGGAGGGTTTGGTTGGGTAGTTGGGTACTCGGAAACTCGCGGAGACCCCCTAACGAGCTCTTTTCTTCCCTTCCTATTTATTTCTGTTCCTTATTTAACCAACCCCGACTAGCCACTCTCCGTCCTTCTTCATTCCTCGTTTCAGCTTCCTCCAGCGAAACACCAAAAGTCCTCTTTCTTCGATGCAGTAGCGGTGAATCCACCCTCGAGCGGGGACCGAGCTCGAGGACTGCTTGAATAAATGGGAAGAGAGATGGTATGAAGAAGGTATATACGTTGTAAATATACATGACAAAATGTCAAATATCGTTGCAATTGGACAAAGGTGATTCGTGGAATTTTAACAGATAATATATTTTTTATAAATATATTATCTTGTTTCATTTTTTTTTCATTGATGTACTCTCAGTGAGTGCGAATTTTTTTTACATACGTATTATATATTTAAACATAATTATATGCTTAGAAAGAGCTTGATATTGCATAGAAATTCGACATGCTATATTTATTTTTTTAATCTCTTTTCCAGGTTTATTTCAGTTAATTTTATAGTAGACTATTTCAAGCAAAATGTATAAACGATATAATTATGATATTTGTCGCTAATTTCTCATGTCGAATTTATCATGTCACTACATGATTTTTCAAAGAATCTTATCTACATCTCTTTTTTTCTCTCAACGTCCGTTAGAAAAGTAATCGTGGACCCATATAATAAACATAATCCTCTTTCCTTCTTTTTCTACCGTTAATCCTCATAGGAACCGCAGTCTATTATTAATGATTCCGCATGCTACTATTTCTCGACGTAGGTGAAATAAAAAATGGCGTTCTCGCGACTTTGCCACCCCAATGTCCCCGCGAAGAGGGGGACGTGAGGGCAGGGAGGTGCGACGAGGTGAGGCGAGATGGAAGGAACGACGAGGGTGAGACTGCACGAATAAAAATGCCCCGTTCCTGAAGGGTAGGCGGTGGGTGTGGTGGTCGGAATTGGGTAGCGTGTTCCAACGACTTGTGATCTGATCAATAAGCCGGCATAGGGGATTATTTCGCGGCATGACTCTTTTCGTATGTGCGTGTGTTGTATGTATGTGTGTACGTACTCGTAAAACCAGGCTATAAGTCTGCATTAGAGATATACACAGAAAATTCTTTGTATTGAAAGGCAACAGTCGCAAATAATAACTGAACAAACCAGCAGCATTCGCTAACGATCTCATTACACAATAAATAATATATACGTAATAATAGTGCAAATATAAAAATATTGCGAACTATAAGAAAAAGAGAGAAATATATTTTCATATATTGTAAAATACATTCTATTTATATCTGCAAGAAGGATTAAAAGTATTATTTTTATACAGCTCATATTTAGTACATAGTTCATAAAAAAAATCACACGTAGATTAATCGAACGTTGTAATCTGATATGAAATTAAGAATAATTAAGCACTTGTAAAATATTTATCGAATACTCGTGTAAAATGTAAGTATCTTTCTCTTTCTGATCTTCTCGCTCAATAATGGAACGATTCATCCATTTGGAGGTGAGGAACCCCAATATCAATCCGACGCCCTCGTGAGGTGGGAAGAGCGCTCCGACGTGTTTCAATCGTCAGCGATGTGACTGAAAGAGGACCCTCGTTTTGCATACGCGTGCAATCTCGGCATTTTTTTTTTCTTTTGGGGAGAAGACCTCGCCGAGAAAATGAGACAACGACGAGCCGTGCGCTTACGAAATCCCTCAGAACGTGAGGCACTCCAAATCCCTCGGTCTTAGTTTGTTGAGATTCGTCGCTTGCGAACCATCCCTCTTCAACTTCCGGTCCATCCTCCTCATCGGTTAGACAAGGAATGACGAACGGTCCGGATGGAGGGAGGGAGTCAGCGAGCATTATGGGAATTGGATTTAAAAGCACTACACTTCGATGGTGCCGCGAAACGAAAACATTTATCATCCGCGAGCGCGCCAGATTGTTTGTGTCTCCAGCTTCCGCGCGAATTGCTTCAGCCATCGCCCGCCTGTGAAAATAAACCGAGATCCGGCGAATATTACGGTGATGGGAATTTCCTTATCGTCCCAACGCGCGTTAGCGTTCGGTCATCAAAATTCCCGTCATTGATCTTATCATTGCGATCTCGTTCGAACTATACTTTCTTGAAGACGCTTTTTCTACATTTTTACGGAATTTGGCAATTTGAGAATGTTTTGTAAAATAAAAAATTAACACACATAATTGAGATTTGACGACAATTTTATTTTTGATTTATTTTATCATCATACGTATAGATTAAAGGTATGCAAAAGATTAAGAACAAAATTAGAAAATTTATATATTTATTGGTCACTTCTTTTATCTTATTGAAGTAAATATGTAAATACATAAGCTAAATTACTATATGAAAGCGTTATTTTATTCTACTTTTTGTAAAATTAAAGTAACTATATATACATATATAGAATATTTAACAGTAAATACAAAATACAAATAACAAAAAACAAAAAAAGTGAAAATATAAAGAAAGATAAATACGGTTCCTTGAGTGGATAGAAGCTGAAGTTTGAGGGAGTAGCACGCCGATAATTTAGCAAAAGAAAATATTGTACCTTGTGCGGGGTCATTATTATATCCAAGCCGACATTACCCATCAAGATGAGGACGGCGAGAGGAGCCGACTGATATAGAAAGGAGAATGGGAAGAGAGGAATGAAAAAAGAGCGTTCTTTGTGCGATGGACAATAATCGTGAGAAAACAAGCCCGTCGACTATGACTCGTTTCACGTTTCGTTGATCATTCTTCGCGATTCCTCGCTCCTCTGACTCCTGATTTCACTCTCGAGCTCTCTCGACTCGAACGGATATGCCTTATAAAAAATAATAGCGTTAAAAAAGTGACGCATTCGGGATTTATAAATAACGCGACTTAATTTGGTAAGAAACTTCGTAAAATATTTCAATCGTTTCTGTTAAATAAATTTTGTAAATATTTTTTTAGTCTTATCTTAGACTTACTCTTTATCATTTCTGTAATAGGATGAATCATAAAAAATATATCTATATATAGTAGCATATTGTATCTTTTTATAGTATCAAAAATTGTACAAATAATTCGATTATGAAACGAAGAATATACTTCTTTTCAGTCACGTTCGATGATTCTTGTGAGAAGAGCTCGTGACAGCTTCGAATAAAATTGATCTCGCCGCAGGTGCTTCGTATATCACAAGCGTGCACTAATACATGTGGCGGCTCGTACATTGCGCATAGAATATTAATGCGAAACCGCAAAGGGATTACGGAGACGAACGAGAGAGGATGGCATCGAAATAAATGTTACGGCAGGGTGGAGCGTTCTTATACCATCGTTATATTAAAATATAGCAATAAGTAAGGTTCTCGGCCTCCTCTGACTGCCTTCGCCGACGTCAGTTCGCCACCCATAATACTCGCTACCCTCGCCCTCGTAAATCTCCAATGAAAAACGCCCGCTATGTTGCGTACATGCCACGAAAAAATTACATATCTAGAAAACACATCAAGAACATTTTAAAATATGCCGAAGTGTTACATTATTTTACAGATAGCAATTTGCGGAGATACAATGTAATTATAAATTTAACTCATAAACTTTATCTGTCTCTCTCTTAATTAGATTATAATATTCTGTAACTAATATAAATGATGCAAAAATAATTGTAAATAATTAACCTGCTAGAACGTTTATTTTATTGTTTATTCATATCATATTGTTAGTAATCTCTCAAATTGCTTCTCATGTATATACTCGTCATTGAGGATGAATTAAATACGTACACAGAGGTATAAGAATTCGGAGGAGGTTACGGAGAAAATCGGGACGGTTGAATACTACGAGGAAACCTGTTATCTGAGGTCAGGGACTAATTACTTGATTACGTAATTGCCTTCCCACCCTGGCAGCAACCCTCCCGCGGTCCGTCGTGGTCGACAAACCCTCGCTGATTCATCCCTAGCCGCGTGATCCTAACAATCTTCCCGAAAGTAAAAATCGTCTTCCCTTTAATATTAAATTAGTATTCTGAGGAAACTTTTATATATTTTTATGGTTTTATCTCATTTACGGTCCTATAAGCCCATTGTATATTCTTTTTTAAAAATAAATATGTAATTAAATAGTATCAAGTTTTCATTAAATTACGCTAAAGATTTACGCTAAAGATTAGATTTATATTTAAACCTATATATATATATATATATATGTGTGTGTATATTGGTAACATTGAAAGAAAAAAGTACTAACATCTAAGCCAAAAAAGTCATAACATTTATGCCAAATTGACAATTAAAGCGAGACGTTAAAAAATATTTCTAACCATACACACAAAAACTTATAAAGATCGATAGTTTGCTTTTTATACAGCAAATGATTTAATATCTATCTAGCAATTTTAATTAATGGTATCTTTTAGTCCGAATTTACTAAGAACTGATAGTTACTTATAAAAGTTGATATGCATTTATAAGAAATATTTTAATTTTATTTTTGTTATTTACGAGTAAAAAATTAAGTTAATTTGGAAAATCGAAAAAATTTTACAGTGCATTTTAATTTTTAATATTTAATTTTTAATATGTAATAAATATTTTAGAGTAATTTCCGAGATAACAATATTCTTCTAATCATAGTTTATTATTTGAGGATTTCTATAAATTAGTAAATACAATATATACAAACATATATATATATATATTTTTTTTATATTTCAATAATTTCATAAATTCGCAATTTAAGAAGACAAATCAGTGGAAAAACGATCTTAGAATCATGCGTATTCAACGTTCTGTTTCTATAACTGTCGATAGCCATATAAGCGTATTTGTGCATAACCAACTTTCTATGAGATTTGTCGTAGCATCGTAGGAACCGTAGAGGGTTGGCGAGAGTTGGCACGAGGATACCATGGTGGTGTGTTGCTCTATCTGACGACGCTCATGGAGCTCGTTAGCGTTGCCCGTAGCAACACCCTTACTTCACCCGTACTCCCGACCACCAAGCCACCCCTCGCCTTACAAGAGGCGGAATGGGGTAGGGATGAAAGAAGAAAAAATATCATGTCGGGCGCATGCGTTGTCCGTTCACCATTCGCCATCGCGTCATGTGTGCGCGATTCGCGGCGAGGGTGAGGACGCACGGGGGAGGCAAAGCACAAAGAAAAATTCGGGGGTGTCTGGAGCCGGCAGGAGAGAAAGAGAGAAACAGAGTGAAAAAAACCGCGCAGAGGTTGAAAGAGGTCTGTATGGCTGTTTAACGAGATGCTTTGAACCGCGCTACTCTCGCTTACCGAGATTTAAGAATGTATGTCGCGAATTATGCACATTTTGATAAATTAATTACGAATTCTGCGAACTTTCTCTCTCCTCCCCTTTCTTTTTCATTAAAATCATGTTTTGGAACTAATTTATGTTTTAAAGTAAAGAGAGAGTTTATGACAAAATTTTTAAGAAACTTAGAAAAATTTTCATCTATAAGTAAGCTAAAAGAAAATTTTTACTGGTTTTCGGTGTTTTACTCTAGATTATAATAAAGCTTATACGACTGATTTACCACTATATATAGCTTGAAACTTAATTATTACAGACTGCACATAACATATATGTTCATTCTTATTTATTTATGAAATAAATGAACGAATTTCTGAAAAGCGTTTTCTCGTATCTGAAAATTATTTCAGAATATAACAAAAAATTAAATATACGTAATAAAAACATAACGTAGTAAAAGGTATTGACAACAGTTAATGAGCTATTCTACTGTCCTATTTGCTAATGAGCAACTATCGTATTTAATCAAAGCACAGCTGTCTATTTTTTTACAAATAAAAAATATATTTATAAAAATAGCTTTTTATTTAATAACTAGAAAGTTAACTTAAAAATTATATTTAAAAGAATAAATTATAATTATTAAATAAAATCAATGAACTTCTGTACAAAATTATTTGCACTTTGAGTTTTTTGAGTGATTTTGTGAATTTATCACAAGTATGTGGTAAATTATATGTATATAAAAATTATGTATAAATTATGATTCTTTTATGTATGAAAGTAAGAAAATTTCTAACATTTAACAGAATTAAACATTTTATTCTGAAAGTTAATTTGGAAAGAAGTAAATCTCCATTTGGTTTAATTAAAATAAAGCTCGCAGTAAAATGTATGAATAGAAACTTTAGTATCTCTTTTTTTTCTCTCAATACGAGTAAGTTTTTAATTGCTCTGTGTACGCTACATTAAAAATGTTGCATATCATTTACCACGTGTCTCTCAGCGACGTTGCATTGAAACCGAACCGAAAATTAAACTTCAAACGTAGAATGCGAGCGCGTGTGCGTCATCGCGAGAGGAAATATTCCACCGTGTGCCTAAATTAAATTTTGGTGGCGTCGTATCATCAAGAACGCTTCGTCGAAGCAAGTATTATATTTCAACACGATATATATCACCGTATGTCAATTTCGGTGGCCCGAAAGCGATGCGTACATTGCGGCGATGACGGAAGAGGAACAAGGGGGCCGGACATTGGAATTAATAACAAAATAATTCTTTATTGTGCTCAAAGATAGACCGGTGATATTAATAATGGCGTTCGTTGCTCTTATACCATGGGGATTTCATTAAAAAACGTGCAGATCTTGGGAGAGAAAGAGAAAGAGAAAGAAGCGCGGGGGTTCGTGAGGGGGCAATGCGACTCAGCGAGGAAAAGAGAAAGTGACAGGAGAAAGGTGGAAAGGAGAGACGGAGGGAGTGAAAGCAGAGGAGAACGGAGAGAAGAGCTGCGTAAGCCCGGGCCAGATCCGCTTAGGGGATGTAATTAAAATCGGAAAAATGTGTTTAATGAATATTCATTTGTGCCTCGATCTGCGATATTAAACGGGCTTGGCTCGCTTCGCATATTGCCATACTGCCCCTCCGCCGACGGCACGCGGCCGATTAAAGAGAGGTGACGAGGAATACGAGAGGGAGAGGGTGGGACGAAGGGGAGGGCAATGGACATAGCGGTGTATGGCGATCACAGCGATCGGGAAACCGGTGTTGCGTGCCTCGCTTTAATTTTATTTCGCCTCTTTTTTACGACAATATTTCTCCGCATCGGTTTAGAATCTATCGGGTGGCCGGGGAAATATGGTGTACGGCCGGATGCGTCGCGATGCGATAAAAATTCGCGGGGCTTGAAAAATGACCCGCGCCAGCCGCCACGTCGGAAGATCGAAACCGCAACGGAGTTGCCCGGCGCGTTTATCGGCGAAATTGTAGCGGAGTTATTGGCGCGATTATGAAAAGGTCCGTAGGTTCGCCTTTGTCGGTTTCGAGATAACTCCCGAGATAAGCTAAGGTAATGAAAGGTGTTGCTACCTTTATACCTATAATTCACGTTACACGTTACAAGAAGATTGGAAACATTCAGTACGTAATAAGAGTTAAGTAACGCTTGTAAAACAAGGCCATGTAAAAGCATAGATGAGATACGATACGAATACCAAGGTTCTAGGTTAATGAGATGTGCAATTGTAAAATATTTTTTAAAAATTTGAGATTCATGAATTATGAATATTCTCTTATTATAGAGAGAAGAGTGTGTCACACATAAATTATAACACTTGTAACAAGCAAATTAATCCGCGACAAATTAAACAGTTTCGTCTGTTTCGTTTAATAATTAGGTTGTTTGCAAAAAGAAGCTATGCGAATCAATATTACGTACCGTAGTTTATGGTTAATTAAAATTTTTTAACCGGCACTGGAGAACCATTCTTATATTCCGACCTTCGCTTCGGTATCATCGAAACTCTCCGGAACGGTATTCCAGTCTCCTCTCGAATTCCGGCCATATCCTCGATTTTTCTCGCGACAACGAGGTCATGCGAAAGCACCTCACGTAGAAAATCCACCGCTCGCTCGCCTTCACGTGCCACCATCACCGACTGCTTCCCGCGCCACCGTCCATTCTCTATCTCCTTTCTACCCTTTTTCCTCGCGACGTTTCATTTCCAGCGGAGGTGCGCGATTTCGGGCGCATAAATCGCCACGAGCCAGGAACAGAAAACACCCGCCTTCTTCCACCTTCCTTCTTGTTCCTCTTCCTCTTCCGGCTCTTCGTCTTCTTCGAGGGTCGCGTTCGTTTTCCTCTCTCCTCCCCCTCCCCTCCCCGTACCCCATCCCCGTGTCCCGCTTTTCTCGCCTAGAGGGTACTAGAGCCGAAGGTGGATGAAAGTTTTGAACGAATTTGCATGTCGCTCTCCTAACGATTTCCTCCTTGGAGAAGAAAACTCAGGCTTCATCTCGTTTATCGATAAAAGAAATGACGTTGAATAACATCTCCGCTTCGTTACCGTGCGAGATACTTTCAATAATGCCCGTTGCAGATTTGTAACTTGATGGATTATCCCCGTTAAATTCCGTGATTTAAATTCTACTATTTGTGTGTAGATTCGATTTTGAGACAAGTCAGCAAGACTCATCACTTCAGAGATAAAACTTTATTTAACATGTTGCCTTATTTACTATCGAGACTTGATTATTTTGCAAACCTACTGCAAAATTTATCGTAAAGCATCGCACTCATATTTTTACTCTAATTTTCTAAATAAAAATTTCAAGAACGCTAATGGAATAAGTACATAATTCATAAATCCTGGCCTAGTTTTTATGAAAATATTATAAAGCAATGAAAAACTTTTATGCATTGTTTTTTATCGTCGTGATACAATACAAATTCATACAAACTTAAAAGCCAATCCTATCCGTTCTATACTTCATTGCATAAAATTATTATTATATATTACTAAAGTCATTAATTTTTTGTAATGCGTGTTTTCTCTCTTTACGTAATTTATTTTTGTCTATTTCTGTTATACAATTCTTTTATGTAAAAATCTTTTCGATGAATTCTATTCATTATCTCTTGTAGAGGACGATTTCCTCGAAAGCAGCGCCTCGCGCTACCAACAAGCAGCCGCATTTGCGGCAAAAAAATTCCCCGTATCTCGTTGACACGAGACACCGGGACCTCTACGTGGGTACCATTTTGCCCTTCTTTTTTCCCCTTTCCACCACTGTCCCACCCGCACTGGCGCGTCCTCTACGTCCCCCGTAGATCCCCTCTAGATGCGTTTATCTTCCATACCCTATTGATCCGTAAGTGATGGTGCTCCGGAAGGTGGAGGGTGCCGGTGAGGGGGCGGATGAATCGGTCCCAGGGACAGAGAAGGGCGGAAGGTGGTTTTCGCAAGGGGGGAAACAGGGAGATCGAACTCTCGCGCGCGGATCGCACGATTAGGTCGTCGAGCAGCGAAAGAGAAAAAAAGATGGGAAAAGAAGAAGACGAGGATGCCCTGAAAACCGAGCTCGCGGAATGAAATAATAATATTAAGATGGATAGAGCGAGGTCCCAAGTTCTTCGGTACACGGCGACTATGGGGAAAGACGTGGCTACGGGACGGGGGGAGCAGGAAGAGGGGAAAGGGGGAGAGGTAATATGGACCGGCGGCGGCTGACAGTGACGCAAGAAGCTTTTTCATCATTTCCAAACCATCCTAACTTCGCCCTCAGAATAGCTTAAGGCAAATCCATACGCGCCCACCCTCGTCTCACTCTTCCGCTCCTCATAGGGGATCTTCTTCTTTCCGTATCCAGGTGGATACGCTGTACGCTAGAAGTCTACGAATATCACTTGACATCCAATGTGAACAAGATTTTCAGTATAAAATAAAATAAATAATAATTTTAATTTAAAATAATTTTACGAAAAGGTATAACGCATGAGAAGTTTTAATTCTTTTGAATATTGAAGCAAAAAATATGTTTATTGTGTAAATGTAAAAAATATGTGTAACTTTTCTCGAATGTCAAATATAATTAGAAAATTGAAACTACTATAACATTGTTTGCAATATTCTTTTATTTAGTTATTAAATTTTTATTTTGCAATAAAATGGTGATCCTACTACCATTTTAACCCATTAAAGAAGAAATATTGTAATTTTGTATATATTTCATATAAATTGAATATATATATATATATATATATATATATATATGTATGTATATGAAACATTTATATATGTAGTAGATATATTTTCATATTTATCTAAGTTTGTCTTTAATTATGATAATTTGCATTAAACAGAAACGATCATTTTCTATCGCCCAATTTGGAAAATCTAATTACACTTCGCTTTCACTCCCACGAATAGAGATGGATGCTCATTACTTCTATATCTGGGATATAGTGCAACCGATAATAGCATTCATTTATAACGTTAATAACTGACAAGCCGGATATGAAACATGATATTACCATAGCATACATGAAATTCTAAATATTGTTAATTTACATGCTAATGCACTTAAAAGAGCTATTTCACTAACAATGGCCATAATAAAATAACTAGTAGCTGACAATCTATACTAAAAAAGTGGAATTCTAACAGCTAGTTCTAGTATCGAAATTTTTATGTATAAAGTATGACTCTGTACAATATGAATTTTACACTTTAATGAATCCAATAGTATTTTAACAATCAATAATTTTCACACATAGCACAACATAATCTTGAGTTAGTTCTTAACGCACTTTAACACCTCGTAACCTTTTTGTTGCCTGCTGTTTGTGAGAAATAACAGTTATCGTAAAACTTGCGAATTAATAGCACGAGAGCGGAAGGAGCGGAAACGCGGTTCGAACACGCGTGCCAAACTGAAAGTATACGAGCAGGTTCGAAAGCGTGAGGCCCCCACTGGTCCGCTTTCCTCCCCTTCGCTGCCTCCTTCTCAGGGTCCGGATTCATGCCCAGTTTTTATCGTGACGCTTTGTTCTAGTCCCGCGGCGCGACCCCTTACGCATACATCGCATCACAATGTGTCGTTTTTTCTTGTCCCGGGGCCGACTCGAGTAATGGGGGCCTTGTGCGACCACCGTCGGGGATTCGTCTTCTTCAGGACCGTGAGCACAGAATAGATGATAATGTCTCAAAATTTTTCACTCGCTTCGCGACAATGTATGTTGTTGATAATATTTATTACGCAATATAGTAATATTATTAAAAATGTGTAATTATATTTTTATAAAATTCATAATTTTTTATAAATTTAAAGAAAGAATTGGAAGCACATATAAATATAAAACAATATCGATTATTATATTATTGTTCTTCCCACGGTTAATTATATATAACTCTTAATATGACACAAAACTGTAATAATAACTTGATTAACAAACAATTATGAAAAATACAAAATATAATCTATAATTTTTAATCTTACATTTTAATATACTTTTTTTGTATATATTTGTATAAATTTTTAAATAGAATATATCAAGAAAAAATTTGATAAGAGTATATATAAAATAACAATATATATATTATAAAAGTCGAGAGCAGGGTGCAGAGGATCCGATGTTGCTCAGTTACGGTTCTGGCTCGCTTGTTATTTCATTTGCATACTTACACGCGGCCGTGCCCGAGAATTCAAACCGTATACTACGTTTACGAAAGCACGGCGGAAGATGAGACCTTTCGAGTGACAATATCTAGATCCCTCCGTTCTCCTTATTTCTTTTTTGTGACACGTATGCGCATAAGCGCGAGAATTCTTCCTCGACATACAGGCCCGATAATTCGTGCGAGGTCACGTCGTCACCGGGCCGACATCCGCGAAAAGAAATAAAACCTTTCGATCTCCGTGATCCGCACACGAGACGCAACGTGCACGATCTTAATTCTCTTTATGACTCTTTAATAAGAGCCACAGATGAATAATTGCACTTCGTGTATTTGCGTACCTTTGCCTCAGGGAAGGGAAACGGTGAGATATTTAGCATACTATAAAAAGCTGCCACCCGCCGAGCATCGAAACTGTTCTCATCTGGAGCGAACTTGAAAATTGAAAGAGATTTAAAACGCCAGGAGAAAATGTTAAATTGAATTGGTTTACTGGAACAGTGAATACATTTAAAAAATATATCCGATGATACTCACAAAAGTGAAATATAGATGAGAATCAACAATCTTGTTCTTTTTTATTACCGTATTTGTTTGACAGACAAAAATTATCGTGAAACTGAGCACAGCATGAAAGATCAGGGAAAGAGCGAACATAAATATCCGGCCAGAATGTCGGAGACAAAATACCGTTTCCACCGTATCGCGAAAGAAAAGAGACGAAAGGAGCGAAGAACTTTTTCCTTCCCCTTCCGTCCCGCCAAGTCACAGCAGAGCACAAGGATAATTGCATTAATTTATTTCCGATCCGCCACAGAAATTCTAGATCCTTCGGGCTAATTACGTTATTAAAGAACTCGGTTGCTACCTCATACCATCCCGTAGGATTACGGCTCCCGATAAAATTCCTCGAGGAGCAAAACGCCCGATCTCCTGCTGCGCACCATCGCTCCTTGACACTATTAAATTGCGATTTGCACCGGCGAATCACGGCCGGTAGATAGGTTCATGCCGATGGTAAGTAATATTCAAGAGTTTTTTAAAACTGTTATTACGGCCGGCCCCTGTCTGGCTCTCGAATCATAATCGACCGCGCACAGAGCGACAAAGGGGAAGTTCGTTAAGCCGTTCGCTCCTCCAGAAACCGCTGATTGTACGCAATTACGAAGCGAATCGTTGATCGAAGAGCCTATGCCGTTGCGCTAATTGTTAATTTGGAGACGAGGACTTCTATCTACTTTATACCCCGATAGATCAATTAAAACTTTTATCTATTTAGTCGTTCCGTATAGAACGAGCGAGAAAAGCTTGATAATTTTCCGAACTTGTTAAATAATTCAAAATATGAAGAAGAAAGATGGATAATTAATTTTATTGTAAATATATTTCAAACAAGCTATTTGCAAAACTTTTTTAATCTTTAACATTAAATATTTTTATAATTATCGATAATGCAGCTATTATGATTGAAAATATTTTAATATCTTTTTGCCGGAAAACTTTATCAAACAATTACGTAAAAAATGTCCTTTTCTTTAGATTAAAAGAAGGGATTGTTCACAGGTAATGTTCAAGTAAAAAAAGGAAAGTACATGATATATTATTAATAAGAAATCGCGAAATATATAACATGTTTTTAACGCGAATAGGAAAAAAATGTGCAAAAATACTTGTTCGTAATTCTAATAATGTTAACAAAGACATAGATGAGTAATAAACATCTCTATTAACAAAAATGAATTAATTAGACAGCGTGAGATCTTTCACTTCCTGTTCAGGCCGACGTCGCAAGTTTCTTTTAAGACAGCTGATACTGATATAGTAGCATGGTCGAATTTGCATAAGGCTCTAGAGAGAGAGAGAGAGAGAGAAAGAGAAAGAGGGACTAACTTGATTATTTCACCTTCCTGAGAGCAATGTCGCTCCCCTTGCCCGAGTAATGCGCAAGCTTTATAATTAGAAGGGGCTGTTTTCATGTAAATCTGTAATGGTAGCTGAAATACACAATGTCTCACGAATGTATCAGCCGACGTATCATGTTCCTCCGGTATGTAATTCTGAACAAATATCCAGATGGAATAATCCATAATTCCGCTCGTGTTTCCATGATGACAAAATGATTTAAAGTATTTTTTTAATAAAAAAATTTCTTTTTTATTTAAAGCTTTCACTCTTCAATAATATTCTATTTTAAACAAGATGACAATTTATCATATTATATTGATATTTATTACAATTAATAATTAATAATTAACAATTAATAATTAATCGCAAACAAGAGTATTAAATAATTTTTCTCAATCTTAACAACGGTTTTTTTGATACTTATTTACAGAAAAACTACTTTACTCATGATTATTCTTTTTTATCCAAACAGAAACGAGAAAACTAAATGAAAATAAAAGAGGTATGCAAAGATGTGACGAGAAAAACGTGCGGAGAAAGGGGCGTAACCTGGGAAGAAGAGCAGATAGAGCGGGATTGCATCAGAACGAAACGGGCCACCGGAATTTCTAATGAAGTGTGTGAACTTCGACCCGGTTTCGTAACCTAATTAAATCCGGAACACGTATGCAAATTTTCGCGCAGCGTGACGGCGTCGCGCTGAAACCGACCCCCATCGTCTTATTCCCTTTCTCTTCTTTCTGCTGCCCCAATGCATTACAACACCGCCGATTTTGGCTTCACACGCACTCGCAATTGTGACCGAATTCGACCGTTAATTAATTAGAAGTCTCTATGGAAAAGGGTTCGACTGGAATACCGTTACAAGGCTCAAACGTTCGCGCAAACGAGTCAATAATTCACGAAGGAATTAAAACTCTATATAGCATCTTTAGACCTACCAGATGCCATGATCTCTCGACAGGAATCGTTATTTAAGTTGGATTAAATATTCTTATCGAATAAATAAATATATTTATACAGAGATTTAGTTAAGTACGAAGAAAACAAAAATATTATAAAAAATATTATACATACACTAAATTTATTATTATAACATTATAAAAATCCGTAAGACTAAAAATAAATCATAGAGATTAGTACATTTTTTTCTTAATTTTTATTATATTCTTTTTATTCTGGGTGTAACAAAATGAGGATCCTTATTTTTAATAAAATTCCATAAGTAAGTCGAGTTCTCTAAAATTCATCGTTGAAAAATAATTTTCTTAATTTAATTTTCCTAATTTTCTTAACTTAATAATATAAAAAAAAGATCTTCTCTTTTGTTACCGTGGTACTATCTATCAGAAAACATTGTTTGTCGAGATTAATACATTTTGGAGTGAATCCTATGCAAGACAAATCGTAGTAACAAAAAAGATCGACCTGTGCTTGACACAATGTCAATGGTCTTTTCAACTTTTCTGCCGCGACACATCGGTGGCAACAGTGCAACCTGCCTGTCCCACAATGCAGCTGAATGCACCCAGTATCGACAATACATCCGAACCGTTCGATGGGGATGAATATCTATTGATTGGTGGCATGGGGCGGCCCCTTAGGATCGTTTCTCGATATAAATGTGTACCTGCTACGGCCCCAAACACCCGTCCCGTTCTACCTGCGAGTACGCGCCAAATTATCGTGTTCCGAATGGCACGTGTCACCTGACAGGTATCCGCCTGACACCAACTGAGTGATAGAAGCTTCCATTATCAGTAATGGGTGCTACTTAACCGGCAGTTTGAATAGTTCCAAACGCCGATGCTAGAATCTTCATTACTGTCTGTTTATAAATATCGCGTTAGATCTTATCTCAATTGCGATATTATTTATATCAATAATGTAGAAAATACATTAGACAGAATTGTTAGAATAATTCTTAATATGAACAGTTCTTAATACATTTATTATACTTACTTAATACACTTATTTAATTAATGAGATTTATGCGGTACATATTGCATATGTACATATAATATATAATAATCTGGAATTCTGTTAAATGAACACATTAAAATATGCACAGCTAAATTAACACAATTTAATAAATAGTAATTACACTATCTAGTCACCTTCAATTAAATTAAAAATATTATATATACTATTTTTCTTTAATTTTATAGTTACATGTTTAATTAGGAAATTGTTTTTATTATGTTACTTGAGATAAAAGTGCAATGATTAAAAGTATAAAATGTATATATTAATCTATATTTTTTAACTTATAATCGAGGTATTATTTAGCCAAAAAGAAAAATTCTAGGTAGATTACTGGCGCATAATACATATATGTATACATATAATTAAAAATAGTGTTCATTATTATCATCTCAGAGCATATGGTAACAGATAACGGAAATTTTGGGTCACGCATAATAAACGTTTACCTTCGATCATACGCGTGAACGCAGCTGGGTCTATATCCATTATAGATCAGTAACTCGATATCGAAGCATTTTCCTAACGCTCGGCAAACATTCATGTAAAACAAGTTCGGTTAGATCAGGAAAGGTCGAACTCGAAAAAGACGATACCTTTACTATGCAAAATTGCTGGGTATGATAACTCTCTCTTCTTCATACAACAAACATTTAACTTCCTTAGAAGTTTTCCGTTGCACAACTTTATCGTTAAAAATCTATATAATCTATATAAATAACATATACAAAAATAATTACACAAATTTTTAATAACTCACATAGTAATCTCGAAATCCTCATCTATACTTATACAAAATAGAGAAATTAAAAAATAAAAAATTAAAATACAAAATAAAAAATGTAAAGAATTTATATAAAATCAAAGATATTAATTTGACATTAATTTGATTGAATGGCACGTCTTAAATTTGTCGAAACGGTTTTTTATTTTCAAAAGTGATATTTTAGAGACATTACGCGTTTACTGTTCTACTTATTTTGTCAACATAAATATTTCCAATCAAGTAAGTTAATTTCTTCAACGTGCAGCTTGTCACACACGAATTCGGTGACCGGCTGGTAATCTGTGAAAAAAACAAGTATTAAAAAACATTCCTATAATCATTAAAATCTGGCGATGCGCTCCTCGCGATAAGACATCGTGCAAACCCACGTCTCACGATTCACTCTAATGAAACCTTAAAATGCGTATCGAATGTCGGTCGCCTTGGGGAGATCCTGAGATGGATCGCGAATATAGAAAAGGACGAAGGCCCCTCACATCCGGATACGTTCCTGTCCTGTCGCTCGTACGTCAACCCTCGTTGTTTTTTTGCCGCGCTCTTAATAATTGATCATCTGATTACGATACATTATACCCTCCCTGTCCTCCCCTTCCTTCGTTTCTGCTTGAACGTACTGTCGGAGGGCATTATTCCTGCACCGAGAGAAGTGGCATCGGAACAGATAGAGAGAAAGAGAAAGAAAGAGACGGTGAGAGGCAGTCAGGAGAGAGAAACTTTTTCTTTCCGCCGCGCCCGGCGACGGACGGCCATTTGCATATAGGCCCCCTTATCGACAAACACACCGGGGGCGCCCTTCGTAATGAGGGCCCCCGCCCTTCGTTCAACGTCCCTCTTTCCTTTATTTTTTCAACGTGGACCGCCATTGTCCGTTAACTCATTCGTCGGGACAGCGTGGACCAGTAGTATCTCGCTTCCTTCCTCGTTATTCCGATCTCTCTTCTTCCCTCTATCTCTTTCTCTTTCTGCTCGCTCATTGTACGAGGAGCTTGTGTTACAAAAAAAAGAGACAAGGAGAGAGAGGAGTGGAAAATAACAAAACCGGTCGGTCACACGTCGAAAAATATGAATCGTACAGATAGAGGCGGATGCGTTGGTGCTAGTCTCTCGTGACATCTGCTTCCTGGAATAAATGCAAAAAAAAAAAGATCCAAAGAGATCTCGCGATCGTTTTTTTTTTTGCTACCGTATATAATTGTAGCCGTGACAGCATGCAGATAATACCCTGCCGCTCGATATCGTTTCGCGCGACTACCGTCAGTAATATACAATAAAGGACGAAAAAGAAAATATTTAATACTCGTAACAAATCATAATTTACCACATCCGACTTTGTGTTTGTTTTTTTAATTCTCATTTTAACAAGATCTTGAGAAGAAAATACACAATAACAATATACAAAAATCTGATGTTTCACGATGAACGACATATGTCATAGATAATGTTGAAAAATCTCTCAGGGGTTTAAAATTTTTAACAAGTTTGACGCTGACGTTTTTTCCCTAAAAGAAGATGTCAAGGGTAATTATCGTTTGTCACAATTTGTTGGTATTAGCATTAAATTTCTTAATATATATCTCAAAATAAATATTTATTAAAACGAAATCAAGGAAACGAAATCAAACGAGAAAAAACTTTTGCTATCTATTCTTACTGCCGTAAATTTATGTACAAAAAATTCTTTTATTTTCAATATTTTTAGTTAAACATCTCTGAAAATTTGATCAAGAAATTAGATCACAATTTAAAAAACTAAGCAAGTTTAAGATAAAATTTTTTATTAGACTATACTATTATATTTATGTGAGTGGTTTATTAATATATGTGATATTAATTTATTTTTTAATTCTCTCTACTAATTGTGTCTCAAGATTAGAAATACTGTCAAATAAATTTTGCAATTAGTACGTTATTATCATCATATTACTGACAAAAGTCTGTGTAATGCACCTGGTACCTCATAAAGATCGGAATTCCACAATTATTTGCAACTTCCAAGCGTTCTAAATTGCGGACATTAAATTTGAATTACGTGAAGAGAATCAGAGGGCTGTGAAACCTAGTGATTTCTCGAATCTTGAGGTTCTTAATGGATCGCGCTAACGATGCGATTTCGCTTTTCAAGATTGAATGTTCACGAAACACACGTCGTTAAAACGTATTCTTGTGAGTATAATAACTCATCTATAATTACACCTATCAACGATACCTAAACATCATCGATCATGTCTCAAGTTGTTTTCCTGCTCAAGTTGTTTTCTTTTTAACGGAACGCTTTAATTGTTAAAACAAATTCGTGTAATAGCATAAAAATGCATAATGAATAATATACTCAATTCCATTAATTATTTGTATACAATTTGTATACATTTGTATACAATTGTATA
Source organism: Crematogaster levior (assembly GCA_901521435.1). Lineage (NCBI taxonomy): Eukaryota > Metazoa > Arthropoda > Insecta > Hymenoptera > Formicidae > Crematogaster > Crematogaster levior. The sequence continues at coordinate 563,798 of CABEGB010001369.1, forward strand.
CAATTTGTATACATTTCAAGAAATTATCAGTAACATCCTCTTTTACAGTTTATCGTATTCTCTACATGAGTATTAATCAGTATATCATATTTATCAGAAAGTTGTTAAAAGTGCCTTAACATTGTTGTCGATATTATACTAAACGGACAAGACATGTGCAGAACTGTTGTTTTCTTCTTTAAATCCTTTCTCGGATCAAACAGACATATCAGATTATTAGATTATTAAATTATTAGATTAATTATAGATTATTAGATTATTAGATTATTAGGTTAATTATCATGAAAAAATTGTATTCTACAAATATAAATGATTGATACACTTCATTTGTCTTAACATATCTAAATATTTGGTATTTAGTTACTTGGTCACTTTATATTTGTTTTAACTGATCTATCTAAAGTATCATCGCGGGGCTTTAAGAGATAGAGAAAGGCAGTAACGGTCACTACTGTGAATCACAAGAGTAAATCGTTTACAGCGCTGTTCGCACGAAGTTGCACATACGAAGACGTGTTCTTGTTCCCTTGAGATCGATCGTTAACCGGCATTACCCTGTCCGTCAGGATAATCTGCGGTTGGAATCACGAGCTGTGATAGATACGAAGAAGCGGGCTCACGTGTGTCCGTCCCAGAGGCGGCTAGGGCAGGTGCGACTTTCAGAGGAATAATTAATATTCAGCGAGGAAAAAGTGGGCGAGAAAGGCCCGACGATGGCCTCCTCTTATAAACAGTTGACGCGTTAGCGACTGAGGTGCGCGCCGCTTGCTGGCCGCGCACCTGGTACCACCGTATAAAGAAGGGAAAAGGAAGGAAAGAATATCTTCTCAGCAATTACGTCTATTACGAACGGACGTTCGGTTACCGTGATCGCCTAAACCCAAGACCGCTTAACTTAATTCGAAAATTATGCGCTCGACCCGTGTATCAGCGGTGAAATGATACAGCGCGAAGGGCTGTGCGTGCGTTTCCGTTATTAATATCAACAAAACAAAAGTGTCTCACCTTCCGGTGCGTGCGTCGACTAATTTATGTCAGTTGGTTCGTATTCCGCGCCTTGTAAAAGACACCCTCGATTTTCTCTTATCGAAATCTACATCGATACGCGTGTATTACTACACTTGGGAATTCTTCCTAGGTTTTCTTTCCACCGAATATTGGTGTTTTTTTTTTGTATCTCTTTTCTAATTTGCAGTAAATTTTGTCGTTAAAAGTTTTCGATAAGTATCATATTTTATTCCCATATCTTTTTAAAATTTCCACTGTTAAATATCACGTGAGCTAAAGTTCTGTAAAATTAAATAAGGAAAACGATTTTATCAATCTCAATCTGTTTTTTTGTTTAAAGCTTAATTTGTGACGATAGCTAGAACACCCGATATATCCACGAAACGCTAATGATGATAACAGTCTACGCGGGTATACAATAGTACGTTTAAAAACATCCTATTACGAAGCAGGTTTACGAAGCCCGCCATCGCGATTCCCGCATCGTCATCCTCAATGATATCATTATCGGTAATCTAAATAAAAAACAGATGATCGGCCCCTGCTTGTCAACGGAGGTATCGTCCGATCGTGCCGCGCCAGGAATTGCAGCTGCAGAAAACGAGGAAAACTTGTGATCAGATAAGAGTAAAAGCAGAGGGTGGTATAAGGGAGTCAGAGGGAAGGAGATAAAGAGCGTTCGTAGAGGAACGGAGAAGTACAAATTACAAGCACCCGGAACCGTTCTTGTGGCCGTGTTAACTTTCGTCGCGTGCCTTCAGAAAATACCTCAACTTTTGCAGCCACGTACTATCGTTGGGGTATTACGAACTTTTCATCGTTTACCTTTGTCTTCCTCCTGCCTTCGTTCATCGTTACGCGCGTCCGCGATAAATTTTACAAATTACCTATACAATTTTTCTGTTTTTTCATAAACAAAGCGCCTTTCGTCTTTAAAAAGAGTTAGTTTCTTTTTTTAAAAAACAAGCTTTTGGTAAATATTTTTATTTTTCTACAATTAATATTATTAATATTACAATTGATGTTATTGTTATTAATCTGATTTATTAGCTTGATCTAACTGTAGTAATTACTTTCACATAATTATATAATCTCTATCTAAAAATATATCGTCTTTAATTAGTTTGATAAATCGACATTTAATAAATCTCCTAAATGTAATCTAAAAAAGAGCGAAAATATATGACACACAGTTTTTGCCTAATGATATTTACGCATTATATTATTATATTTTACTTTACAAAATTTAGCATTATTTAATTTTTATATGATCATGAATTACACAAGATTAGACTATTAAACTTTTATACGATCAAGTTTACTTGATCTCTACATATACATATAACACAATAATTATGTTAGCATAATCATGCTTTGTAATTTTCAGGTATGAAGCCGTGGATCGACTTTTTCAAGAAGTAACGAGCGCCTACAGGGACCCGGAAATCGACTGGATGCTTGTGTACAATGCAGGTTGCACTATAGATGATACAGTTCTACCCGAGCATGTGACGGAGCCTAACGATCTCGATCGTTTAATCAATGGAACCTTCAGACTATTTTTGGCGGCTCTTCCTACATCTCCAACAATCGTCACCATAGCCAGGTAAATCACATCTTTAGTATATAAAAGTTTTTCTCTCATTCGAAATTTACAAGAAGAAGAATTCAATTAGAAATTTACAACTTTACCGAATAAATTACATTTCTTTTTACAATGAAAAAGTATTCATTGGAAAACATGAAACAAAAATAATGTAATTAGAATATGTAGTTTATATTTTCAGAGAGAGTCAATTCTTCCTTATTGATTAATCTTTTATATCTATAATCTAATAATTTATATGATGATATATATACACATAGTACTCTTTCCGCCAAAAGTCTCTCTCGTTATGCAGATATCTTTAGAAATGAATATAATTCTGTGTAAGTGTTTTTAATTTCTGTGTAATTTTTCCATTTACGCTAAAAAACTATAATAAAAAAACTACTAATCGAATTAATATCCGAGATTTTATTTTACATTATTCTATCATAAAGTACGATACCACATGTGTGTTTATTAATAATACAAGCCGCAAATAATTGCACGTGTGGTAAATTAGCAGATGCAGTTGAGCGTGCAAGAATTGTTTTGTGGTAAGAGATTTTGCGCGCCTCTTAAAGGTGGAGGACCAAAATTAGTGATCGCGGTAACGTCTCGTACATATACCGACAATTAAAAGTTTGGGTCGTACAAATTGACTTTAATTTATGGTTTCAAACGACTGAAATTGCATTGTCCCGCTTTTGCACGCGTGCGAAATCGAAGCTCGCAACGCCGCAGATGGCGCAGAAGAAGATGTTGGGTGGGCACAAAATAGAGAAGAAGGGCGGCTTATAGGGACGACACGGCGGGGCTGTCCGAAGGGTGGGTTCAGGATCGTGGATATACCGTTAAGCCCCACCCTCCAGATAGGCAAGGGTGGGTTTCACATGGGGGTGCACAAAATCAAAACTAACTTTCGTGTTTCATAGCTAGATGTCCCTAGCTTCGATTTCCTGAAGTAAATGCTGTATATTTCTTCTTTTCAGTTTTCTATCTTGTTACTTCTCTAAGTATAAAAATAACTAAAGCAACAACGCTTGAACTTACGAAAAATTATTTGTTGAATATATTATTAATGCAATATGATTTTGTTACAAATAAAATTTCTAAACGCGGGAATTTACTCTTACTACAATAGTAACATATAGGTACTATTTTTTATTTACTCAAGATACAAGTCTGGAAGAAGATGTCAGATGATATAATTTAAAAAATATGCTTAACTTATACAAATATTTGTCAGTATATTATGACCGCGTAACTTCATAATTGTAAAAAGTGTATAAAATTATAAAAATAAATGTGAAATAAAAATATATATCTAGAAAAATTAAAAAATAATAAGTTTTTACAATGACTTATACTAAATTTTCTGATTGATTTTTAAAAGTTCCATGAAACTTAAAGAAAACATCTTTCTTAGATAATTAAATATAAATAGACAGAGTGCTGAGAGACGATGATAATTAATATCACAAAAGAAATATATATATTTTATTGAAAAATAGATTATTTTTTAAATATAAATATATACTGTCTCTTTAAAATAACCCTTTTCTGATAATATTTAATATATATAAACATATTTTGAATTATAATTGATGTAAGTAAAAATATTTTTATTTTAATGTATATGTAGCTACTGTTTTTTTATATATATTAATGAATTTTGAAAAGTAAGTGACTTGGCGCCATCTAGTAACGAACGTACGGAGATTCTGCTCAAACTTCCGACAGAAGCTGAAAAAAAATCGATTCCATCCCATTCAATTTGCTTCTACCCTTCGTTCCAACCCCTATTCCGGCACATTAGTTTCCGGGGAAGACGCTGCCGGATATCGTCTCTGGACAGTTTGCAATTTCTCTTGTAGTTTGCCAAACGGCGATTAAACAATCAACGACAAAAATTGACGAAGGGTGAGATAGCAAATAGAAATGTCGAATTGGCGAAAAAGTGAAAATAGCAGAAGTAAAAGACTGGAAAAAAATGAAAGCGAAAAAAAATATATATGTATACACATATATAAAGTATTCTTTTAATGATCTGTTTTTATGTTTGGCATTTCTTTTCTTTTTCTCTTTTTTATTTCGTTTTCTTGTACTAGCAATTAATTGAATACTTGGGAAATATGAATCTTGTTTTTCTTCAATATTGATTTCCTTAATAAATCGAGATATATTTTAGAGAAAATTATAGTTTAATAAAAAATATACAAAAAAAAGTTATCACAAAATTTTGAGTAGTGACATATTATCACATAGCCAGATACTTTTATTAAAGTCTAAGGATAGGTAGAATAAAAGTAAATAGCTGTGCTTTGTTTCTGCAATATGTTTATGATTAAATTAATAATGTTATGATATTTTGTTACAGATCTAGTGAGGACGATTACACTCCTCTCGAAAACGTTGATCAAATTCAAGTTGACGTTCTCGACCAACTTCGCGAACGCCTGGGGCCGGAAATAGATATTAAATTGACTTATCAAGATGAAGAACAACAATAATCTTTGAAAAATGATGTAAAACCTTTACTCTTTCCTTTTATATCCTCGTGTCAGGTTGTCAAATAAAGTTATAACCAGTAAATATGTTTTTTACTATTAATTATACAAACATATCTTCTGCATTAATTGTTTTTATTGAATTATTTAATGAATTAGCATACAATAATTACAAACAACATACAAGAATAGTTGAAATCTTTATAGAAATTTTTTAAACTTTAAACTCAAGTCAATATCGATTAGCAATCATGTATCATACGATACTATATGATATTATATATTATAAAATATCCAGATGCCATTCGAATTCTTTCACACAATCCTCATAGTAATTATGATGTCTCTTTCAGTCTTATCTAGAGCATCGCGAACTTCTTCGAGATTCGTAGATTGTAAGACAGACACGGCGAAGAAAGGGACGTGACGAGTCTTTGATCGCACTACGGCGATTTACATAAGGTCGCTAGTCTACTGTGGGACGCGAGCACAATGCCGATATGAAGGTTGTTGCTTTTTTTGGCAGCGAAAATAACCCCTTCCCCCCCTTTGCCGATCCACGAGTCTCAGATTTGCATACCTTGGACCAGTTTCCCACACGTCTCAACGAGCTTCCGTCTCGTCTCGGTCTCTCTTCTCTTTGCATCACTCGCTCTTCCTTCCTCCCTCCCTCCCTTTTCCATCCGACATTCCGCGCAACCCTTTCAGCTGCCAGTGAAGACAAAAACGTAGGAGTGCCCAAAAAAAAATGAACGTCTTCCTTCTCCCACGATCATAGCATTTCCTGGTGAGACTGCTCTTAAGACGTGTCTATTGTGGATATGGCACACAACGAGCTTTGGAGTCGCGGATATACTTTTTTTTGCACATACCAGTTTGAAACGATTGATGAAAGCGGAAAACACGAACACCCGTACCTGTTCGGACTAGATTTTTTTATTTCAACGTCGAGTTAAATACTAATGAATATTATTAGAAACATCTTTCTTTACATATTAATTGATTGATTACATATTAATTGATTTACAAATTTAAACTTATTACTGTCCAATAAAAAATACAATCATATATAAAATAAGAGAATTGTATTTTAAATGTGCAATGTTTGTAAAATTAGACATAAAATATTTTCCAAATTATTTCTTAACTATGTCCTAACTATTTGTTTTTTGTTAGTTTCGTTAATTTAGAGTTTGTTAATTTAAGAAATACAAAATTTACTGAGCGTATTGGAATACTTTTTGTACTTTTAGAGGGTTGTCGGTTTTGCCGGACGAACGATATCGCCGGAATTAAGCGAGCAAGGTAAATGCGGAAGTGCGGTCGCGCGACTAAGGGGTGAACGTTAAGGAACAACCACAGGGAAGACGAGAGAGAGTTTACGAGTCGCCAGCCTCCCAGTAATGATTGTCGTTAACCACCGCGCCGTACGGGCCGCTCGGCCCGCAGCCGAGACTTTTGTATGCTAATGACAGGGTAGTCCGATTTCATCCTACGGCCGAGTAAAAAATCTTGGGGGTCAACAGACCCATCGTTAGCCCAAGTTTTAAGTCTCCCTCGAGCGTCATTGACCTCGAATTAAAAACCGGGTGCGACCTTCCGTCCCGCCGACTCCGTCCCGGAAATTTCACAACAGGACTCTCGCCTCGTAATGTAACACCTCCACTTTATTTACTTTAGTCTCTCTGACACTTCATCTCGCGAATATGCGATTGTCTCAGATGGTGGATTTTATGAGTTGAGAAAACAGGACGAAATAAAAGCCAATTGTGACTTTTCTTATTTTTAAAAACTTCTCTCTTTCTCTTTCTCTCTCAAAATATGAATGTTAGGCTTATATGACTATTTTCTTGAATTAGAAATACTCTTTGCACGGATAGATAAATATATGAAATTATTGATAAATATATGAAATTATTTAATCTTGGGAAACATGTTTTCTTTGAATACGCAATAATATATTTCTTTATCCTCTTTTATTTATATCTTTATAATATGTAGTGAATATAAACAAAGAATTATGCACATTGTGTTTTTTTTTTACTCTGCAGATTAGAAAGAAATTAGTTAGTGTTAACATCTTCGAGATATACTAGTATGACGCGACAGAATACTAGAATAAATTAATTAGAAATTCTTGTTAATACTTTTGTCATTCAGGTTACAGCGAATGTAAATATTGTTCTAGCGCGCGTACAGACTCTTTATAATTCACAATTTTCTCTTCTCTCTCACGGTCGTTCGCATTTCATTCATCCAGGTGACACCGTGTCAGTGGGTTCTAAGGGAATTATTCAAAACCAGCCCTGACTGGCAAAAGTGCAGCCGCCCTGGAACTGTAATCCCATACCCGTATCTAATCTGCATAAAAGAGAAGAAAAAACGTCGCACGGGGAAAAACAAAAGCGCGGAGGAATTCGCCCGATGCTCTGTGCGAAATAAATTAACATAAAGCAAAACTACTGTATTGATTCTAAAAAAAATTCCGTTTAAAATAACGAACGAAACAAAATTACTAAAAATTTTGAGTTGAAGAATTCTAAAGTGATTCAAAATATTTGTGACTTTTCTATACTCTTGTCATATTGTTTCCAGTTGTAATACGCCTTTTAACTACTCTTCGACTTAATCTGCTTCTCTTGTATGCGTTATCTGTCATATATTTTCGAGAATTTGCTGCACTTATCGATTTCGCAAGCGACGTCCAAAAGTTCAGCATAAAAAAACTTGGGAATTATGTCGCAAGAAATAAAGTGAGCTATTTAAATTCGTATATAATGGCCTGCGGTCGCGGATACCAATTAAAAAATCTCGGCGACATCCCGTGGAACCGAAGTAGCGCGGCCTAGAGTCCTTTCGAAGCATACTTACCGATTATGCGCGTGACGAAAGAGATCTTCAAGCGAATATGCTAATGCGTGCGACGGCATAATGCGAGGCCGATACGCCGAGGCAAAGCCAATTATAGCACGGGGACCCATCGCCTGATACTCCGTTTTGCACATGGGTCGTCCTCGAAAAATCTCTTTCTCTCTTTCTCGACACGATCGCACAAATGGCGAATGAGACGAGAGAAAGAACGAGAGGTGAGGGCCGAATAGACAACACCATAGGCGGAGGCCTGCGCCGTTGGCCATTGTTCGAAAGCGCTATTTGTATTTATTTGGGCCCTTTGTTCGAGCCTTGAGAGATTCATGGGGCGGAAGGTGGGGTGAGAGCAGCCAAAGAGAAACAGAGACGAGAGAATTCATTCGGAGAATGAGGCAAAGGGTGAGAGAGGTCCACTAGTCGTTACGGGACTACTCTGGGTTTCGGTTGAAAAAAAAAAAACACGCGAGAAGCTTCGACCCGTATCATCAGTGCGTTTAGGCGACGAATTAAGCTAGTAGAGGTAATTGGTAATCACGAATATAGCGAGTCATTGAATTTTTCCCGTTACGCTTTTGCATACAGCATGATAGTCGATAACTTTAATATAACTTTCTTCAAAAGTATTATACGGTGACTTGATTACGTCTCCATTGAGGAATGTAGCAGAATGTCTTACAATTACCGTCTTCTTCATTTTACGCACCCTTTCGAAAAATTGAATCAAAGAACTTTGTCCGCGTGCATGAAAGGAGTTGCGATAATCGCGATAGTTTTGGGACATCGTGGTATAAAGGCACCGCGATATGAAGTTCTGTCTGAAAGTGCAAGTAGACTAAGTCGCAAAATACTTGTCTTGTGAAGAACCAAGGTAAAGTTATTATCTCAATGCATTGGGAAGGTTGCAAGACATGTATAAAAGTAAAACGGCAATTAATCATGTGTGGAGGCCAGAGTTGATGTTGAAAGTAACATCTCTAACCGACATAATCTATCTTTGACATCGAAATACAGAAGAACTTTTAATGAAGTAGAGAGAGAGAGAAAGAGAGTTTTATCGAAAATCTTAGATTTGATGTGCACTTGCATGTTTAACGTTTCTAAATTTTTAATATCTTGAATAAAATTTGATGTATATTTAGTTAAGTTTGATATAATATCGTGTTCAACAACTTTTTCTAACTCGCGGTATCTTTTTTCCAAGTAAGTAATCGAGAATAACATTAGCACGTAGTTGAAGGTGGGCCAACCGGATTCGAACATCCAATTGCAAAAATGCGTTTGTCCCGTCGGTGGGGAAACTTTGCGTGCTCGTTGGTGCAGTGTGCGACGAGATGGCCCGGTGTGTGTATGTGTGAATGCATCTCGTGCAGCGGATGCAACTGCGAGTGGTCAGTAGCTCGCAAACCGAGTGACCGCTCTCTCTCGCTGTGGCCTGACGTGAAAGTAGCACGCGAGGGGAAAAAACAGAGTTTTCGCCGCGTCGTGAACTTTTTTAATTGCATTTCGCGCTCGAAATGCTCCTCGAGTAAAAATTCATCAGAGACAGATGGACCTTTTCGGACGTACAGATGTTGTGAAAATAGCAAATTTACGTGAGTCGAGGCGTGTCGTGACAAATGTAAATAGATGTAACATCGATGAGATTAACTTAAGAGAAAGATTAAATTGACATTGTCATAATGTGATTGTTGTGTACGAGAGATGGTGGATTACGTTGAATAAGATGTGAAATATTTGGATTCTACATTTGTTAATACTCAAAAATTGCGTGAAATTTTCATGTTCTGCAATAAAAGTACATAAAAAATACACATTTCACATAATCATATTACATAAACAATTCTTATTGTAGCACAAGCGATATGTATTATGATGTAATTATAAACTTACATTGTTTTCAGTTTTATATATAAAGAACATAATTTGCAACTTGATATCTTTCGAAACGAGAGGGTTGGATCGTCGCTTCTGTCTCGCATTGTCAAATTTTCCAAGAAACTTTTTTACGCGCGACAGAATGCGAATGTAAATTAATATTTGGAGCGGAAAATACTCACAACGCGCAATGAGGCGCCGTGACAGTTTCCTCGTGGGCAGATTAAGAAAGGAAACGGAAGTTATGCTATAAGTTTTAATAACACATAAATAAAGACGACGTTATAATAGAGTTTCGTCGTGGCGAGTTTCCTAGTCGAGAGATTCGAGATGACGAATATAACACGGTTCGTTATAAATATTTAATCGTAAACGCATGACATTTCAACGGCGATGTTACCTGAGGCGAAGAGAATATCAAGTCCAGTTTTTTGAATATGATGTGTTTGTCGGATGCGTTTCCAAATAATTTAATTTTTATTAACGGATAATGGAATGTATGAATTGAAGTTTAGTTTATAAAAAAAAAAACGGAAAATTAATAATCAAATGATGATGGTACCTTGTTAGTCATTATTAATGATTAATAAAGATATAACAGATTTGATTATGAAATTACGTTTATAGACTGTCTTTTACTTTTAACTTAAATTAATTAAATTAAGACTTGTCGGTCAATTCAAGCTCGGGTCGTAATACAAGTTGCGTATTTTAGTAATTATTATCATACAAAAATGAATAAGAACGCGATTACATCTGTCTTTTCCATTTTTCATCGGTTTCTTTCGCGTGGCTTCTTTCAAAGTGAATTTTATACTTCAACAATGCGCCATCCTTTCATAATTCATATACAAAACTTTGTTCGTTGGGAAAATATCGTGCGAGGAAAACAGGAGTATGTTGAAATGGGGCACAATCGGGCTCGCTTTATCGTGGCCTGTCGTTGACACGCTGGTCTCTGGCGTAACTTATTTTCTTTGTTATCCGACAATACAAAGTCGCCTTCCAGAAACGCAGGCCGCGGAATTTTGCCGCGTGGCGTGCGTCGAAGCGCGAGGAAAAAAGTCGTCATGAAAACTGCCATCGCACCCCGTTCCCCTTTCATTTTATTCTTTATTCCGGCCGTCACGCCACCCATGGTATTCAATCGCGCTCGACGAGACTGCCAGAATTTATTCCCGATAAGAGGAGACGTGTGGGGAAAGAAGGTGAGGGAGCGGGGGGGGGGGGGGGGGGGGGTAAAAGAGAAAGAGAGGGAGAGTGGTCCGCATCTCTAATACACGCGGGGGCGCGTGTAATTCCAAGGCCGCGCCATATTTTAACATCGTTCCGAGTTACATTATGTTTCAGCAAAATGGTCGGCGCACACGTGGCAGCGCGTCGACGACGGGGAGGGTGGTTTATCTCAAACACACAATCCCACCCTCCCTCTCTCTCTCTCTCTCTCTCTCTCTTCCGTTTTGGCTCTTCACTCCCCATACATCGACGACGGGAACGGAGGCGGCGGTGAGAGAGAGGGAGAGAGAGCAACGACGATGGAAAGACGAGAGGGGACGAGCGGAGGAGTCGAGGGGGAGAGAGTGGAGAGAAGGTCGTCGACGACCCTCGGCAACCAACCCCCACTGTCAGCCACCCCTTTCTCCTTTAGCTTTCGCGTCGTCTATAGAGGGATGGAGGATGGCAAGCCGGCAACGGTACGCGAACTAACGACGTTCTTTCGCTTCTCGAGAGGTGGAGGTTGCGTGGGAAGAGCGGCGGAGGGGTGGCGGGCGGATGGGTGGAAAAAATGGGAAGAGGAAGGCAGAAGCCGGTCGCGCGCGACCCCCCTCGCGCTCGCGCCGCGCGCGAGAGACACCGACGAAGGGACTGCGGCAGGTAATGATGTACCGCGGTAAATTTCCTGCGGAAAATTACACACAAACTTGGCCCGCGGATTTGTCGCTAAAAGGTAATCGTTTACCTTTTTCCTTGGCACAGCTCGCTAGAGTCAGACCAACGTCTTGCCACATCGCTAATCTCGTTAAAAGAAATTATAATGTTTTATATCAACACCCACGTTACTCGTGTCTCTCCTTTTAAACAATTGCCACGCGTGTATGAAATAATAAATTTATCATACATCAGTTGTTAGTTGTTACAAAGTTATTTTTAAGTATTTTTAAGAATACTTTATACAAATATTCTACACTTTTTATCGAAAATGTACGAGATTTTAAAAAGTATATATTATGTTTTAAAATATAAAATAATATCTCTCGTTAATATTTAATAATTATGTTAACATAAACAATAATTTTTTTTTACGTATCTTTTGAACGGATCGACAAAATGAAAAAATCAGTGTACGCTTTGTTTCAATATTTTCGATTAAATCTTTCCTAACAGCGAGAGTAATTGATGAAACGAAAAGTTTCTCGAGTAGTACAAATCATGGGATAGAAACAGACGATTTCCCCCTGCAGTCGGCAATACACGACCTACAACCGTGAAGAAGACAGTCGATAATTTCTTCGGGGACCACTCTGCGCGCTCCCTTTACGAAAAGACCACGCCGAACGAGGCAAACTTTGTATTGTTACGAAATCGAGTGTCGCATTTGGTGACTATCGGCAATTTTAAAGTTTTAATTTGAGTTTTGCGACTAATTGAGAACATTATACTTTCGTCCGATAAACTTTCGTCCGGCCATACGAACCACCTCCTTTTTCCATCTCTTCCTTCCTGCGCCGTATTTGTCAGATCAAATTGTAACATCGATCTCAACCATGCTTCCTTATCAATGATTATTTTCTCAGGTATATAAGAACTAAATAAATAAACAATTGACCATTAATTTTACAAGCTATCACAATTCTTTAACAACATTTTAATAAGCTTAAACATATAATTAAATTATATTTTTATAACAACAAATTGATAGTAACGTAAGCATCAATAATATTGTAATATAAATGAATGTTAGAAATTTCAATTGTGAAAGAGAGAGAAAGCTATTCTTCTGTTCTTTAGCAATTAGTGAACAGTTTCTAGAGATTTTTTCTCTTATGTAAATATATGTACAACTAATGACATAACATTATCATTATCACACAACATACATAAATATAGATCTGATTTCACTTTCCATAATATAACACAGTGACATAACTAGATATAAAGAACGGGATAAAAAGAAAACTATATAAAACTCATATTTTTAAAATAGTAACCGCAAATATTTCTAACAGCCGATAAGGAGCAAGAAAATTTTTCTGCGATTATTATTTAAAGATTTAAGGATCGCAAACATTTTCTATGTGAAGTTTAAAAACGACTTCCAAATTTACATTCTATATCTGTAAATTATTATTTTGGGAGCGTGCCTTCGACGTATACTTGTACAATGTTAATTTGTGCACGGATATATACAGACATATCTCTTATTTTACTTTTTTAAAGAGAAAGAGAGGGAAGAAAGGGAGTCTATATAAATATAAAGAGAAATCTCTGATAACAGACCTAATATTAATGAGAATAAATGATATTTACTTAATGATTACTTCATGTATAAATAATATTTTTAAAAATCGATGTCTTTTTGCGTTAATTTTTTATTATTGCAGTAATTAAATAATTACTGTAATTCCTTTACTTTTTTTCAAATAAATTATTACCATCCTAAAATAAAATATTCTTCAAGATTTAAATTTCAACTCATAATTGCCGTCTATTTTAAAAATCTAATTAATTACTTTCTTGCTATTAACTCAACGCGGTAAATATGAATTCGCATTTATTTGACGATTACTAATGATTGCAAATGAGCCGAAGCGATATTTGGCTGTAGCTTCACCTACGGCTATTACTAGAATTTCCCGTTTCCCGCGGAAAAGAAGGCACATCCGCGCCGTCCGTGAGTGAATCGATACGGGAGGTGGATGTGCGGGGTCCAACACAGGCCGATAGTATACGGAGGATGAGAAGTGAAGAGAAGGAGGGGGCACTTTTTGAGGGAGATGTTTCGTCCGTTGGCAGTAGGTTTCCCCCACCCGAGATACTTCCGCAGGATAATCTCCATCCCTCTATAGCTCGTCTCTCTCTCTTCCTTTCCCCTTTCTCTATCTTTATCCGTCTCCCTCTCTCTCGCATCGACCCCTCTCTCTTCGCAAGACTCGCTCGTGTTCCCTAGTCCACCCCGCTCCCTCCGTCATCCCTCGCGTACGCTCGGCCGCGTACAACCCCCGCAATACCCTACCTCTCATGACGTTAACGCCGGAAAAATGGGCTGGAGGGGCTGCAAAGACGTGGCGTGGGCAGTGACGCGTGTGCACGCAGGAAAACTCTTCTTATTTATATGCTCCATGCTGCCACGGAATCGATATCGCGCGTGAATTCTCCCGACGTGCGCGATGTAGGATGAGGTAGAGGAGTAGGAGATGGAGATGAAGGAGGAACGGAAGGAGAATCCTTTTTTTCGACGTTTTTCCGGGCGACGTTGACGACGCACGTTTCGCGACTTTTGTTGCACGAAATAGTGTGGAAAATTTTTACCTTTGAATTACTTCAATTATTTCAACTTGAATCATCTGCGTACGTTAAATTCCATAGGAGAGAAATTAGGTTTATATCAAACATTTCGTATGGTTTGTAGGGATACGCATGATACTAATTTTTTATTTCTATAAATTTAAATGTATTTTATAGTAATATATAGAAATTATATTTTGTATATTTTACTACATTTTGCAGTGTTATATTCAAACTCAAATAAGATCTCTGTCATATCAATTTTATTCTTAAAAATATGGAGAAGCGATACGTATGCGTGTTTACATTCAAATTCGTTCGTATACGTTATGTTTTATAAGAGAGAGCTTGCGTAAATTACATTTTCGAATAAATCCGCGCGTTACAAGAGCGCGGTATAAATTGTGAAATCGTGTCGTCGAGGCGAGGCAGAGGCAACGTAAGCAATAAAACGCGTTTATTTATGCGCTTCATGCCGAAACGGCGAATCGATATTTTGTGTGAATTCTCGCGGAAAAAGAACGGCACCCTCACATGCAATGGCTTCCGTTGTATCAATTTTCCACGTGACTCAGCCTCGTCTTCATTCGTGCGGTTTTGTGTAATATAAATCAAGCAAGCACAAGCTACTGTATAAATTACAATACTTTACCTTCAGCAATAAAAGGAGATCGTATTAATAGATAAACATGTGTGTGTCTGTGTGTCATTGTACATTTCTTACATTTATTTTACGTTTCTGTCTCGCCTCGTGCTACTAAATTTTATTTAGCCGTTTAAGGGAAAGTACAAGGGAAGACAAAATAATATTCACTTTTAGATCATACTATCGTATCATACTATCATAAGATCACTCCTCTAAAAAAAGTAGAATAAGTTAATCTAGCAGTTGAGGATTAACAATAAAAAAAACTTTAAAAAAACATTACAATTATATAAAGATACTTACTTCTTGATCATTAAAATTAAAAGTTTAAATAACAAATGAAGTTAATCAACAAATTTTCCATGTGTAATTCAATCATAATTTAATACTAATTACATTCATTATTACTATCAGCTATGTTCTTAACAATAATTATTTACGATTTACATAATAGTAAAATTCTGCGGCCTTTTTCGATTTTCGTTATATTATTATTTTCATCATGTTCAAAATAATTGTAGATGTCCTCTATATCCGTCAATTTCGTAGTAATGAGTACATGTGTTTCATTGAAGTAAATAATTCTTTATTATTTATTAATAGTTTATTAATGATTCATTCATGAAACATTCAACATGTTCAATTTATGAGACATTCAACAATTTCTATACACATGACCGTTTTTTATATTCAGTCAAGCTCTGCATCATTTACGTGCGAAGAATTAATCTCCCGGATAAAACATTTATCTCTTGAGAGAACATTCTGCAAACATATTTCTACAAACAAAGAAGACTCCGTCTGATTCGCGACAGCGGACTTGGAGAACATTTGCCGCGACGACCTTTCGTTCCCTCGCAACGACGCGCCTCGCGAGAGAATCTCTTCCATTATCTCGCGCGCGTCTCTCCTGCATCAATGCATGACGTCATAAGTGAGAGGGAAGAACAGCGAAGGAGCGCGGCACGAATGCGATGGATGAAAAGTCAAGAGGGAGAAACGCATGGCGCTGGGAAGAGACATCGGAGGGTGGCGAGAACGGGAGAACGCGAGAAAGGAGTGGCGGCGGAAGAGGGGGGTGACTTCACATCGGGGGAGGCGGATGAAACGTAGTTGGTTCGTATCAGCATAATGTAGATACCAAACTCCTTGCTTCTTCCGAGAGTTTCGAGGTTTCGGTGCAAGGGGAGGGGGCGCTTGGCCTTCTCTGGAATACGGGAACTGCGGACGGGATGGAGGGGGAACGGATGAAATTGAAATGGAACTACCCGAAGGAACAGACGGCCCCGCGGGTTTTCCGAACCCGGCGAAAGATTAAAACGCGACCGAATGGATGCGAAGGAAAGTTTTACCCTACTGCCTCTCCCTACGCTATCGAACTATGCCCTGACCGAAATGGGAGGGGTGGGGGGGGAGTACCGATTTCAGAGTATCTGAAAGGTTTCCGCCACGAGGTTGTGGGATGATGCGTTTTTAGATAGAGACTACGTATAGTGTGAAGGATACAAGCGCTTTCGGATGGAAAGCTGTCGAAGGAGCATTAATATTTTATACACATATATACATATACACGTATCTTATCTAATTCTATGTTACATAGAGATGAGAGAGATTGTACTAGAGATTGTACTTTAATTACATCGTCTTAGCGGTTGGTGTTATTCGATTAAAGCTATTTGCCTAATACTGCTTCGACGATTGATCAATTATTTTCAATAAATTGAAGACTAATAAAATAACAAAATGCATAACAAATGCCAAACACTTTGTTAAGTCATTTACGATGGTTTTTGAGAGCATTTTGTGCAAATGTGCGTAATTGGATATAAATATGTATATAATCTATTTGCTATGCGCGTTGTAAAATTAAAATAAAATACCATTGATAAATAAATAAATAATGATTGATAGATAAATAAATTGATAAATGTTAAAATGTTTAAGTGTTACGTTTTTTTTTTAATGATCCCTTTTTACTTGAATATCAGAGAAAATTTATCTTCTGGAATCACCGGATAATTTTCCAAGAGAAAAATTCTACAAAAGGATATATATTCTTTTAATTTATTTGTCTTTGTCTCTCGTCCCAGTCTCGTTCTTTCCATCGCTGTCCGAGAAAAGCGAGCGCGTGGCGGTGTGAAATGAAATTAATTATGAGAACGTCTCAACAGGTGGGTGTAGGCGTCTTTAATCTCCTCCCCCGCTCCGCTTTTCGTCTTCTCTCTCTCTCTCTCTCTCTCTCTCTCTTTCTCTCTCGTTCTTCGGTAAGAAGATTCCACACCAGAAAATGAGGTTTAATGCTTTAGCCTATATTCAGAAACATTTAAAAGATGTTAAAATTTTTAATTAAGACACATTATTACCTTCGCCAATCATTTAATAATCAGTTAGCGATAATTAAGTCTGGAAAGAGAGAGTCTTGTCAATATAATAAATAATTTGTCAATAATATACAACGAGCAGTTACATTGTTAAATATTAAATTTTGGTAAATAACAAAAATAAATAACAAAAGAAATTGTTAGATGGATGACCCATTAAAAAATATTGCCGAACACTTGTAATAAACAAACAAATTCATGTGGGCATGCTTTATCAGACCCATCATCCAGCACATGTTTAATGGACTCGAGAATTGATGGGTGATGAAAACTTGAAAAAAATTACGATGAAGTTGCGAGATGACCCGCGTATTATACAAAAGCCAAACGAGATTTTCCAGCCGCCGAATGTCGTCGTTGCATTTTCCCCGCGCTCTTCTCCCATTCCAGGCGTTGCTTCTCGAGAACTTCCTCGTGGAAAAACAGCCTTTGTGTCTGCACGCAGGGCGTCAAAGTTTTTACTTCGGCGAATGCATGTATGCAGATTTATGCGGTTCTTCCTCGCAAGCGCAGACGAAGGGGCAACCGAAGAAAGCGCAGTGCCCGAGGCTTTCCCACGTTCGGTACCGGCGTGGAAGGTCTACCTTATCCACGTCAAGGTAGGGCAGGTGTTTAACGATGCGGATGGTGAAGAGGTGACACATATCGATGGCCATTAATATTCGCATAAAGGGACGACGCGACACTGACTGCGTCGACTGCGCGTGTGGTGAAGGATATCGACGTTACGCATAATGGCAGTAGTCCCTCCCCGCGAAAGCACTCGATCTTTAGGCAAATTTATAGATCATTGATACTTTGTCAATGTCCAAGATCGGTAAACAAACCGGATCCCGCCGACACTTGTGTATCACGATTTAATGGTTTTACAAATAGCACACGCCAAGGAGAGAAGAATTGTTGGTTTGAATCAAAATTGCATAAGTAAAAACATTCAGTCGCTTGATTGAATTTTTATAATTTGAAGTCACACAAAGGTCGTTAAAATTTAAGATATACGCATTAATTTAAATTCTTAATTTGAAAATTAATTTTCTCATATTTCTTCTTAATAAACTCTTCTTAATCAACAGTGATGACTTTACTTAAGAGTGATATAAAAATTTATTGATTGATGTAAAGGTGTTGAATAATTTATAACAATAATGTAAAAAAATGTAAAAAAATAACATTATTATGCCGTGAATATAATTAAATTTTATCTTATTACTTCAGAATCATATCTTTATATTTTCACGTTCGCATATTTTTTTCTTTAATTTGTTTAGCGCGTTATTATATTGTTATTTGAACAAATTAATAAGCTGTACTAATCGGTGAAATCACATTTATAAAATACTATAAATTATTATAATTTATACAGATATAACTTATAATCGGTACATAATCAATATAAAATTGCGAGTGAAATAAAGTGGATACTATTTAGAACTAGTTAAAGAACGTCACTAACTTTTGTTTCGAACTCAATTTGCAAGAAGTAAGATGTTTAGTTGAACTTTATTAGAGGGTGTCGTATTCTCTGCATGAAAAATATGGAAAGGGGAAAAAATTCCTTGCTCGGTCTGGTTCCTTGTATTTCCCGGCGCTCCATCTCTTTTCTCCCGCCGCTGCCGTTTCCACGTCCTTCCTTTCCCTCTTTTTTTTCCTTTCCCTCCCTCTTTTTCTCTCGCATCCACCCACGATCAATAGTATGTATTCTTGACGCGCACACATTGTATCCAGAGAGGATACGGACACGCGTACGCATGTACGAATATGCGCATAACCCTGGCGATTGGAAATATTCGACCGCCAATTTTGCTGAGGTAATTTTTAACAATTTTAAAATCATCTTAGCACATCTAATTGCAAAACAATAGTCACATACATTCGCATGGAGTGAACAAGTTTTTGAAAATTGAAGCTATCTTTTATCAAAATTCAATTGAATGTCACTACTTCACCATCTCGTTCACTCATTGTGTTATTTTGTAGATACAAGTTAAATTACTGTTTATTATTACTGTTTATTCTTTGTTTAGGAAGAATCGCAAATACAAGCAGGAAATATACGTTGGAAGATCCTGTGTTCCAATGCGTACGTATATTTTATTATGCATAGATAATTTTCTATCAGATTTCTGGTTTCAGACTTTCTTAAAAATTGCTTAAAAATGTAAAAGTATTCTTTGCCGCGTCAACAAAAGAACCTAAAGATCTTTATACATGTAATGTATTCATGTTGCACATAAAAACAGCGATGTACGGTTATATATACATGTAACACGAGCAAAATTAGAAAATAAGATTTGATGCTTGCCCTCGTTTAGCATTTCGCGCTGGTAAGAGGAAATCGGAGAAGCAAGGATAAGACATACGTGAAGAATGAAGGGAAGTCGCGAAAGGGGGGAAAATCAACACGAATAGAAGAGTGAGGACAAGGAGCGAGA
Source organism: Crematogaster levior (assembly GCA_901521435.1). NCBI lineage: Eukaryota > Metazoa > Arthropoda > Insecta > Hymenoptera > Formicidae > Crematogaster > Crematogaster levior. The sequence continues at coordinate 583,612 of CABEGB010001369.1, forward strand.
ACTTTTATCCAACCGACACCACCGAACCGAAAGCTTTTACCAGTTTTCCAGCTTTTATACGCTTGCCCTTTACTGAGGAAAGCGCGAGATGGAAATCGCAGAGTTTCATTTTTACATCGTGCACACGCACGATTATGCGCATTTATGTGATTCAATGTTTTCCAGCTTCCACAACTAAATTTATTTTCACATTTTTTCCTACTTAACACAATTTATATCATTCTATTGCAGTATTATTTTCTGTCAATTATTTATATAACGTTATTTGCTATCGTATCTAAATTATAATCTCGCTGACAATGGCAATCTCTCTATTCTCTTTATTTTTAATTAATTATTTTACATTTTTTTAAATCACACACGGCCATCTTTTCTCACGTCACATCGATAATAATTCTAACCGGCGCCATGCATTCGCGCTACAACGATAACGACCATCCCTTCACCTTGGTTCACTCTTCAGCTTGCTTCTTCGCGCGCTCTTTTCTCTTCCTGCGAGCAGGTTTTTGCGGCGTTCCTTTCGCGCCCTCGGATACCGGTGATGAATGAATCTTGGCGAATCTCCAGAATGGCGGGTGGAAAAAAGATATCCCAGCCCATGCAGGAATTACTCGAAGACGATGACGTTGTGGAGGTAAGGGGGTTGGGCCGAAAGAAGAAACGACAACACGAGCGGTCGGGGGCGGATGGAGGCCGAAGGGAGAGAAGTCTGCCGACGACGTCGGTATTTCGTATGATTGATCGAAGCCACTGTAGCTCAGGCAGATGATCGTTAATGATATCTATCGGCTAAGAACCCGATCCATTATTAACGCTGTCATCAATAACATCTTTTCCGCGAGACTCTCACTTACCTTCCGTGCGTCTTGAAACGCGATATAGAAAATGTGGGAAGAACCGCCAGGAACGCGAAGAAAGTGCCACTTACGCAAAACTGAAAATTACGAAAAAACTATTTCAGAACATAATTGTTTTGATGAAAAAAATTGTACTTATCCTTGTACCCCGCGAATTACTAATAAAAGATTATTTTTAAAAGAAATATTTTTTACTTTGTGTTTCTTTGTACTACGAAATATTTATTACATATTGCATATGATTTGTTTACATAAGCGAAAAATTTACGTAACTGTTAGTAAATGATATTTTAAATAATCAAAAGATTAAAGTTTTATTTTTCAAAATTTATTTTATTGCCATACAATTATATGCAACATTGTAACTCTTCAATTTTAGTCCCATCAGTTTTACCCTTAAGATCTTGTTTATACCTGTGTCTCGATCTGAAGGATAACTGATGGAAGATACTCTCCGTCGACAGATTCGAAGAGAAACATATGCCGAGAATCCGAAAAGAGAGGTAGGCGTCGCGACGCCTTGGATCGATCGGAGTGCGCGCTCAACTCCAGACCAACATGGACCCGGATTTACGGGGCTGAATTGAGTGGAAAAACGAGAACACGGTTAAAAGAAAGAAAAAAATACGGGTTTCGCCCTATAAACTTGTTTACGCGAACATTCTGGTGTCCAGCTATGGGTGTAAATTCAACAGAACCATATTAGCTTTGGAAATATCAAACTCTTTTATATGTATACTACCAAAATAGCATTTTTTGCGCGAACGTTATGCAAAAAATGAATAATTTGTATGTAGAAAATTTATTGTTATCCGACCGTTCTATATTTATAAGCATATTAAATAATTATACCAGCTAAATAAAATTTAAAAAAAAATTAATTTGTACTTGAATAATATTAAAATATGTAAGTCCATCATTTGTTATAAGTTAATTTCTTTAAAGTAAAAAATTTTTATTGCAGTTTATGAATCGTGAAATCACATTTAGCATAAATTCTGAATCTACATGTTAGGACGTCCTGAAACTTCAATATTATTTAAAGGAAAGAAAAATTAATTATTATAGAGTAATAAATATTCAAAGAAATAAAATTATAACAGCTTTATATCTTTTGGCTTTTCCTTTTTTCTGTGTTTTTTTTAATTTTCTTGAATACACTTTATGATGATTTATGATGTTATAGCAAAAACTATAATCGAGAGGTAAGAGTGCGATGTTTAAAAATACTAAATATAACTAAAATTATTTATATAGGATAGTTCTATAATAAAAATATCTAAACATAACGATCTGTATAGCATCACCTAAATTAATAAAAAGAAAGATATAACCGAGCAAAGTTTATCGACCACAATACGGATATGTTTATAACACAAATAAAGTTTCTCACATAAAATGTCCACCTTTTGTTTTTGATCGTGACGAAGAAATCGCGATGCAGTGGCGTCGAAAGGAAGAGGGCCCGAGTAATAGGGTGTCGTCGGCAGTCGCGCATTTATAATTTCTGTCCACCCCTCAGCAACCATTCTTTGTCCTGCATTCTTTCTCTCTCGCAGACTGCTAACACGAAACAATTGCTTTTCGTACTGCAGAAAGGAACAAAGCTGTCTGAAGTGGTGTAGGCAGGTCGGCTGAAAAGCGCAAGATGAGCTACCGCGATGTCTCAAGAATCTAATGGCATTACTCCGTTCGGCGGACAAAAAGCAGGATGTTCTTTCGCGAAACTGTATTATTGTGAGATTTCTTAATATTCGATTTCGTAAATGCTTATTAAATTCCAAATTACTTGTTTATGAATAAATGTATTTATTTAATATTTCAAGAAACCACCTAATATTAATTTTCTTCATTACTGATATGAAACCTACATATTTTATACTTATTTTATACTTATTTTATACTTATTTTATATATTTAACAGCAGTTTAGCCGGTTAATTACAAATGAAATAAATTAAAAGTAAAAGTTTCTAAATATTCAAATAAATTCAAATATCGATTTCAAGTTAAAATTTTAAATAACTTTACTTATCTAGAGAAGAGAAAACTTATCAAATTTTATTGACTTTGACATTATGTTTACCAGCGTTTACTGATAAATACTAATATATATCTAAATTACATATGTTTATTAATATAAAACTTAAAAGTTTTTGATAATTATTTATAAGCAATATATTACTCTATCTAATGTTTTATTATGTATATAATTTTATTTAATTATATATAACACATTATGTGTAGCATAATATTTATAGCAAAAGAATAAAATCGACATATATTCTGTCTCACATATGCAGAGGTCGATCTTTTATCATATACTTAATGATTCATTATTATTTGCGCATTATTATTTAATGGCAAATTAACAGAAGATACTTAAGAAACACATGTAAGAAAATAAACGGGAATAAAATTTGTTTATTCGGTATATCCTTTTAGTTAAATCCGACAGAGAAACTTTGGATGACGTCTTTAGGGAAAAAGTTCCCGCAGCGAGAATCGAAGAGGAGAACAAAGCGGCGCAAACGGCGTCCGGTCGTCACGGCGAGAAGCCGTTGGCCCGCGAAACTCGTTTCGACTTAATTTATGCATTATCGCGGCCCGAACGTGCGCCCCACCTCGATCTTCATGGCCCCCTTTGTGCAGTTATTAATGCGCCCGGGCCACTTCATTTTCACCCTATGGCGCGCCGGTGCACGGCACGGCGTTAGGACGACTGCATATCGAGTCGTCGTCCTACCTGCCGTTCTTCCAGACCCGGACCGATTCGTTCCCGCGTATGCAAATCCGATGCGAAAGCGTCGCTACGGACGGGAGAAAGAGACGGCCGCGCGGGGCGGAAACCGAGCGAGGAGAGATTCTTTCAGTATACATCTGCCGGCGCGAACAATCACCGGAAAAATAATAACTGTTTTTACAGCAGAGAGAATACATCGTCGGGCATCAGAACCGGCTCCTTGCTGCAAGGTCGATCGGCAAGTTTCGAGTATCTCTGCGAGCTCTTGACGAAGCTGAAAATTCGTTAACCTTTTACAATTCTAAGACGGACTCTGGTTCTTTGCACAATCGTCGCTGAAAATTTTATGATTATTTCTTTGAACAAAGCTTTGATCGAAGCGGTCAATAATATAGTAATTATATATCAATGCTAGTAAAATATATCAATTCTGTTTTTTAAATTATATAAATATGTGGAATTATATTTTTCTATGTTATTGTATATACTTGAAATGGATAGTTTATAGACTATATACTAAAAAATAAAAGATAAATAAAAGATAGATAAAATAAAATAAAGAGAGAAAAAATAATAATAAATTTGTACAAAATACCTAAATACATTCATATATAAATTTCATATGTGTGTGCAACTTTTAATGACTTCGTATAAAATGAGATAGTGAAGAAAATTTATATAATTGCAATATTTACACGCAATTTCGTCCTGCAATTAGATAAGGGGAATGAAAGGTCCTTTATTCTTAACATTTTTCACGGAAAGTATACGAAAGCAATCAGCCGGGCATGATACTAAATTCTAATTTATTCGCGCAATTTGATCATTGCCGCCACATATTGGCATGGAAATTCATTTTATCACGTTTATAAATCTCTTTTAAGAGCTTAACGCGGCGTAATCGAGAACGTGAGATATTTTCTAATGTGAACATTAACTCTCTCACGTAAGCTTTGAGAATCACTGTGTATGGCAAGTCAGATGTCTGTTTTATCCTTTTATAGTCGATAATAAGGAGAACTGTAAAAAAATAAGGGTGGCTGCAGAATGCAATCCACAACGGAATGATGTGCGTACCCTCTATCAAGAAATGTTTGAAACTTGCTTGTCATTTATTGTCGGTAATGTTTATACGTGAAGAATATATAGGGTGTAACGCAAATATCGAATACTCTCCGTTCATAGAACATTCCTGTTACTTTTCTGAAATAATAATATATCACATTAAAATAATTATAATTTAAGAAAATGTAATGTTAATAAAACACTTAAAAAAATTAGTTTATTTAAATTTTTTCAATAAGATAGGAATTAAATATTTATGTAAAAAAATATAATTTTATAAATTAAAGATTTATTTTTATTATAGAATTCTTTAAAAAATACATTAAATTAATAAATATATAAATATATTTATAAGTACTTTATATTTAAATTTGTGTTTTGTTTAAGGAGTCGCTCACAATTTAATTTAATTCAATTTATTAAGCATAATTTGAAAGACATAAAGTTATGAAACTGTTTTTAAAATCAATCTTCCATCACATTAAATACAACATGTAATGTGTTCGTAAAAAAAAGGTATAACAAATTAAATATATTAAAATTATAATATAATTATTATATAATTTTATGCTTGTTACTTAGTTATGACACAATAAATTACCAACAATTAATAAAAATTAAATTAATTTAATACAAATGAGTAAAAAATGTTCTTTAAGAATATTTTCGAGAGCATAAGTCTTTTAGATAGGATGCTAATTACGAGCGTTCTCGTTTTCTTGTTCTGTTGAAACATAAGTCCCAGATTACCTTGCACGTTAATTACACAGTAATTAACTCTCGTCGTCCTTGTCTCGGCGCCATCGAATGCGAGGCTAAGTAGTGAGAAGGTTGATGGAACGTGATTTGGCTTTCTTAAAGCCGAATCTTTCGTAAACCTGGATCGCCGCCATCGACGTGGAATAAAAGGTGACGATGGCGTTTATCGACCCTCCTACATCCAACCCCGCAACCCCCAAAAAAAGACGCAACAAAATACGACGTTGCTGGTTCCAACTCGGCGCCATTAAAACTTCATTTCATGCTCGTTACTCGCCCGTACTTTTAACGACCCCGATAAACGGACCATATCAGATTCTGATGCGCAGCAATTTCGACAAATTCGTCAACGTAATTGGGATTATAAATTCTTCCACAAATTTAAAGTGTTTATTTTCAAGTTATTGTAAGTGATTGGAAAGAAAGACCTTTCCAAGAACAAAGTTTTCAAAGTGCAAAAAATTTTACAGGTTACTTAAGTTCAAGATCTTTTCTCTTTTAACATTTTAAATTAAAAATTACAATCTTACGAATCGTATACCTCTCATTATCAATTATTTTTGTTTAAAAAAATTTAATTTTATATTTAAAGAATTTATCATGATAACCAGAAGAATAAAATAGCATTAAAATAGACAAGACTTTATTCTTTACTCAATTTTAAGTGGATATTATTTTAATAGATTTTTATAGAATAAAAAATTTGTTTATTGCTTTATATTAATATTCTACATACATACTAATTTACAAAATCAATAATCTCTGTAAAAATTTCATAAGCTTACTAATTAATTCAATATTTAATAGATGTCTTCTTTAACTCCATCTATTATATCCATTTAATTAATTATTTGACAAAAATTTATTTTAGCTTGTCAATCATAACTAAAAATTTATTGATAATAAAGCGGTAATTATATAAAACATTCCAAAAAGCAAAAAGTTCATTATAGACGCTGAAGTGCCAAAGTAAACGTCATCAGTGACTTATGTATAGATGTTTCAGTTTTCACTTATAGTATCGCAAATGGGCAAACTGAAACAGGTAACAGAAAGCGTTTTCAGCAACAGGTATTGATACCCTATTATTCTCGCTCCATCGGTTCGATTGGACCTGTTCTCACGCGTGGCAGGTACGTGGCACGCGCTCAGGTAAAAATCACTGCGGATAAACATCGATTACCAATGCAATGATACTCGTGCTATACTCGAGACGTCAACAATCAGTAACTTTAGACACCATTTCTTAACCCTTAGAATACAATGAAGGCACGTCTAGATTCAAAAGGCTTATTTGGCATGGAATCTCACTGAGAAAAAAAAACAAATCTCTTCATACTGACAGTACTAAATAATTTTTATACTATCGATATGTAAAATAACGTAATGCAGATTTAAATAATAATAAAACATAATGTATTACATTAAATATAATATATTAATTATAATAATTATGAAAATGTAATTGTAACTTTGAATTATTTTTTTAGTATTATACGCCTAATTATTAATTATTTACAAATTTGAAAAATTTGAAAAATTTGGTGAGCATAAAACTAATTTAATATAAATATTCAGGCAATGTAAAAGCACGAAAGACGCCATTGTACAAAAGGGAAATACGAATTGTGTTGCTAGTCGAGGGACCACCCTCTAAACTCCACCCCTACTTATTTAATGTACGACGAGCTACGCAGTACATATCTTATTACTTGAAAATCAAGGAAGATTTATAAATGCTTTAATGTAACAGTATTACATTTGATGATTTTTATCTATTATTTGAAATATCTATTATTTAAAATAGAAGTGGAATTTTTTTCAACACAAGTTTGATAAAAAGCATTACATTACAAATTAATACAATATAGTATAAATGATAAAGTGTAATAAAAATAATAACAATCTCAAAGAAACAAAAGGAAACATTCGAAACTTCATTAATTGGCTTTTATAAACCTAGAATTTTAAATACCACAAACGTGAAGGATTTTATGAGGTAAAATGCATTATTTAACATGAAAAAGTAATAATTTATATAAGAAATGCTCAATTCTCAAGATACTCGAAATTTAAAACATACATTAGTTTTAAATTTATTAAAACACAATGTAACCTAACTTTTTATTTTAAATTTAAAAAACTAAAAAAATAAAAAATTTAATAATTACAATACAAAATTAAGCAATAAAAAATTTAAAATATTAACAGCATAAAAATTATTACTGTCTAAAAGATTTGTTTTTTTTCTTCTGGGAGAAGAAATGCTCAGTTTCACATTATTGGTATAATTATATTTTAAATGACAATAAAATTGCATTTTGCTGTATCTATGAATGAAAGATCAAAAACACAATTGTGTTTTTATGTATTCTATTGTTCTGTCTTGTCATGTCGTCTTGTTGTTGGAATGTATTTATCATTCAAATGTAACAAAAGAATGCTTAGTCATCTTATTCTTTCTGACTCATTGTCAGAATTATGATAACTCATGGTATTTAGTTTGCAATGCAAATGAGGTAAATAAGAACTTTTCCTTGAAAAAGATAATAAAAATTCGCAACGTGTGTATATTGAAAGTATTCTACATAAGAAGAAGAAAAAGCTGAAAAGAGAGATCGTTCCCAGGCGGCGCCCGCTAATCAACGATAATCAACGATAATGCACTTCTTCAGCAAATTTCATCGAGAAGCGTGGATCTGCATTCATTCTACACCCTCTGATCGTAGTATCGGTTCGCAGCCACGGTCTTCCAATTAAAAGCATTTCGGAATTTTCCGAGGCAGTCGCCCGGCGTCCTTCGCAGCTATCGTTCGCGAGGAACGAAGATGGAGAGAAAACGCCGGAGAAATCGCTCGGGCGCAATAAGTCAAATCTTGTTTGCGAGTCGGTACCTAGTTAGGACGACTGACCGGGTCTGCTGCGTCGAGGGCTCGACGCGAGGAGATGGACTCGTCGGGAGAAAGAAGAGAGGGTACACCGAAACGAGTCGACGGGGAGATTGAAGCACCAGAAGAGCGGCCGGGGGCGGGAGAGGGTGGGCGCGCGAGTACCTCCTCATCGACCGTATAATTAAACCGGGCGCTGATTAAAAAAGTTACCATGGCCGTAAGATCATTACAGGGCCTCCGATCCCTCCCGCGGAGGTCGAGGTACGCTCCTCACTTTCCCTCGCTCGCTCTCGACCCTCGGGGGTTGCGGCCTCTTCCCGCGCGCGTGGTTCGTCCGGCGAATTCAGACGCCGTGTTTTTCCGCCCTACGGAAGAGGCCGCAGACGGAGAAAGTCGACCGGTCGTCTCGTTGTCTCCATTAGTTCTGCCGTCACGTCGTTCTCGCGCCCAAAGTTGTTTAACCCTTGAATACATAAATTTTTATACGACAAAATAAGACTGCATCGTTATTAACGTGGAAAATAAAAGTTTGACAAGAGTACAGAAAAAATATCAAAATAAAAATATTGTAAAAAATATTAAACGATGAAAAAAGAAGAATCCTAATGACTGACTTTCACTTTTTAAAAATAAGTGCATATCAAAAACGCGTCAAATAAAATACGTCATATGATTGAGATACACTGATGAACAGAGAGCACAAAGAGCATGAAAAATTGTGTTTTGTGACATGATAATCAGACACACAGAATTTTAATTTTACTTATATTTATAATAAAATCTTTTATTACATCATTTCCTTACATTTTTAAGTAAAAGTTTTAATTAAATTTATGATAATTTTTTTCAACACTTTCAAGTATCTACATGTTATACACTGTGTCAAATATCGCGATAAAGTTTGCTTACGCTTGTAAGCAAACTTCCTACATTGACTATTACTTAAATCCAATTATGAGTTACAAAACACAGAAATATCTTCAAACACACATTTATTATCAGATGCTTTGACTCAAGCAGACTTAGCTCTAAAATGTATATTTATATTATTATTATGATAATAAATAATTAAAAATGGCATTATTTGAGTATCATGATTATTATTATTATTATTATTATTTGAGTACCAAAATAACGGTTAAAATCCAACATATTAAAAATGTCAATGTATGTTGTTCGACCTATCAACATGAATATATTTAAAAAAAATAATATTCTGAAAGCATCATATATAAGATTTTTCGCATTTTAACTCTTGAGCAAATTCCTCCAATTCACACCTCTTAAACATTTCTAAAGAAGAGAAAGTTGTAGCCGTCCACAGTTCCCCTATTCATTTTCTTCATTATGCAGACTAATGCGGATAGTTGTAATCGCATCATGATTTGGTTGTTCTTACAAACACGTTTTTATGCTCCTGCAATTTTAAATATCATCGAAAATTGCATATTATTAAAAAAAATAATCTGGCATAAATATTCACGCCACTAATTAATTAACATTCCATTGAGCGCACATTTTTATATATCTTTATATTAAAAATATATATTTAAAATAATATTTTGTAAATATTATGGAATAAATATTTTTAAATATAATCTTGATATAACATAAGATAAGAATATAAAATAAGAATATAATAATATAATATAAGAAAAAGAAACTCTTTCTATCATATAAAGAAACTTAGAAATTAGATATATTGTGCCTGTAATTATAAAGAAACAATATAAATGTAAATACAAAGAGTTCATTTAAATTTTCTGATGGATTTATTTGTTGTTTTTTTTAAGAATTTATTTACAAAGTATTTTATGTGAATAATAAATCTTTCACATTTTATATTTGTTTGATGAAAGAAATTAATGCATATTTTAGATAATTTCAAAGAAGAAAATGTATAATGTAGAACTACTAAAAAATATAAACGATAACCTAAAATTTATTTATAGTATTACTTTATCGCACATCAATTAAATTACAAATATAGTAAATTATAAAAATTAAACTATAAAAATAATTAAATTATTAAAAATTAATTGATTACATTTTTGATCGCAAAATATAAGCAGTAAATTAAAATATAAAATATATAAAATTTAATAATAAAATTTTAAAACTTTCTTTGATTGATTGGATACGAAAAGATTAGAACTCTTTTTTTTTTGTTTTCTCTATCTTAAAGACAAAAAAAATCTCAAAGTAACAAAAAACATCCAGTACAATAAATAATTTAAAATAGTTTAAAATTAACTCAATATTAACAACACGTAATATTACATAGAAACTAATAAAAGTTTGACAACAAAGAAAACAACTCTCTCGTTTCTCTAATCGCACTGAGAGAAGAATCAAGAAATTTGTGATTCTTTTCTCTCTCTCTCTCTAAGTTATATATATATATTGTTCTCTAAACTATTGAGTAAGTCATATATATTTTTCAGAATGGCGAGGAAAAAACGCGCATTGAACGGCAACTTGGAGTACCAATTTGGAGTTTATCGTGGAATCCTTTACAGTACAATTCTATATTACAGATATAATTACAGATATATTACAGATATAATTATACATGATAAGAAGCAGGAGAAATAAGAACATTTTATTAATATTTTTAGGGAAGATGCTACGGATGTCCTCTGCATTGCTGAGTGGAATGGAGTCATCTCATTTTACACTATTGGTGGAGAAGCTATCAGAAAAGAAAGATCATTCAATTTTATACCACTTAAAATCACTCACTTCCCAGAAGGCCAATACCTCCTCGTTTGCGGTAGTAATAAACAATGCTTATTAATGACGCACGACGGTATACAACTGGTTAATGTAGGTGGTACCTTTTCATCGTGGATATGGAGCTGTGCTGTTCATCCAACTGCCTCACACATTGTAAGGAATACAGCATTACTTATAGTATTATTTGTTTTAATAATCTACTACTTAGCGTTTATTTGCAGGCACTTGGTTCCCAAGACGGAACGATAACGTATCTACAACTATCCTGGAGCGTCGTGCATGGTCTGTACGGCGACAGATACGCGTATCGAGAGAACATGACCGACGTAATAATACAGCATTTGATTACGAATCAGAAAGTTCGAATTAAATGTAAAGATCTGGTGAGCGTAATAAAATGTTTAAAATGATTAAATAACTTAATAATAGAAAGTACAGTGTTATTATATTCAAATATTTCAGGTATGTCGAATTGCGGTGTATCGAAACAGACTAGCCGTGCAATTACCTGAGCGTGTAATCATTTACGAACCATCTGGCACCGGCGATGGAATGCATTACAGGATACGAGACAAGCTTAATCAGACGTTGAACTGCAATCTATTGGTTGTCACGGCGAACAACTTGATTCTATGCCTGGAAAGACGTCTGCAAAGTCTCTCGTTTGCCGGAATAATAGAGAGAGAATGGATACTCGATGAACTTATTTCTTACATCAAAGTGACGGGTGGTCCCGCCGGACAGGAATGTTTAATAGCCGGTAAATTTCTATTGAAGAAATTTCATTGTCTCGTTATGATAAATCGATAGTCGTAACATGAGTTTGATGCTAGGCCTGAAGAGCGGGCATGTAATGAAGATATATCTCGACAATCCGTTTCCCGCACACGTCGCGAAAGTCGAGGATGCCGTGAGATGTTTGGATGTCAGCTCCTTGAAGGAGAAGATGGCAGTGGTCAGCGAAGCTGGTGTCCTGTCCGTGTTCGATCTATGCTCTGGCGAGAAACTGCAGGAATTTCAGAATGTCAATAGCGTCGCGTTCAACATCGCTTTCGAGGACATCATGTGCTTCGCGGGTAACAACTACCTCGCAATTAAAGTTGCAAACTTCTCCGAGTACAGACAGAAATTTTCCGGCTTCGTCGTAGGGCACAATGGCTCGAAGCTGTACTGCTTGAATGGCTCGTCTATCATGACAGTAGAGGTAAACGATGTCGTGTAAAAAATAGCAAAACTTATTGTTTCATGTGACATTAATATACTATACTTTAATATTTGATAGGTACCACTATCGTTGTTCATGTATCAATATCTAGATATTGGATTGTACAACCACGCTTATGACATAGCGTGCTTGGGTGTAGCCGAATCGGACTGGCTCGCTCTAGGTACGGCATGCCTGGACAATCTGGAATTGAACATCGCATACTCGGCGTTCGCGCGAGTGAAGAAGCTGCGTTACATAGAGATTGTGTCCGAGGTGGAAGAGAAATTAAAGTCGGGCGAATGGGGACGCGAGGCTTGCATGGCTACTGCCGCAGCCGCCATGGGTAGACTCCGCGATGCGGCGAAGCTTTATCAGAAAGCTGGTTTGCAGCAATACGCCCTGGATATGTATTCCGACTTGCGTATGTTCGACATCGCACAGGAATTTATTGCCTCCGGCAACACGCAGGTCCGCTTACAATCAACATGTTAAGTCCAAGCTTAGTACAGAAAAAGTATAATAAATAACGATGAAGTAGAATAATAAATTATTGGATAATATTTATTTAGACACTGGATTTGCATTTAACAATACATTTAAATCTCCAGGATCGTACAGTATTATTGCGACGGCGAGCGGAATGGGCGAAAAGCTTGGGCGAGCCGCGTGCCGCGGCTGAAATGTTCCTCTCCGCGGGAGACATCGATCGTGCCATCAGTATCATCGCCGAATACGGTTGGATCGACATGCTGATCAAAGTAGGCAGACAATTGGATAAGGCGGACAGAGACAATCTGTCGATGATCGCCAAGAAGCTTAAGCAACTGGGTGCTTCACATGGCGCGGCGGAGATTTTCAGTCGACTAGGGGACGATCCTGACGTTGCCGACGTGCTTGTGGATGCCCAAGCGTGGCCCGAAGCTTTCGAACTCGCGGAAAGGAATCCTAAGTTGAAGTCACGAGTATACGGACCGTACGCACGATGGTTGGCGGAGACCGGACGATTTTCCGAGGCTCAAGAAGGTATGAATCATTGTTGCATCGGGTCCGTACAGTGACATTTAACATTTAATATCTGTTATAGCGTTCCAAATGGCAGGACAACCCGAGGAATCGATACTCGTACTCACGATGTTGGCTAATAACGCTGTGACAGAGAAAAGGTTTCGCGACGCCTCTTACTTTTATTGGCTCCTATCGCAGTTAACTCTGGATTTGTCGAAGAGCGTGGAAGAGATAAAAATGATGTTTCTTAATTATTCCGACAAAGCAGATGTCTATTATGCGTATCACGAAGTATATAAGTATCTGGTACGATCATAATACATCAAATGTGGCATGTTCTCCGTTCTTCTTTTCCGTTCTCCCTTCTTCCTTTATAACGTTGACGTGTTCTAGGAGGAACCTTTTACGTCTCTGATGCCAGAGGCATTATTCAACATTTCGAAGTATTTGCTCATGAAGACGCAAAACATACGACTGGAAGGCATCTCGAAAATGACAATAATGTATAGTCTGATGAAACAAGCGCGAATATTAGGAGCAAACAAGTTGGTTATGCAATTGTTGGATCAATTACGTTCGATGAAGATTCCCGTGAATCTCCTGGCGCAAGTAGAGACGATGACTCTTATTGCCAGATCTTACCCGTATCGTGATCCGGAAGAATTATTGCCTCTATGCTATAAATGTTCCACGTTCAATCCGTTACTGCCGACGAATAATGTCTCTGGCAGTAATTGCACGCAATGCGGTTTAAAATTTCAATATTCCTTCGTTATGTTTGGTAAGTGGCGGATTATAATCCATGGAAAAGGTCGAGGTTTGTAAAAATTTTTTAGAGCAGCTGAGATTAATTCCGGTATTTGTTTACAGAAATCCTGCCATTAGTTGAGTTTGAATTGGAGGATGACATCACGGACGAGGAAGCGGAAAAACTGATAGAGGAACCATTACCTTCCCCCGACGATCTCGCAGTAAGCGATCAATTTACCGTAACTTCCAACGAGGCTGACCTCTTCACCGTCCGTTTAATGAAATACGAGGTACAATCAAATGTATGATCGCATGAAACGTTCATTTTATAAAAAGAAATAATATACCTTCCGTAGGAAAAATCTAGTCACTCTACGGTGACCGTCGGAAGAGGAGTATTGAAGAGTATGGATCCGTCCACTGTAATAATTCTTAAGTGGCCTAAGCCCTTTAAAACTAGATACTTCAGGAATCTTTTACCCGATCTCCATGTTAGCTCGTGCAAGTGTTGTTTGAAGGTAAGTTACGAGCAACGTTATTTTAAAAGTCTTATCAAATCTTATCAAAGTCTTATCAAGTTTCATGAAATCTTATTCCATATGAACATCATGTTTCAGTTGTTTCATTCGGATGACTACGAGCTAGCGTTGTTAAGACACGGCCATTGCCCGTTCTGTCGGACGCCGAACGTGACCGTGGGTTAAGATAATGTGGAATTTAAAATTTGTTATAGATCAGACATACATATTGGACGTTAAAAATGTTTTAGAAATGTTTTAATTGTGCGTGAGATAAAACTGTTTTTAGAAATGTTTTAATCTTTCTACGTAGGACCGGATCCTGTACAGCATTGTGGCAATAATACATACGATATTGTTTTTTATATTTTATATTACATGAGACTTTTTGCATTTGCGTTATTTTTTCTACTTGGCGTTATCACGATTGTATTATTCCAATAAATAATAGGAGCACCTCACCGACGTCGTACAGTTAAAGGAACAGTAAACCCGAGGGTTCAGCTACGTGCTAATTGCGGTGATTATTTAAGCACACATGTTCCGTTACCGGTATCTCCTAAGAGCCAGAGATAATTCTTAAAATCAGTCGTATTTCCAGTCATGATCAGTGTACTATTAGTCGGCTGCATTACTTTCGTGTCTGTCATAAGCACTCAGATTATTAATTTGAATGAATCCTTGAGAGATAATGCTTTGGAAATCAAATCGTTTGACTCCCATTCCAATCACCAAGGAAGGTGTAAGTCATTTGAGGAATAATAAGTATGTACCATTCAGATATATACATTTTAAACGACGTATCTTCGCTCAGTCTTCCCGCTATTTAGCGTCGTGCGTTTCGCTAACACCGAGTGCTTGTCGACCATCGATCAGCTTAATGGCACATGCTTCACAAGGCGAGAGTGCATTAATTACGGCGGTAATCCATCCGGGCCATGCGCTAACGGACTGGGCATTTGCTGCGTGTGTGAGTAGCGCAAAGAAATATTATAAAACAAATTATAATTTCTTAATTGTAAAATACAAATTGATGTGCCTTGCGATAACAATATAGTGAACATGATAGAATTTACACGCATTACAGTTCAAAAGTCTTGCGGCTCCACCACCAACATGAACAATACGTACTTCATAAGCCCGAGATACCCCATCACTTATCGAGGTGGAGAACGATGCACCATCACGGTGCAACGTTGTAATTCCAACATATGTCAGGTAACGCACGTATCAATTCGTGTCCATTCTAATAAGTCGCAACCTTTACACCTCTCATTTTTGCAGTTACGACTGGATTTTCTGGAGGCCACCTGGGCTCAGCCCAATTCAACTGGATTTTGCGATTTAGACGTGTTTCTGGTATCGGGAGGTTCGTCTACGGTGCCCCGAATATGTGGGGAGAACACCAATCAGCATGGTAAAATGACAATTTGTGAAAATATTCATGCAAGTTGAGGAAAGTAGGATTAATTAGACTTGTTTCAGTGTACGTCGACTTCAATGGAGCAACACCGATCACGATATCCGTAGACACCAATGTGGACTACGCATTCGATCGACGCTGGAATATAAGAATTCAACAAATAGCATGTGATTCTGTGTGCAGAGGTAAGTTTTCATTATTCTCTCTATACTGGCAAAACTATCTCTCTCCTCTGTTTTAGCTCCTAATGGATGTTTGCAATATTACAAGACTGTCTCCGGCGTCGTGATGAGCTTCAACTTTGGTACAACGGAAAATGTCCGAGGTATGTGCCTATTAAGTGTTGCAGCGAATCATAAATGAATCGTGGCTAAACGAAGAGTTGTTTCAGCTCCTCAGATTGGAACGCGACAAATGGTGAATCATCGTTACGGCGTGTGCGTTAGGATGGCTTTGGGATACTGCAGTATCGAGTGGTCACAAGTCAATACACTCTCCTTTTCCGTTTCTGGAGACACGGGATCGTTTGATCCAGACATAATAGGTAGATTCTACTATAATAGGTAGAAATAATTCTTTCTTGAAAATTTCCTGTAATGAAAATTATCGATTGCATCGGATATACTTTGTAAAACATACAAACCTCGTTGTTTACCACGCTGTTTGCAAATTACCTGACAATATTAAACTTCTTCGCTGAATTTTTATCTTAATTCAACATTGCAAACATTTTTATTAATATGATCTCTAAAAATATGCTGTTATTCCTGAAGTATTCTTATTTAATTTATTAACCGCTCTAAAACTCATTCATTAATATTATTATTCAAATTATTAAAGTTTTTAAAATTTATCAATCCTCCCAATTAAATATATTATTATATTATTATTTAATTATTAAGTGCATCAACAGGCACAGACTTGGTGGCAGAATCCGGAGCCAGCTGCACCAATGATTTCGTGATTATACCTGATCCCCGTGAAAATGGCGTTTCCGTTAATACAGATAGATTTTGCGGAAATGGATTTATAACTAAAACATGTAGGTCATAATGCTATCGTTATCCGTCATACTAAATATTTTTTTCACTAAACTGAATATCTTTTCTAGCGGACTTGAAACCGTTCGTACTTTATGTCGTCACAAACGGCGATGAAATGCAAGAGGCTCAAAACAAAGGTTTCAAACTCATGTTTCGTCAGTTACCTTGCGCAGTTTAAATATACTGTTATGAGTATACATCACATATGATGAAGTTTTTTTTGCTGGGAAATAATATTATCTTATTGTTAATATGCATAAGTACGATTTATTATGTAAATAAATAAAACTCTATACACAGAAATCAATATCTAATCATTATCTAATCAAATTCGCGCTACCAGAATGTGTATCAACTTGCTCCTTCATAGCGTTGTACCAAATACTAATGTTTGTATGGGTTAATAAATCTTGGAAAGCGTCGCAGCCTTCAATACTTTTTAAAATGCCGTAAACAGCGAGATCGGACAAATCGGGCTTGCTGCCGCCCATGAACGTGGTGCCACGCGTCTTGATGGCACGCAGCCAGTAATTTGCCTCGTCGTACAACGATTGTCGCACGTCGTCTTTTAGACGGTGCTTCTTCTTAAGTCTCTTCCCTATTAACCACATTGCCATCGCACCCACGTTTACTATTAACAGTCGCTCCCACGCTGGGAAATACTCCTGCCATTTGCCGACCTAGATTAATAAAAATAATTTATGATCTCATTGTTTCCGCTTGAATTTTTCATTTTTGATACATTCACTCACTTCCGAGAACCAATTGAAAGTTCTGTAGGATTCATCGATTGTTCTGTAGACGTTTGGCGAAAGAGTGTGGACGAACACGTCGTCTGCCCACTTCCTCCAATTACGTTCCTCGCTAAACATAAAGGAACAGTAAAATAGTAAGAAATATAATTATCGAATCAAGCATATCAAACAGATTTCACATACATAATAGCGTTCATCGATTTGTCCTCTGGAATCTGTTTATTGAACATAAGGAAATACTTATTTATAATCTCGTATTTAAATTTGCCATTTTCATCATGCATGGCTATGCTTGGATAATAATTAGTCAATTCCTCAATCTTGTAAGATGTATCATGTAGATAGGAGGCAAGAAGCGACACTATCATAGTGCTATCATTCAAAGGCTGATAGCCTCCTTCCACTTTGGTCAAAAGGATCGGAACTTTCTTATACGAAGACCATCCAATTTCTTTACGGAGTACAGGATCTACTTCCACAACATCATAAGATATCCCATAATAATCCAAGAATACTCGAACCTGAAGTTAAATCCAGATTAATCCCAGATTAACAGATTAGCTTATCAATTATCTATATTGTTCTGCTAATTAACTAATAACTTTTTGAGGAAACATTGAAGTGTGTAAAGAAAGATCCCAGCAAACATCAATATTATAATTTCCCAAATAAACAATACAGAAACAATGTCTTTCACGAGCCAGAAATAAAATCGAAGACAAGTGATAATAAACAATATAAATATATTATAACGTTTCGATTTAAAAAATCTTCAGCGACATTAAAAACAAACATAAATCTTAAATTACATATTTCTAATCTTAAAATATCGCTGGAGTTCACATTATGGTCCCGCGAAGTCCACAGTTGTGTTAGTTCCCCCCAATTGATTAATTAAAAACGAGCATTATTTCTATTTTATTGATTATTATAATTTCCCACTCAACGTAACTGTGACATAATACATGTGTTATATTGTTGAATAGGAAATTATAACATTGACGCAATGTTAGTTGGTGTCGCTGGGAAATTACTCCGTTACATTGATATTATGTTACTATTTGATGTTTTTCAAGAGAGCAATTAGTTCTGAAATTTCCGAAAGTTTATTCACCTTACAGCAAAAGGGACACGTCTGATACTGGAATAACGTGAGTTTCAAACCGGTGGAATCCACCGGGGAGACAATCTGGAACAAGACAGGCGTTATAGACACACCGTGAGATGTAAACAGAGTAATATGTAACTTCTCACGATCGGAATACCTTGCGGGACACAGTGACAGGTGGCTTGTGCTCCAGCAACACAGTCTCCAATTGCGTTCCCTCCAGGGAGATGTTCTTCCGGGCCTCGCTGATCTTGTAGTAGGCATAACCCGCGCCCGCCGCGATGCCGGTAGCCACGCCGATCAAACCGATCTTCATCAGACCGTACGTTTTCTGCGGCTGTACCATCGTGCACAACGACCCGGGGATGCTGTTCTGACTGGCAAAGTAGTACTTATTTAGAAACCTCGCCTTGTCCGTGAACCGGGTGAGTTTCCGTATCCCGGCCATTTCTAGGTTATAAGTGGTCTGACACAACAATGCGACACACGAACTTTGTGACCTTGCGTAGATTATATAGCCATGTGACTGTGCATATACAGGGTGTACGAATAGTCAGGCTTAGAGGCCAATTATAATGTTATAATTATAATGTTTTATAATTAATGTCTGTCTTAAGCTATTTTACTGTGACACTTAATGAAAGAAAAAAGAATAGAGATTGTTCTTATGCAGAAAAAAAAACAATGTCACAATGTTCAATACTTTCAGTGTGACTCCAGTCATCCAGCAAACACTAACGCAGTTACTAACATTGCATCAATATTATAATTTTGTACCGAACAATGTTATGTACAATATATTATAACAGTTATATTGTAATAATTGTGTTATATTATACTTATATTGTTGAGTAGGAAATTAAATTAAAATATTGATGTAATCCCAGATAGCACA